>CM076578.1:1367411424-1367788924 GCA_034641835.2 Pinus albicaulis
CTGACTAATGACGATAAGTTGAATAATATTTGGATCTAGTGGCCATGGAAATGGGTTTTGTTCCATTTATCAAAGAAGATGGTGGTTGGTCTACCATATGATTTTGTTGAGATGGAAATGGTTCTTTGAGGAAAATTGGAGTTCCTTAAGTACCTTTGAGCAAACAACTAACTTTAGCCCATTGGGGGCGATCTTTAGTGTAGTGTTCATTGTCACAGATTCGATAAGGGTACTTAAGCTTGCGCTTAGTTCCATTATTAGTATTAGGTTTGGGAGAATCCTATTTCGGGGCATCAGATTTGGATTTTCCTTTGCCTTTCTTTTTAGCTTTGGAATTTTTGTCTGCCGTGGTAGACTAGAGGGCATTAACCTCCATAGTTTTACCAGGATTCAAAGGATTTTGTAGGACAAAATTAGATGAGGAAATGGATTTCTACTTAGTAGAAGAAGAAAAATACTTTCAAGAAGTTTGGGTATATTACCCAATGACTCTGTCAACAGGTGTTGTTGTCGGAGCTTTCAAAGTTTCAAGTTTGGTAGAATCGTGAGGAGCATCAGGCAAGATATCATATAATGTGCCAGCTTCGGAATAAACCATATCAAGATATTGTGCATGAGCAATGGCTTGCTTTTCCATGACACATTCCCCCATAGTAATATCCTTGGTGATCTCATTGATGAAGGAGTTGTTGAACCATTCAGTAAAGAGTTGGTCAGGAATTTCCAATTTGATCAAATAGATTCGTCATCTCCATTCATGGATGTAATCAGAGATGTGTGTAGTGGTATCGTTTTTCAAGGAAGCAAGGAGGTGAGTACCTGTTTCATAATGAATAGGTAACTAGAAGTGCGTGAGGAAATCCATAGCTAGATAATTGAAATCCTAGAAAGTTCCACGGGGAAGCTCAATGTACCACTCTTCAGTGCCACCAGTCAAAGTGCTTTGGAAAAGACACAAATGGATGAAGTCATCAACCCAGGAGTTAGAAGAATACTAGAGATAGTATTTCATGAAGTGTGATTGGGGGTCTTCTCTAGTTTTTCCTTTTAATTTAGGGCAATTTATTGGGATCTTAGTAGGAATAGGAGCCTAATATGGATTACATAGAATCAGACCATTAGTCAATATCGACACATCGGGTAGTTCCAATGTTGTAAGAAAAGGAAATTGTGGATTAAAGGGCATAATCGGCCTTTGGTAATGGCCCATTTTGGCATTCCAACCAGGTTGGGAGAAATTCTGCCCCCAAGGGTTTTTTTCTGAAGGATTTTCCCGTAAGGATTGAAACCTTGGGGATTTTTACCGTATCCTGGTTGTGGACCAAAAAAATGATATTGACCTATAACAGGCCATTGAGGTCTATGACGAGTATAACTCATAAATGCAAGATATGTATTTTGTTGTTGGTTAATGTTTTATAGCACAATACCTTGAGTTTGACTTTGTGAACCCGAAGGTTGACCTTGAGGTTGTTGAGGATTGGGCATCATGGTACCTTGAGGTTGACCTTGAGAATTTTTCATCATGGTACCTTGAGGTTGACCTTAAGTATTTTGCATCATGGTACCTTGAGGTTGCCCAAGTGGGCCTTGAGACCCAGGTTGACCTGGCTAAACAAATATTTGACCTTGTTGAGATAAGGGTTGTCCTTGTTGAACAAAATGTTGTCCCTATTGAGCATAAGAAAACTGACTCTGGTGAGAAAAATGTTGACCAGACTGAACATACAGTTGTCCTTGTTGCACATAGGGTTGACCTTGTTGCACATAGGGTTGACCTTGTTGCAGATAGGGTCATTGTTGAAAGAAGGTAGGCCCCTACTGGTATGGATAAGTCCCTGAATATAAAGGAACATGAATCCTTGACTGATCTTTAAATCCTTATGGATTCGGGAGTGGAGTCTACAACTATTGAGAACTATAAGGGAAATAGGGTTATTGGTTGATTAATTGGTTTTTCAAAGTTTGCTAATACTTATCATAGCTTAACCCTTCCAGAATAGATAATCAGAAGTCATAGGGATACTACCAACAAGTTGACTAGATCCCAAAATGTGATTTTGTGATCCACTCACAGAGGATCCAGATGAATCTTGGGAAACATTTTATAGGGGTGGCTTCCCCTAACAGTTGGGATCGATGGAGTTGATGTTGGTACACTGACAGGAGCTGTCAAAGTACTAATGCAGATAATTGGTTTTGTTGGAACAAACATAAATATATTTTGAGTAGGGATAGAAGAGTATGTGCTAGATACAAATGGACCAAATGTAGGGACTGTAGTATTTTTCCAAATGGTTTTGTGGTACAAATATCTAGCACTTGAAACACCAGAAACTAAGTGACCCAAATATGTGTAACCATCTGGGATCAATGGCTAGGTAGATGGAAGTCAAACAGAGTGAGGGATTAGTTCCCCATGAGGAAAATTCTGAGGAGGGTACTAATTCCCTTCATATAAATACTTGTCCATACCACTCAGAGAACTTGAAACTTCAAGGGGAGATGAGACCTCACCTTCGGAAGCCATAGGTGGAAATAGCCAATGAGTGGTAGTACAATGTGTACGTGGTGAAGGCACCAAAGGTACACCTTGAGGAGATAATTCTACTGAATAAAATGATGGATTCTGAGGAAACAAGAAGTATCTTACTGTCTCATCAGGAGTATAACAGGTAACAAGGGGTTGAACACTTGGAAGAATCTCAAGTTCAACACTTTGGGCTCAAACTGATGGTGAAGTGTCAGAAGAGAATTGTGGTGATGTCCCTTCAGTAGTAGATGGTGAAGGGGAAGTCTAACTTGATGGCTCAACCAAGATGAATTTATCCCAGTAGAAAAATAGGAAAAGAGGTGATTTATTCAAGGTTTTTAAAAAATTATTTATAAGGAGTTACTCATGATGTGGCCAAGAAATAAATTTACAGGTGCACCATGTTATCTTGGGTAATTGATTTTAGAACTTAAAAACGAAAATAGATAAAAAATGGTGTGTTTTAGGAAACAAAATTTACCAAGTATCCATGAACTGCAAAATACCTCTTGGAAAACCAAGAAGTACGAGCAAGCAATCTCCCCGAATGTTGTAATATTTCTAAATTTTCACATGATATTTGGAATATTAGAGTTCTTAATTTTATTAATTAATTAAGTATATAAAAGGGTGGAGGGACCCATAATCCTCAAGGATGAATAATATCCACTTTTTATGTGTGATATTGGATTGATTAAACATATATCTACATAATGGAGTAGCTATTAATGTGAAAGGAGTGGTGGTCATGTCTCATTAATGAGATAGATCATGGAGGTTGAAGCAGTGAACTGAGATCATGGAGGGAATCTAATGTAAGGTCATAGAGCATTCATGATGAAGTGATGGAAAAATTAGTGCATTTAATGCACACATGATGGAGAGGGTGCACATTGCATGTAGACATGATGGAGGACTTGGAAGACAGCGCAATCAAACATGGAGGATTATGTCCACATTCACAACGCTGTTTAGAGGTGGGCCAAGGCATGGGAAGGCTCATAACCTATATAATGAAGATGAAGGAAACATTGGAGGTAAGCTTTAGTTTTATGATTTATGATCTATTTAGATCTGGAGTTGTCTTTTGACATTCCATGCACTCTTATGTTGTTTAGCTAAGTCTGTAGTGTTGTTTAGAACAGGGTGTTCCCGAGCGGGAATCCCACCCTTACCCATGGGAGACTTGTGTGCCTACAATGGGAAGGTATTCTGAGCTGCCATTTCATCATCAGGCATTGGTTCCATAGTATTCTTACTCTCTGCAAAACATCCATATTTAGAAATTGCGTTATTTCTTAATATCAGTTTGGGAGGAGAAGGTTGTCTTCAGTGTTTTAGCTGGAGAACATGTGAGGGATTTTTCCTATCACCTTGGACTTTAAGATCAGAAATACTAGGGCCTCATTTCATATCTGGCATCAGGCCAAAATTTATTTACCTCCTATCAACAGTAGTCCCATCAAGGATTGCGCAATCCATCTTTGTAGATCTAGAGGAGGAAGGAAGTTTCTAGCATTTCAGCTAGGAATCCTATGAGGGATCATCCCCTCACCTTGCCATGACCATTTACATGAGCCTAGATCTTATTGAAATATATTTCAGCAAGATTTGAGTCTCTCCCTCTTGAACAACACATTTTTCCCAACAGTTGCATCTTCAGTTGGTGCATTTGGAGGAGGAGGAATAGGAGATAAGATCTCAAGCTTCTAGCTTAGAGATCTGAAGGAGGGATCAACCCTAAAAGCTTAGATCTAGCCGCAAATAATATTGTAGCCAACATATGATCAGATCTAGCTTCAGATCTGCATAACCCAAGAGACCAGGGATCAAACCCCAAGAGGGTAAATTTCCAATATCATATATATAGAATTTCCTTTCTGGGTTATCTTGGGTTTCCATCACATTGGCCAGATCTTGAATCTCAGCATGATCAGAGCTCTTGAATCCATAGATCTTCATTTTCCTTTTAGCCAGCAATCACATGTTTATTATCTACTGAAGGGACAGTGCAATATTTCTTCCTGCATCTCTCCAGTTACATAGTGCTTGTTGTAGCAGGCTTACATGGTCATTCGAGGCCACCTCTTTGGCTAGAGTACCTTATATTTTGTACATTTTTGTAACTGAATCATCTCCTGTGAATAAAATGGTTCAGCTATTCTATATATATCTGTGTTGATCATAAAATTACTTCTACATTTTATGTGTTTCAAATATTGTGTTTGTTTATCAATGTATTATTCCATTTTGGGATATTACGGTGGTATCAAAGAATGATCTTTGGCTTAGCTTGTGGACATTATTGAAAAAATATGAAAATCAGATAGTAGAGATATAATGTACTGAAGGGATTAATTTTTGCCTCATATTTCTTTAGAGATATCAAGGATCTCTCCAAAGATATCAATGAAACAAGAAGAGAAAGGAAAAGTGAAACCTCAATATGATTTCAAAATGAAGAAGGTACCAATACTTCTTATCAGCAACAAAGAAGACCAAAGAATCATAGATATCCTCGTAGATCTACTATGCCCACTTTACTTGAAGGAGGTGAATGGTATAGAGATGAAGAAAGAAGAAATATGGAACTTGAGACCCATGAGACTCTCAATTTATATCTTGAAGAGTACAAAGAAAAGTCTAGATCATTCAAGGAGAAACTAACTCACTAACAATTCTTTGAACTCAAAGAAGAAATAAGATCCTACAGTAGCAACAGAAGGAAAAGGCACAATATATTCTATTTTCCTACATTTTATGGATCTTCTTCAAGCAATGTTAAGGTTTGGAGGAAAGAGTTAGATGCATTTTTTAGACTACATCCTCTAGCTAAAAAAGAGGTTGTCTAGATTGCAGCACTTCATCTTCTAGTGGAATCCAATGATTGGTGGTTTGGTCACATGGAGCATGAAAATGTGACTAAGTATTCAAATTTCTTTCACAACTTGAGGAAGAATTTTGGTATGAGAAAACGAGAGATACTTCACAAAGACACATTTCCTAAGAAGTCAAAGGAGGATGTCATTCTTTTCACTCTGGACAAAGAGTCACTACATTCTCCACTAGTTGCAGAGGTACTTGTATCTAGAGAAGAGACACTTTCATCTTTGCAATATAGTCTTAAGCTCTTGACACATAGAGTCCCATGCATTATTTATGAGGTGCATGAGGAAGACGAGGTAGATTCCAGTGTTGGTACATTAGTAGAAGTGCAACCATCACTCTTACCAGTAGTTGGAGGGACTATTGTTCCTATTGGAGGAAACCTTGTGGTCTTATAAGAGATTCCCACACATCAGTTGATCCAAGGTATGCAACCAATTCCATCTCATATTTTTTTAGTACCTCTTATTGAAACTTATGGGGACATGTCATCAAGGCCAATGCATAACCAAGGGTTAGAACAACATGTTGATTTGGAGCAACAACATATCACTGCACAGAGGAACCTTGATCTAATTAAGGATGAGATGAAAAGCTATCTGTGATAATAATTTTTGAGCTACATTCAACCCTTTGAATTGAAATGTGGAGTTTCAGAAAATGGGATGAGTATGATCCTATGTACAATGGATGGATTTGGGTCACCATTGTTCCTTGCTTTGAGACATCACACGTTTTACCTTGTAGATCTACAACATTGTTAATGAGAAAGAGTGAGAAAAGGAGGACCCATTCCTTATGGGGGAAATAAAATGGAAACTTCATTCATGAAGAAATGGAGAAGAATATTATATATGGTAGACATCTTGAGATGGGAAAACTTTTCCCCTTTCAAGATGAATCTTTCTTAATGAGCATCTCATAGCTCAAAGAGAAACTTCTACCTGTAGCAGATCCATAACCTTATTAGTTTTGGAGGGCCATTGATGAGAAGAATGTATCATGGAGAGATATCATTGGAGGTGCAATTCAACATATCATGGAGTGAAAATTTCTGCATCAGTTTGAGGTGGATGGTATCCTACAAAAGGAGGATACCATGTTTATGTAGAACGTCATTCATCATCCACAATGGGATGAGTGGGTGAGGATGATAAGCAAGGGGTTGCATGACCACTTGTAGATATATGAAATGGGCTAGCAAGAATCTTGGTTACACTGGTTTCTCTTGGGTGAGTTTGGTTACTACCCAAAGGCTCCTATTTCTTTGATACATGCCTTGAAAAACACTCATGTAATGAAGAAGGAGGCATGGCTCCACTGGCTGCTCTTGGGTGAGTATGGTTACCACCCAATAGCTCATATTCCTTTGACTCATGCCTTGTGTATCCATGATATAATGCACAAAAATAAGGCATGTTTACTTTTGTTGTCCTTGAGAGAGTTTGGCCATCAAATGACATCTCCTATGTCTATGTGTTTTTTATTATGTAGAACTTGGCATGGTACTCTCATGATGTGTATCGATGGTTTTTGATTGTATTGGGATGATGTGACATCCCACATGTCTATCAGTATGTTTTTACTCCATGATGCACATGCTCAGGAGGTGAAAAGGTGGTAAGATCTCTTTATTTCTTTGGTTTCTTTTGGGGGAGTTTGGCTTGTCCATCTTGCATGGTGGAGATGGCGAATGGCAGCAAGAGGCCCTACTCTAGTGGTTACTATTGGGATAATATGGTTTGAAATGTTTTTCTACACATATGTCTTTATTTCTTATTTTGCATAATGTTGGAATGATGCTTGGATCCAACAAGGCCAACAGGGATAAGGATGAGGGCATGTCAATGCTCAATCTACTTCATAAAGCATGGGATGAAGAGGTGTATTGTGAGATGGATATTTTAATTTGTGGAAAGAGAAACTTTATATTATTTATCCTATGTATTGATGATGATGTTGGACATATTATGGTTGTCACTTGGTACTTCTTGGAGAAAGGAGGACATCTAACTACACAGTTGGAGGTCATTCTATGCATTTTAAGAGACAACTTTTGGAACCAAACATGCATAACACATTGAAGAAAATGGAGGAGGCATTCCTTATGTGGATTACATTTGGAGGGGATAGATGGCTTTGCCTCTACTTTTGCAGTTTCTTGAGGACAAGCAACATTTTGCAGGGGAGGACTGTAATATTCCTAAATTTTCACATGATATTTGGAATATTAGAGTTCTTAATTTTCTTAATTAAGTAAGTAAATAAAAGGGTGGAGGGACCCATAATCCTCAAGGATGAATAAGATCCACTTTTGATGTGTGAATGTGGATTAATTAAACATAGATCTACATAATGGAGTAGTGGAGCAATTACTAATTTGAAAGGAGTGGTGGTCATGTCTCATTAATGAGATAGATCATGGAGGGAATATAATGTAAGATCATAGAGAATTCATGATGAAGTGAAGGAAGAATTAGTGCATTTAATGCACACATGATGGAGAGGGTGCACATTGCATGTAGACATGATGGAGGACTTGGAGAGGTAGTGAAGTCAAACATGGAGGATTACGTTCACATGCACAACACAGTTTAGAGGTGGGCCAAGGCATGGGAAGGCTCATAAACTATATAATGAAGATGAAGGCAACATTGGAGGAATGCTTTAGTTTTATGATTTATGATATTTTTAGAACAGGGTTGTATTTTGACATTCCATGCACTCTTACGTTGTTTAGCTAAGTCTGCAGTGTTATTTAGCATAGGGTGTTCCCAAGTGGGAATCCCACCTTTACCCACGGGGGAATTGTGTGCCTACTCTGGGAAGGTATTCTTAGCTTCCATTTCATCGTTAGGCATTGGTGCCATAGTATTCTTACTCTTTATAGACCATCCATATTCAGAAATTATGTTATTTCTGACTATCAGTTTGGGAGGAGAAGGTTGTCTTCAGTGTTTCAGCTGGAGAAACGGTGAAGGATTTTTCCTATCACCTTGGGCTTCAAGATCAGCAATCCCAAGGCCTCATTTTAGATCTGGCATTAGGCCAAAATTTATTGACCTCCTATCAGTAGCAATCCCATCAAGGATTGTGCAGTCCATCATTGTAGATCGACAGGAGGAAGGAATTTTCTAGCATTTCAACTAGGAATCTTGTGACGGATCATCCCCTCACCTTTCCATCACCATTTCCATGAGCCTGGAGCTGATTGAAACATATTTCATCAGTAATTGAGTCTCTCCCTCTTGCATAGTGTAGTTTTCCTAGCAACTACATTTTGAGGGGGAGGAAGAAGAGATATGATCTCAAGCTTGTAGCTTGGAGATTTGAAGGAGGGATCAACCCTCAAATATTAGATATGGTTGTAAATCATATTTCATCCATCATATGATCAAATATAGCTTTATATCTATATAATCTAGGAGACCAGGGATCAAACCCCAAGAGGGTAAATTTCTAATTTCATAGATATGGAATTTCCTTTCTGGGTTATCTTGTGTTTCCATCACATTGGCCAGATCTTCAACCTTGACATAATCAGAGCTCCTGAGCTCCATCAATTTGCATTTTCCTTTCATCCAACGGTCACATGTTTATTATCTGCTGAAGGGATAGCACAATATTTCTTCCTACAGCTCTCCAGTTACATAGTTCTTGTTGTAGCAGCCTTACAGGGTCATTCTAGGCCATCTCTTTGGCTAGAGTACCTTATATTTTGTACACTATTGTAACTAAATCATCTCCTATGAATGAAATGGATCAGCTATTCTGTCTATATCTGTGTTTATCATAAGCTTACTTGTACATTTTCTATGTTTTAAATATTTTGTTTGTGTATCAATGCATTATTCCTTTTTGGGATATTATAAATTTTATGTTCGGTGTATCACATTTATGAGGTGGCAGACTTGGTTACCTATGGCTAAAGGATAAAAAGCTAGTGGGGTCTCCCATTATATACTCGATGGTACGAGGAGCACAAGTCCATGTTGGTGTTGTCTAATGTGTAGCCATTTAGTGAGAGTGTCCCCATATACTTACGATATGTGCCACAAGTGCTATATACTTCCGTACGTAGGATGGAGTTTCACTCTCAGAATGCAACATAGGATGTTAATGACAACTACCAGTTTTATAGACGTTGAAACATGTCTCTAGCCTAGACCTCTATATGTTTTGTGTTAAGTTACAAATGCTCCTTAGATTCATTAAATAAATTATACATTTTATCTCAAATTTAAGTCTCGGTTTTAAGGTCTTACCGATGTCACTTGAATCCCTAAAATGCAATTACATGATAAAATACAAGTGTTCACTTCGATGAAAAAATACACTAATTGAGAGGAAGAGTGTTGTATAGGTAAATCCTTTATGTGTACAGAGACAATCCCTCTAGCCCTAGACTGGGTCTAGCAATAAGGGAAACACACTAACACCTATTTTCCTAGATCATAAATTAAATATAGCTCGAGAGAGATGGTCTACCTCAATCAGATGATGCGATGTTGTTCTTCGTCAAAGCTCCTTGATCCTTCACTTTTCTAGAGCTTGATATCCATTGCTACCAATGTTCAATTACCTGCACAAGTGACCAATAAACAATAAGAAGCATACAAATACAACATGCATATATAGATATAGCCTATCCAACTGATCAAGGAATGTCAAATTTATCAAACATAAACATGAACAAGAATGGAAATAAATATGATTCATGTCATATTATAAATATAAGAGGAGTTAAAACCTACGCCTTGATTTCGAAGCTCTCCTTCATTGGGTCCAAATCCGAGCGCGTATCCAAAGCACTTTTGTTCAACTTGGGGTGAGGAGGCTAAGGGCTTAACTCTCTCATTAAAAGCTTATGGAAATATTGAAATCTCTCTCTGTTATGCTCGCTTCTGTTCTAACTAGTAGAGGAATTGGACGCTGATGAATTTATAGATATGGAGGAGGGAACATGGATCCACTTATGATGGGAAAATGGCTTATATCTTTGGGAGGTTCCTCTTTTGTAGCAAGAAGAGGCCCAAGGGAGGAATCTCAGCCATATCCTGACCAACAAACATCCAACTCTCTGCCCTCAAAGCTTCTAGGCCATGAAGCTTCGTTTCCTTCTTTTTAAAATCTTCTATTAGTATATAGGTGCGAGTGCACTAATCATAAGATTAAGATGGTTTATCGGTGCTGGTGAGACTCAGAGAGGTCACGCTCCTCAAAAATATATATTTTTAAGGAGTTAATCCAAGAATGATCAACATAGAGCTTGGTCTACAAATTGCAATGGATTCAATGGCATATTTTCATGATGGAAAATGGACACAAAGGTCACTGTTTAGGGTCCTTTAGGATTTGGGAATAGGGATTTTAGGGATGATGACAAAATTATTTGTAATATATGCCCCCTAAAGCATGAAGGAAAAACAAGAGTGAGGGGATAAATGCTTTACGAGAATGTGCCAAGATCAAGAAGCCGCCACCGCAAAATCTGTGAATCAAGTACATATATACAACTGAAATCTCTGATATAAATACATGAGGATGAGGCATGGACATATCCATCCATAAAATAGATCATGTAAATAGGATCCATGGTATGGACGTAGCCATCTAAAAATAAGAAGGATCAGAAATATGGACTACGGTATGGTCGCAGCCATCCGTAAAAAAGAGTCATGTATACAATCATGAATAACTCATATCACCTCGCAACCTAGACTTTATCAGACAAAATCTAGGGTCTTTCACTATGTAATGAATCGATCAAGTACAATTTCAGGCATGTGAATGAGTGAGTTGAAGTCAAACATGTAAGAAAATCGCCTGATTACCAACGAATTATGTAAAATGTTAACAGGTGCGAGAGAGACCACCAATAATGGCGATGGCCCTCAAGGTACTAGTAGTACAATCCACAAGATGTGAATAAGGAACTGAAGTTTAACACTCATGAAATCATCTCATCGAAGGCTAATGAGGTGAACCTATCATTGAATGTGAAAAACCTGCCATTAAGGCATGTAGGATCTAAGTTACTGAAAGAAGTCTCTAGATCAACTTCCGAGATAATGAGGTGAAGTCAACAGGAAGCAATTGATTGAAGGGATGCCATTATGTATCCCACATCATCGACATGAGACACAGGAACAATATGGTTGTGAATCAAGACTGAATGAAGAATTAGTGGATGAAAAACTCCAGAGGGAACTTCTCTTGAACATATCAGGGACATGACTCTAGAGTTTGCCAGTATTTGACGCAAATGGAATCATAGGTTACGTTGAAAAATGGTAACTAAATGAGAGGAAAACAAATTTCCCAAACCCATGGAGACAAAGTGACAAATGTAATATGTCCCCAACCCGACACAAACTGTAGACAAGTATCATGTTCAAGAGTGACATACTGTTGACACAACTTAGAAATAATTCCATTCCCACCCCCCACCATTTCTGGCAAGTTTCCCAATTATTTTCCAAAAAAATATTGAAGGGGATAGTATATGTTTTTCATATATGTTTTCCTTTTGGAAAAATCCATCATAGTACATCTTACAAGCCCTAATAAGGAGGAAATTGGTAGCATCATGGTGACGATTCCAATGTTGTTAAATTTTCACGAGTCCGACGAAGGTGAAACTCAATGCATTTTCATGTTTAGAGAATTTGAAAAGAGATAGAAAAGAAAAATCCATAGAGCCCTTTTCATAGATAGTATCTCCAATCCAAAAAAGGTAGAAAACAAAGTTCGAGATAACCTCTTAGTCATGATTGACTAAGGTATTCCTTTTTTATAAATAGTTTATCCCAGCCTGAAAAAGGGGTGAACATATATTGGGTAAATGACATTTTGTTTACTTTAACAAGTTCAAAATGAAAAACACCTGGAAAAATTTTCATTTTTTGAGAGCTTAAAGATGACTTCGAGGGTGTGAATTTTTCATTTATTTTTACTAAGTCTGAAAAATTAATAAAATAGAAATCATTTCATATCATTCATCAAATGTTTAACCCTGTTTCTGCACAAGAATGAACCCATTATTTGTTCTCAAGAAAAAATTAATTAAATAAATGGAAAAAAAACCCTAAAAGTGACTTGAACATTTAGAAAAATGAGAAAGTAAAAAAAAATTCACTTTTACTTTCACCAGTCTTGGAAGAGGTTTTTTACTATTTTTATCTTGATTCTCCAAAAGATGATTGTGGGCGATCCAGGAGGTTGATCAATGAACCGTTGGTACCAGGTAAAATCCATTCTCATAATCTCTGTTTTAATACATGTCTCAACAATTTCTACCAAGTGTGGCGATTCTTAGGTAGATATTTTTAAACTCTTTGTCGTAGTAGATCGACGGGGGAATTCCATATCAAGATCACGCCGATCTACCATTTTGAACGCAGGACACGTGCTGATCAGTGCAATTTTTTTTTAATGTCCGTGCCAATCGTAGAGAGAAGAAAAACATGACTTTTTTCCCAAAAATCTCAATTGAAACTTGATTTACATGCTTAGATTTTTGACCAAATATTCTTTAAATTTTGTTATAGGGAGAAAGAATTAAACAACATGGTGATTGAATGGAGATAAGGGGAACATGAATATGTTGACAGGGAAGCCATGGATGATCAATATTGTCTCAATTATTTAAGGAGTTGTGGTCTCCTTAAATTAGTCTTAACACCCGACCTGAGATCTCAGCCAGAGTTACTACAGTACTTGGTGAGAATTTGGGACATGGGATGGGAGAGATTTATTATCGGTGACCAAGAATTGGAAATCAAGGTTGCTAAAATTTAATTTATCACTGGTCTATCGTGGAGAGGATAACGAGCTCATTTTGCAGGGACACGGATCATGGGTGAGAAGCAGGGGCACAAGCACCACACGAGGCTATGAAATATCAACTCCAAACAACCATCGATTGTATGGCACCCACCATATTTAACTGGGTGGAAGTAGTGTTGGAAAATATGAAGAAACAACTATCCAAATGCTAAAATGGTTTTATTAAGCAATTTGGGTACAGTTCATGTTAGGATATTTCGACACATAGGAAATAGTCTCCTTTTGTGTCACCTTTGTAAATCCTTCAATCCTATCCTAAGTTGTTCTTAAGGGGGGATGTTAGGATATTCTGAGACATAGGAAATAGTGAAGTATAACTTGGTCTAGTGTAGAGTTAGGTAAAGTGTGTTTCTTTACTATGTACATTTTTAACTTATAATCCGATGGTCATGATATGTAGTGATCTGACGATTCACTCTCTCCCTGGTATTACTGACAGTTGATTCATGGATTAACACCTGATTGGTACATGATCTCTATTTAAAGAGCATGGAGGATTATTTTTCTGGTAACCATCTATAAGAGAAGCTTATGTAAATTTTCTTTCTTTATATTAATAAATTTCTTGAAGTGGCCGTGTTGGCTTAGGCCGTGGACTATTTCCCTCTTTGAGGGTTTTAACCTCGTCAAGTGTCGTTGTACTGATCTATGATCTATATGTGAGTAGTGACCTTTGGTTTTTGATCTAAGGAACTTAACCTATAAATTCCTACATGGTATTAGAGCCATTTT
Organism: Pinus albicaulis; assembly: GCA_034641835.2. Lineage (NCBI taxonomy): Eukaryota > Viridiplantae > Streptophyta > Pinopsida > Pinales > Pinaceae > Pinus > Pinus albicaulis. The sequence goes on from CM076578.1 coordinate 1,367,425,424, forward strand.
GAGGGTTGCATCCATTGTTGATCCAAATCCAAAGCCAGTTTGATTACATGTGACTGTCGTTTTCTAGATGTACTATTTTTGACCATTTTCGGGATGAGAGAAATGCTCTGGTGTGTCTGCAGCATTTGTTACAGTGAGGAAACCCTTTTGTTTCATGCGAAAAGGTTTCCAGTTGCCCAAGTCATGTCATTTTAGATCTAGAGGTATAAAGCATTTTTTTTTTTCATTTTTATTTATTAATCCCTCAGTTTATTTCAGGTTATATTTTTTTTATTTCCGGATATATTTTTAAATTGTGGGATCTATTTTTAAATTCTTGGATCTATACCATATTCTTTGTGTATGCTCTTTTCTCTACGCTGTGTGCGATCTTGAAAAATCATAAACAGGAAGATGAGATTTTTCGGCTACGTATGTTCTTTCCCCACGTCTTTATGTGATCTCGGGAAATCAGAAATAGCAGAAATCTAACATTCTACCGCAAGGCTTGTATTTTTTTTGGATGGATTTTATGTTTTTTTGCAGTAAAAACCACGCATATTGAAGAGAAAAAAAAAAAAAAATCCTCCTTTCAAACAATAACAGGATCCTTTTACTAGCTCACTTGGTGTAAAGTTAGTCTATGAGAATAGAGGTCTTGGGTTCAAGTCTCTTTCTCAAGCTTCTTTTTCTAAAAAGATTTTTGTTAAGTTAATTTTTCTTAAATATCTTTTTCTCAAGCTGCCAGTTTAAAATAAAAGGATGGTTTTATTTAAAAACATATGTAAAAGTAACATTATCAAGTGACTCTCACTTATTTATAAAAGTGGGTCACATAAAGTAGTTTTTTTTTAAAGTGAGCTTATTGTATTAAGTTTGGGAAAAGGGGTGGATTTTTTTAAACTAGAACTTCACCATCAACTCTCAACCTTTCACGTAACTATTCGGCATTAGCAACACATTTTTTTCAAAAAGGCATAACTTCTTCATTCGGAAGCCATTTTTTGAGCCGTTTTTTTTAATTAGTCTAATTTGTCGATATACTTCCATTGGAGCAGTTACTTGCAGCCTTTTAAGCTTAAATTTAAAAAAAAATGGAAATTTTCTTCCCAATTATTCTTAATAGCACAAATTATTTCCAATGGCTATCCTACATGATAGACTTACTTAGAAGTAAATGGATTTATAGAATAGCCACAGTACAAGAAACTAAACCTACTGATAGAGATAAAGTCTCTAAATGGGAAAATAAACAAGATCAGGCACGAGGGTTGATAGGAATCTCCATTGCCCAAGATCTTTGATTTCATGTCCAAGAAATTGACACCCCTGATGCAACCGTGAAAAATATAAATACTATTTTTGGCCTTAAAAATGAAATCAAGGTGCCACCAGGTGAAAATGAGTTGCTTACTTTGGACCCCAATAATTTCTCCTCTATTGAAGATTTTTTTGTCCAAATTCAAGACCCTTAGACTTCTTTTTGAAGGTTGTAAGTTCAAAAAGGAAGATGATAGCCTTATCTATTCCATTCTTGCTAAGCTTGGCCCTGCATACTCTGTATTTGTTTCGATCTTCCATTCCACTAGAGAAGCCATCATTTCTCAAGGAACTACCTTCACGTCCATCTCTTTTGATGCCTTTTGTGATTATTTGATAATATAACAAGAAAAACTCTTACACCATGGTCTTATTAATATCGGAAACTATTTTAAAAATGTCTTAGTATCCCAACAACAAATATATTCAAAGAATCGTTAGAGGAAGCATCCTAAAAGGAATGGTCCTTAACCAAACAAGGGTCTTAAGCAATTTCAACCTCAAACTGAAAAAGAAACTCAACAAAATTATAGGACAAATAAAAACAAAGGGAAGAAAACATATAGACATTGCAACTTTTGTAATCGTGATGGCCATGTAGATTCCGATTTTTTTAAGAATATGGAGGCCTTGGAAGCAACAATGAAGACGCATGACATAAATTTGGAGAAGTCTTCAACTTCGTCTTCAGGAACGACACTTTCTTCTTATGGTCGTCAAGAATAAAGATATGGTAATGAATTAAATGTATCCTCTTCTTCTCATTCTCATGAGTGGCTCATTGATTTAGGAGCATCTTAACACATGGCCAAAAATAAAGCAATGGTTTTTTTTTAGCTGATTGTAACACCAAAAATATTTATGTTGGTGATGGTAGATCTCTTAACGATGTAGGGTCTGGAACCATTCATCTAGATAATGGTCAATTAAATGATGTATTATGTGTTCCTATATTGTCATGCAACCTTATAACTATTTTTCAGATAACTCATTCAGGTGAAGTGAAAAAAGTAGAATTGTCACCTCATGATGTTGTCTTTAAGGACCTCAAATATCCTAGACATATTTTAGCTACTGGAATTGTTGATGATTCCACAAGGTTGTATAAGTTTGACAACTTTGGGTCATCATGTCTTCCCTCCATTTTTGTTGCTCATAATGATGAAGTGAGCAAACTTTGGCGTGAGCGATTTGGTCACTTAAACTATCGCTCTCTTCAAACTATATGTAAAGAAAATATGGTGATAGGGTCTCCCTATGGTATCTTGCTAAGATGATGTTTTTTCTGGATGTGTACCCAGAAAACATCATCAAGATAATTTTGGCAAACGTGCCTCTTGGCACACTTCAACCCCTTTGCAGCTTGTGCACATTGATTTATGTGGTCCACTTCTTGTTGTTTCTTTCTCTAGTTGCAAGTACTTCTTAACTTTCATTGATGATTTTTCCAGATGTACTTGGGTATACTTCTTAAAACTCAAGAGTGATTTTTTTAAAATGTTCTTGGCCTTTAAGAATTTTGTTGAGAAATATCTTGACTAAATCAATATTTTGTTATAAATAGAAGGGTTTTCCCATTCATTTGTCACCTTTTGTTGCCTAAAGATCACTCTGGATCTCAACTCTTGGTCTGGCTATTGATCCATTATCATAGCCATATTTTTCCATTTTTGTCTGGGTTTTCTACACCATCAAGAGAGAGGAATTCTAAATCTGAAGTGTTGAGGACTTACAAGAACCCAACCCATTGAGGATAACAGGGAACACCCTCTTGTGTTTTCCTCCCAGGTGCCATTAATAAAAATTTCATTAGATATATTTTTGTCTTGTCTTATTGGATCTATGGAGTAAATATTATTTTTCTACTGTTTAATGTCTTCTAATGCATAGATCTAGATTTTTTGCAGCATTTGTCTTGATAATCTAAAACGTAGATATGAATATATTATCAGTCACTTCTGCTGTTAGGGCTGTTTTTTTATGCGCAGCTAAAGTGGTCTTTTTCGTACACCTTGAATCAAGATTCATACTAACAACTGGCGACTCCACATAGGTTTACCATTACGACCACTGTCGTTTTTCTGATCCTTGCACATCCAGTTGCTTCAAACCCTAGGATTTCTCTTCAGACCCTTGTTTTTCTTATTCTTGATATTGTTTTTAACCCCTAAAACCGTAAAATGATAAACATTCTAACTTCCATGTGTTTTCGGACCCATTGTGCAGGTGAACGACATCAGCTGCAGTTGAGACGAAAAATTTTTCTGAAACCTACGATCGAGAGTGTTGGAAGTGTAGGTCACACTTTTCTACCCAAAACCTGTGGCCTGGACCTCCAAGGTGCACTTTACTTCCCAAAAAGTGTGACCTCTGCTGAAAACAGGCCAAAAACTGTGACTTGGACTTTCTATAGGGATTTTTTTGAAAGTTTTTTGGGTTTTGATAAGCCTCTGTTTAGGGTTGTCTGACCTCCGTCTCCGCCTGTTTTGGATCTGTACTGGTTCTGTTTCACTGAACTAAGTGGGAACCTAGCCCCCTAGGGCTTCAGTACCCTCCACTTTTTGTGGAAGAGTGTTTTCTTTTGCAGGTTGTCTAAAATTTCAGAGTCTTCAGCCATTTTTTTAGATCTGATACCTCATCTTCAGATCCACTTTAGATCGGCTTGTTATCCATACAAATCACCTCATCTAGCTTTTTTTGGGTTTTCCTTTAGGGTGTACTCCACTTCCCTCCTAGAGATAGCATTTCACCACCTTTTTACAACAATTTTTCTCTGATTTGTTGTTGTTTTCTGCACCACTTCCCAGTAGATTTTGTATTTTAGATCTCTGTCCCTCTTGACCCAAGATCTATTAGCCTTTTCTTTAGTGTGTTTAGATTATTATTTTTCTCACCTATAGACTAATTGTTGAGAGACCTGCATTCTTGGGTTTAGATTATTGCATTGTTGGTTGTTTATTTTCTGTTTTGCAGGCCTATATACTGTCATTTATAGGTTTATTCACAGCTCTACAACACATTTTTTCTTTTCTCTATAAATGTCTGGGTTTAAAAATTAAAATTTACACACTTTTACACACACACACCCTAAGTGAAAAATGGCTTGGTTAACACTGCCAAGAAAAGACTCTAAAACATTGAAATCAAATGATCCTGCACCTATCTGCCCTTGTTTCGACACTGTAATTAGTTGATCCTGCACCTCCTTTCCCTTGTTGGTCTCTTTTTCCATTGTACCCTGTTTGTGTCTTCACCATTGTGCCACCAAGGCATTCATCCCAAAGATTTCTTGGCCTTCATCCTCAGTTTCCGGTAGGGAGACTTACTCCTCCGCAAAGGATTCAAGTAAATCCTCAACCAAGTCCACACTTCGACTCTTCTTCTGGTCCTTTGGGTTCTCCTTGCCACTCTGCCTTTGGTTCTCCTCCTGTCACCTTCACCATGTCCGGTGCAGGACCTAACACTGGTGGTAACCCTAGCCCTCCCACTGGGAATACCACTAGTGGGACCGCAACGGACACTACCCTAGCTGCACCCTTGCTCCCTTTCATGGCAGGCCTTAGCCTCCCCGATTTCGACCATTTGGTAAATGACCCTATACACCATGATGCTAAGTGGCCTGCTATGCCAACAAATCTCGCTTCAGACATCCAAAAGTTTGAATGTCTTGCTGGAGAAGATCCTTCAAATCATATTTGATCTTTCCACATGTGGTGTTCGTCTAATTCCGTTACCAATGACTCTGTTCATCTTCGATTGTTCCAACGAACGCTTACAGGTGAAGGTTCTAAGTGGTATGTTGATCATGCCCCTTCCTCTCATACGACCTTTGTGACTCTGGCCTGGGATTTTTTTCCTTATTTCCAGCTTTGCCTTCATTACGACACTAGTATTGAGCTCTTGACCTCTTTCCATCAATCATCTACGACCCACCTATCCGAACATGTTCAAGAATGGCAGAGAAGAAGGAGCCTATGTCGAGCCCCTACTTTCGAAGACCATGTCTACACAGACTGGTTCCTTAGGACTCTCTTGTCGCCTATCAGGAAGGACATCGCATCGCAATTTCCTCAAATTGAAGAAGAAGCTTTCCAAATTGCATTAAAATATGACTTGATCTATGCTCAGTCAGGTTATGTTTATACCGTCCTACCTGATATTCCTAGACCTGGTGGTGCCAATGCACTAGGGGCATCTCATGTTGCCGATGGTATCATTGGAGCTCTCTTTAATTCGTATGCTCAACCTCCCATGGGGTATGGTTTCTCTTAGGGAGGGGCCAGCTCCTTCGGCACTTTTCCCCCTCCTAGTAGCATGTATCCAGGATACGACATGCCTCCTCCTTTTGCCCAACCTCCTATTTACCACACTACTACCCAACCTCCTTATTTTCCGTATCCATAGCCTGGTGCTCCAGCTCCTATAGCATTAGCACCTCCTCCTGCCTTGCCTTCTCAACCCCTGCAACAGCAACCACCACCCCCTCCGAGGAAGGTGTACGCACATCAGGGCATGACTAATCCTCCTACCTCAAAAAGGAAAAGGAAAGGAAATAAAAATCAATTTGCCTCTGGTAATCCTGGACCTAATCAATGTAACACTCCTAACACTACTCAGCCCAAGTAGGATAGGCTTCTTCGTACGAAGAAGCCCTATTCTTGTTGTGGTGTTTATGGTCATTATACACATGATTGTCCTCTTCTGCCACAAATGTGATAGCTATGGGAATCTCAAGCAACATTGAGAGGACAGCAAGCCATCCCTTCTGTTCCTCCCAGTCCTGCACCTAGTCAGTCGATTGTGCTTACGATTCCTTTCCCTCATTAGGGATTTGTGGCTACCCAACCATCTGAGGGACAGGTGGCCACTCAATCTCTTCCATATGGTTCCCCCAATTACCAAATTTTCATGATGTCCTCTGATCAACCTTCCGAACCTTCTTCTCCTGGCCCTTCGCCTTGAGTTGGTACTGATGACCCCCTTTACCCTCTTGGGATGGTTCCTCCCGGCCTCAACCATGTTGGCACTATCCGGCCTGGTCATTACCCCTCTGGTCAGATACCATTTATAGCTCCCCCACCAGGAGTGTACAAATTACTTGTTATGGCCACCCTCTCTCTTCCTAACCTAACCCTTGGGATTCTCGTTTGGTACCTCGATCCTCCAGCTGCTACCCTGCCTGGTCAACCTAAACCTTATCTCGCTTTGACCCTGATTCAACCAGTCCCTATGACTTCTCCCGCTACAACAGTGCCTCATTTAGCTGAACAGGAAACACTTTCCGTTGCGACCGTTTTGGGTAATATGGGAAAATCTCGCAAGGGGGCATCAAAGGATAAGGCTACCCTGCCAAACCCTGCCCCCTCTCAGCCTCCAAAGCATGCCATCCAGTGCGATTTCTATGACAGTGTCAGTCACGCCAGCCATACTTGCCCATAATTGCCTCAACTCAAGTCCATGGTCAATGATTCATTTCCAGAATCTGATATTCTAGAGGTATATGTCACTATACCCGATTCAATCCCGAAACTCAAACCATTGCGCAAAAATCACCCTTGTTCTTTATGTGATTTCCATGGCTATTACACTCACCTATGTCCTTGTCTTGAAGATTATCATTCCTCTTTATAAGCCTTACGCTGATTCGAGGCCGAGTGCCATGAGTCACTCGCTCCCTTATTTTCGCATCTTGCTTCCACAACACCCGAGGACACAGATGCTCCCATTAACTTTTTCCCTTATGATGTTGAGATAACGGGGCCTTGGTTGGAAGTCCATGATGAGACCTCCCTTGATGTTTTGCCTGACCCCCCTTCAGACCCCTCCCTTGTCTCAACATCAGTGGATCCTTTGTCTACTCACTCTCCTGCAACCCCTTGAGACGATGCGCATATGAACCTCTCCTCTCATGACGAGGAGTAAGGTTGTTTCGTCGCATTAGGTGGTCTTTCTTCCATCAGTCACCCCATCTTCCATTACGATGATGAAATTATGGAAGCGATGACCACTCCTGACTTTATCTCCCCCCCCCCCCCTTACTTCGAACAACATGCACTGTGTGGACATTACATTAAAACCCAATGTTTGGGTAAGGGGGGGCACTCATATTGGAGAGACCAGGAGAAGAAGTTCTTCAACACTCTCCTAGTGAATCTAGTCATGACAAATCTAGTCCCACTATTATTCCATATTTAGAAGAACTTCTAGAGTCTCATATCACTTCAAGATCACTCTAGGAATGATACCCCTCATCATTCCTTCATTTTTTCAGCAACCCAGCCTCATAGACATTGTGGTTGACCAACCTATAGGTTTTCTAGGAGAACATCAGTTCATTATCCCAAATACTATCTTTGGGGTATTCGCACCATGTATGCCAACCTAGAAACTTAAATTCCATTTGATTCATATAGGCAGTACCAAAAGAGATTGGTAATCATCTATTTCCTTTCTCAAACTGCGTAACCATACCGAAAACAAATGGCGCACCACATCATTAAAATGTGTTTAGATTTCCCTTTTTCTAAATACATTTTGGCATGTCCATAGCATGCTTGGAGGCACCCGTGTCCCTCAACCATAAAAATCCCAGATCTCAACCAAAAACAACACTGAAACCCCCTTTTTTTCTGACAGGTCGCACTGTTTAGGTCATTTCCTAGGATAGGTTTCAATTTTCTGCCTAGAACCTGCTACCCAGGTCGCAAAACAGACCCCAAAAAAGTGCGACTAAGCTTGTTTATGAGCTTCGGGTACCTAAATTGAACTTTCAATCCACTGAAATGAAAGAGTAGGATTAGGCCTCTTACCTACAACCGATAGATCTCCAATTCCAATGGTCGTTTTATTTGCTACAACTGCCACAAGCCGTAAGGCCTCTTCTCCTCACAACATTCACCACAGCTCCACCAGCAAATAAGTGAATCTGGAAGGAAAAATCCTTATTAAAAGAAAACCCCCGATTTTTCTTTTGCTTACTGCGACCAAACTGTAGCTCAGTTTGAAGAACCATATATACCATTGGAAAGATCTCACCAAGCCCTCAAGTGGGTATCTATTAGCTTTTTTGATTTGATACTCCACCAGGACACATTTCGTTCAAAAAGCACCATTTCACCCCTACTCAAAATCGAATTTTTTCACTTGAAACACTCGTACGAGGGGCACCATATTGCCTCCATACTTGTCCATGCTCGTGGCGACTTTTGTTATGAGTTACCATCTTGTACTCATGATTTTAGGGTCCCCATTGGACCCCTTTTCTGTGTGGTAGCACCATCAAGTCACGCTTGTTTAGAGCATCCAAGTTGAGTCATCATTTCTTTCATGGAGTCTATCGTGAGTTCCATCGCACCCTGCTATAGTCTTCCATCCTTCATTGCTTGGTTTCTCTCTCGTGTCTCTCATTATGGCCTTCAGTCCCACTATCCCCTATCCCCCATGATATTGTGTCAGTCGCTATCAGGTCATCCATTTTGTTTATGGTCTAACAAGGGAAGTCATCCATTCTCTACTCATCTCCCCCCATTTCATCATCATCATTGGTGTCAGTCTGTCAGTCGCTCTGTTATTTTCTCTCGTGCCTTAGTTGAGGATCCCTTATTGCCTCACCTATGGAAGACCTCCTTCTGTCGACATCAACTCATTCATTCTAGAACACAGGTCTAGAGGGCGGTGTACCTTGGTCCCAGCTTCCACTTTTGTTCGGTACCTCAGATCAGGAAAAGGGACTCCTTATTGCCCTTTGACTTGATTTCTTCTCACCTTCGGCTCCTTTTAGCATGATCAAGATCCATATACTTGATGGTTCATTGATGCAGCAGCTGACATCGATGATTCCCGTGTGTGTGTGAGATGTCTCAGTCCTCATGAGGGGGTGGCCCTACAGGTAGCCCCCCACACACTCGAATGACATCTTCATTACAGCCTTCGATGCAGCTCCATACATTTGATGATGTCAGCCTCAGCCACTTGCAACACCTTTTTGTTTGCATGTAATAGTCATTTTAGAGCCCTTTCTTGTTTTCAGGGGCATCTGGGTTGTATTTATATCTCATGTACTCAAATATTATTGTACAAATTCCTAGCTGTTATCCTAGGCACAATATGTATGTGGGATTCATTATCCTGTTATTTATCTGGCTCATGTTTAGGCTAGCATATTCTTTATTATTGCATTCTGTGGTTTTTTGGGCACCTTATTGTTTGTACTAGTGCCTCGGTGGGCTTAGGTATGCCTCCCCCGCCGCCTATAGCAGGTACTCACTCATCAAAAAGACTTGTCGCACCTGCAAGTCACCTCCTGAGGGTATATTTCTTTCAACACTTTAGTTTACCTTATACTTCTCCCTCTTTGGCTTCCCCTTCGATGTCTAGTGATTGAGTTCATACAACGTACTTCAGTCATACGATTAGCTCCTAACGCTCGCACACTGGGGGACAATATGTTACACCATTTTTTGGTCATCTAACCTATTATCATTAGATGGACCCAAGTACATCATGTAAGACCAATTTTACTCTAAGTAAAATTTCTTTCACTATGAAAATAACTTAGTAAATCACCTTTATTAAGTTGTTTATGGTCTAAACAGGAAACCCCATAAGGAAATATTAAATAAATAGATATTTGCTTGATTTTCCTCAAGAAATAATTAGTTAAACAGTAGTTTAATTAATATTTTTGGTTATATTTAACCCAAAACAAAGAAATTAATTAGATAAATCATTATTTATCTTATTATTTTCTAAATAATAATTGTTTAAATCTTATTTAAATAATATTCTTTGTTAAATATGACTAATTCACCCTTGAATAATTAAATAAATCATTATTTATTTGATTATTACTCAACCATATCCTTAAAATGATAAATAAAGAATTTTTTTGTTTATTATTACTTAATCACATCCTTAAAATGATAAATAAATAATTTATTTATTTAATATTTACAAATAAGGGGATTTGACTCAAGTCAAATTCCTCTTCCCTCCAACAAATATAATAAAATATTCCATAAAAGTTGGATCTAGATTTGGTTAATAATATTTTAATTATGCACCAATCTCTAGACTAACTCAATATTTTGTTATAAATAGAAGTGTTTTCCCATTCATTTGTCACCTTTTGTTGCCTAAAGATCACTCTGGATCTCAACTCTTGGTCTGGCTATTGATCCATTATCATAGCCAAATTTTTCCATTTTTGTCTAGGTTTTCTACACCATCAAGAGAGAGGAATTCTAAATCTGAAGTGCTGAGGACTTACAAGAACCCATCCCATTGAGGAGAACAGGGAACACCCTCTTCTGGTTTCCTCCCAGGTGCCATTAATAAAAATTTCATTGGATATATTCTTGTATTTTCTATTGTATCTATGGAGTAAATCTTATTTTTATACTGTTTAATGTCTTCTAATGCATAGATCTATATTTTTGCAGCATTTGTCTTGATCATCTAAACTACAGATCTAAAGATATTAGTAGTCATTTATGTTGTTAGGGTTGTTTGTTATGCGCAACTAAAGTGGTATTTTTTCGTACACCTCAAATCAATATTCATACTAATAGTGTAGTTGAAAGGAAGAATCACAGCTTAAAATAAATGGATAATTTTATGCTTCAATCTAAAGGTATTATTCTCAAATTTTGGGCAGGAGCAATTAAATGTGCAAATTACATAGTACTTCGCACCCCTACTATGGTTTTAAGGAATATAACTCCAGAAGAAGCCTAGAGCTCAATCAAACCAGATGTAAGTCACTTTTATGTTTTTGGAAGTGTTGCTTGGGCCGATATTCCAGATGCGAAGAATAAATTCTTACGATCTAAGAGTGAAAAATGAATTTTTGTTGGATATTCTGAAGATGTCAAAGGACATAGACTTCTTTCCAAAAATATAATCATTAGAAGAGATGTAAAATTTGATGAAAATATATTGGCCTGCAAGCCTAGCTCAGCGGGTGTGACACCTTTGGCCTACGAGCCTGATTCAACATATGTGCCACCTCTCTTTACCTCTTTTATTTTTTATAGGATTCATTCTAGTTCGAATGATGACAGCGAGGATGACAATCATCCTCCAACTCTTTCAGATATTCCTTCAGCTCCATGACTTCCAATATGGGTTCGCTCTACTCGGGATGCAATAGGTTCTCTTGCAGGTGACCCTGCAGATCGATGTTGTACATGTTCTCAGTTTGAAAGAGAATCTTTCTTGTTGGCTCAAGTTCCAGAAAATCCTAATCCAAACACCTTTGAAGAAGCTTCAAGTCATCCAAATTGGGATGAAGCTATAAAAGAATAATATCATTCCTTATTGGCGAACGATACTTGGGATCTTGTAACTCTTCCAAAGGGAAGAAAACTTGTTAGATGCAAATGGGTTTACAGAACAACGTTGGACTAGATGGAAAAGTGGATAAACATAAAGCTCGTCTTGTTGCTAAAATATTTTCACAATTTGAAGGCATTGACTAGACTGAAACCTTCTCCCCCATTGCCAAAATTAATTCTATCTCCATTTTTATTTCCCTCACTGCATCCTTTAAATGGGAAGTCCATAAAATGGATGTTAAATCCACCTTCTTACATGGGGATTTGCATGAAAAAATTTACATGGAACAACCCCTCGCTTTATCAAAAATGACTCTAGCCTTATTTGTCACCTTAGAAAGTATCTCTATGGTCCCAAACAATCTCCTCGGTCTTGGTATGCCAAAATGGATAGCTTTCTCTTAGATAATTGATTTTCTAGGTGTCATTCTAACAACATTGCCTACACTAAGAAGGTGGGTAAGTCCTTCATCATCCTTGTTCTTTATGTTGATGATTTTATCCTTACTGGTAGTGATCCCAACAATATAAACCATGTAAAGTCTAGCCTCAAAAAGAAGTTTGAAATGACAAACTTAGGACACTTGCATTATTTCCTTGTTCTTCATGTCTTGCAATCCAAAGAAGGTATTACCCTTTCTCAGTCCTAGTATGCCTGTTATCTTCTACGCTACTTTCACATGGAATACTATAAGCCAACCCCTCTTCCCTTTCAGTCTGGAGTCAAGCTTTTGGCCACTTTTACTACCCTTGAAGTTGATGCTACCTTATACCATCAACTTGTTGGTAAACTTCTATATCTAACCCATACCCATCCTAACCTTTCCTTTACCGTTGGCCTTGTTGCTCAGTTTATGCACCAACCTCATGAAATTCACTAGAAAGTAGCTAAAAGAATACTTTGATATATTCGAACTATAGTTCAGTTCATGATTCATTATAGTGTATGAGCATCTTGATTGTTTATTGGTTTCACTAATTCTGACTGGGATGGTGACCCTGATGATTGAAACTCTACTACAAGATATGTATTCACTCTTGGCTTAGGACATATTACATGGTATTGTAAGAAACAAAGTTCCATCTCTCTTTCTTTGGCAGAAGCAGAGTATCGTGGTGTAGTTGAAGCCAACAAGGAAGCCATGTGGCTTTGTCAAATCCTGTCTAAACTTGGTCTTCATCAACAGGACCCAACTACACTTTGGTGTGATAATCAGAGTGCCATTCAGCTATGCAAAGATCCAGTTCAACATCAGTGTATGAAACACATTGAGCTCCACATAAAATTCATCAGAAAGCTCATTCATGATCATGTTCTTGAAGTGCAGTATTGTTTAACCAATGATCAAGTTTCCGATATATTTACAAAGGCTCTCACAGAAGCGAATTTTACCAAAATTTGATTTATGCTTAGAGTTCAGGAAAGTTATCATTAAGGGGGAATAGGCTCTAATTCCTCCTTCCTTATCCTATTGTGTCACCTTTGCAAATCCTTTAATGATATCCCAAGTTTTTCTTGGGGGGGATGTTAGGATATTTCAACACATAGGAAATAGTCTCCTTTTGTGTCACCTTTGTAAATCCTTCAATCCTATCTCAAGTTGTTTCTAAGGGGCATGCCAGGATATTACGACACATAGGAAATAGTTAAGTATAACTTGGTCAAGCATAGAGTTAGGTAAAGTGTGTTTCTTTACTATGTACATTTGTGACTTATAATCTGATGGTCACGATATGTAGTGATCTGATGGTTCACTCTCTCCTCGATATTACTGGCACTTGATATGTGGCTGAACACCTGATTGGTCCATGATATCTATTTAAAGAGAATGGAGGGTCATTTGTCTGTTAATCGTTTATGAGAGAATCTTATGTAATTTTTATTTCTTTATATTAATAAATTTACTAAAGTGGCTGCATTGGCTCATGCCATGGACTGTTTCCATCTTTGAGGGTTTTAACCATGTCAAATATTGGTGCACTGATATGTGATCTATTTGTGAGTGGTGACCTTTGGTTTTTGATCTAAGAAACTTACCCTGTAAATTCCTACAATTCAATCTTAGCAGCATTATTTCTGGAATGAGTGACACTTTTCCAATTTCAGTGGGCAGAAGTGGTAGTGCACACACCATGGGATCCACGCATGACCAGATGCAGAGAGCTGATGCCTCGCACAGTAGGTGGAAAACACATTTTGTACAACCATGCTTTCTTTGTGTGGCTAAGGAGTCAGGTCATTGTTGTGGAGGACTGGCCATATTATGGGACTGATTTTAGAGGTAACCTAGAACTTCCACTTCCATAGGGCGAGCATTAGGATGATAGAGGTAAAACATGTTTTTTGTTAACTTTTTTCATGTTTATATATATATTTTTAGCATATGTGTTTTGATGATTACACTTATGTGCTAAAGATTTCATACTGAAAATACCAGTTGGAATGTCCCCTATAGCTAGATGAGTGGCGAAGGATTTTGGGGCTGCTCTGTATGACGATGGAGAAAATGATGAAAAGGAGATTTCCGGGAACCTAGATGCTTTGACTGCTAGGATTCCGTAATATGCTCGTGTTCATGAAATTCCCTACTACTATCAGAGGCATACTTTAGGTGTGTCAGATCGCATTCATCGATTACTAACTTGAGTCATTTGAGCAGTGATGTACTACCATGAGCACAATGCTGATTAGTCAAGTCTAGCTTTGATTTTTACAGTTGTAGTATTTTGGGACCTGCAAGTTTATTTATGTACCAGAAAAGATATATTTTTGGATTATGATGTAGCAAAATTTTTCAAAAAACATTGATATATATATGTTGTGGTGTGTTTGGTGCACGCATGTACGAAATCACACCAGTTTAAGGGGTGTGGTTTACCCCTTTAAACTATTGGTAACAGGTAGAAAGAAGTGGAGTAATTGAGCATACTATATATAAAAATAAGCATGCAAATGTAATCTAAAAACTAAACTAAAACTAAACATAAATAAATAGAAGCTCTGAATGAGTCAAACGAAACAATAATACAAACGGTGGCTCTAGGCCCCTCTTATTGAGCGTTGGTAGTAAGGAGAAGAATACTTTACCCTCTTGCCAAAGGGCCCCTAGACAATGGTTCTAGGTCCCGATGCAAGGATGTGATTATCCAAAGCTTTCCTCGGTGCAGTTTCCCTCTCTCTCTCTACTGTGTGGACTGAGCTTGTTGGGTGGCCAACAAGTGAGTCCCCGTTGCCTTCAACTCCGGGTCACACACTACTGGTATTACTTGGGCAATTATGGCCAACATAAGAATGTGATCACCCATTCTTCATCTCATGGTGGCTTTATGGGGATTTCAAATCCTTTTTGAAAAGAGAATCCATACAGGTGAAGTAGATTTTGAAACAAAGGAATGACATGCTTAGAGTTTTTTTAAGAAAATTCAAAGAGGCCATAGAAATCGAAAAAAGAAAAAAATAATGTAAATCATGACGATGGCCTTATCATTAGCAATACTTGGAAGCCCTTAATAAACCTTACCTCTCTCAACACTAAAATAAAATTAAATAAATTATTTCGAATGTTTATTTTCTCACTTTCTCTTATCTTATTAAATAATGAAATACTAAATTAAATAAATCATTATGTAATTAAAATAAAATTCCCTTAATAATTTGTCATATTGTATTTAAAATCTTAGGTATAAAAAAATGTTTTTAAAACAATCCCCTCATCATTTATTCATTATTTTAATAAAAAATTCTTTCATCATTTTTTATTAATGGTTAAAACCCTTAGGATTAATAACAATCACATTAATTTTTGATAAAAAAAAATGAAAAAAATAAATTAATTAATTAAATTTTGTATTTCCTGCAATCGACCTTTAAAATTTCTCATTAATCACTATACACATCTTTATTTATTTGCCCTAATTCTCTCAAATCTTCCCAAAGATCATTTGGCATTCACCCCTGATGATGGACTCACTTTTGAAGTCTGAAACATTGGGTTACTAAAAAAACTTGGAATAGGTCATTCCTTTGTTTCAAAAGATTTCAAATCCTCCTTCCCTCCCTTGGTACATTGTGGATAATGACCCAAGGGAGTGGTATGATTCCTTTGTGTGCTCCAAATATTCCATTGTGTGCTCACATAGTGTCTAGGAGGCGTTGGTGGCTGTCCTTAGGTGGCTTCAAGTAAGGAGTAACTTGTCCTTTGCTTTATGTGATGCTAGATAGTGAAATTTCGCCACTCTCAGGAATGCGCACTTATTGGGCCAAAAGGCACGCAGAAGATGCTCTTCTCGAAGGATAATGCGGGCAATCAACATTTAAGACTAGTTAAAATTTGATTTTCCTTAAACCTTTGAGATTTTTAAATACTTTCCAGATCTTGTAATGTCTTCCAGCCCTCTAAATCCTTTGGCTTGAAATTAATTAATTTTGTCTTCTGTTGTACGATTTTCCAATGTTAACAGTTGCCCCCTAATTTGTGAGGTCTAGGAAGGACTGTATAGCTACAATACATTATAGTTTCTTTTCTGTATCGTGAGGAGAGAGAGAGAGACCTGCGTGAAGCCTTGGGATAGTAACATCCTTGCATCATTTCTAAGAATGACCATGTCTAAGGGATCCCTGCAAGAAAATATAATTTACAATACATATACAAAATTTCAATGAGGCAGGCATGTCCCATGCTCGTGATGCTATGGCTAGTTAAAAAAAATTGACAGATATATGTTTTGTCTGTGTCACTGCTATGGTAATGATGCTGGTAGTTGTTGACGATAATTTTTGATGCCCTCAAGGGTTTTTCTTCTTTGACGATAGGTATAATGTGATACCCATATGTGTAAACTTGGTATGGAATATAGCTGCGCAATGTAAGCATAGGTGTTGGCTGGGGCCTTCCCATAAAAGCATTTTTGACAAGGACACTTATGGAGGCACAGGTATTTGACGGATCTGATAAAAGTGTAATGGTTGTAAGGTACAATACAATCTTAACATGAAAGCTTTTGTCATAGTCGAATTTCAGGAGGATCGATGACATCTGTGGACAATGATGTCTACCACAGTGCCACCCGAGGATGCCCCTTTGTGTGGAGAGGGGTGATCTAAGGTACTGCTTCCTTTTTGGAATATGGGTGTTGAAGTTGACAAAAAGGAAGCCTCAACTGGACGAGGGGTCGTCGATATGAGGAATCAGGGTCCTGGATGCGGTGGGTTTAACATAGGCATGTTGGTGAGAGGTGAATGAAAAATAATGATGGGAATTCAGTGGCCTGAGGTCAAAGTATAGTTAAGAAGCTTGGCGGTAGTCATAGTTAGTTCTGAAGGGGAAAATCCCTAGAGTCGGTAGGACTTTTAGGGTCGGTGTAAACTAGCCATGAATGTCATGATGGTTTGTGCATGGGGGTTGAAATACTCCGACCAAGGGTGTTCAGGGACTTCTGCCATGGGAGAAAATATGAAATGCGAGGGTGAAGGGATGAAGTGCACCATTTGCGGTCTTTGTACACTTACCAAAAGAATAAAATAATGGGGTTTGGTTTGTACAAAACACAGAGACGGTACCCCAAAACATGAAATTGTTCACTCAATGATGTTGTGAGGAAGGTGTTTTGTTGGGGGTGGGGGTCCCATTGGTTGGTCTCATGTGCAGGGTTGATGAAGTGGATGAAAAAGTATCGGAGATGGGATTATGCTAGTGGAGGTATGGTGGGCCAAATGCGAGGCACAGTGGTGCGCTTTTGATTTGCTTGTACAACCGAGTCATTTGGGAAGGGGGCTTCAGGTTGTATGGTAAAATTGACCTTATGAATGATGAATGGATAGGAAAGAGGTGCTTCCCAGACTAAAGTGGTATGGTCATAACATCACTTATGTTATGATATATGGTCTACTGTGGGTGATGGGCACCATGGAGGGGAGGCTCTACCGACCAATGCAGATATTATTATGTGCAAGGTAAGGTGATGATAAACATGATCAGTTATGAGGACCCTATGGTTTATTTCTAATAGAGAAATGATGTCAGGAGATGCAAAGTTCTTTGGGACTCTATCATGCTGGGGGTAGAATGATACCTGCTCTGGAACATTCATGAGATAACGTTGTGGATGGTTTGCAGGTTTTTCCTGAAAGAAAAAACTACCTCAAGTGAAAGAATATTCTTTTTATATTATTGAAATGCATGAGCTTTAAAAAGGACGATGAGAGAGGGCATACTTGTCGGCGCTGAAAAAACATTTTTATGGAAAGCGAATGTGTGGCATCGCTTCTGTTCATCATGGGGTACAGATGATGGTGCAACTTATGGTTCACAGAATGGACCTTCTGATCTCTTGTTATGGTCCTATGAATTTTTTGAAAAGGGCGATAAATAGGTGAATATGGCCCTTATTTGATTTAGTTATACTTTTTGAGTTTTGAGAGGTCAGAGGCGTTTACGCAGCATTTCTTCCTGTTGCGGTCAGCCCGTGTACCACGGACTAGCGATACTACGCCCAGGTAACTTCTATGACGTCTTAAACTTTAATTTTTTCTATTTGATGGTGTCGGCATCCATACAGACTGGGTTTGTATAGATTCTGTGTGACTTTTACCCTAGATTGCATGGGCGATCTGGGAAAAAGTGCGCCTTCTTTACGCAAAAATTTGAGGGACAGGTCCATGAGGGCGCCCTATTCACCAATTTTAGCGTGCCCTAAGTGCACCTGTGTAAAATACAGGCATGTGCTAAGCGCGCCTGTATGAGGGGCAGGCGCGAAAAGGCCAAGGTTACAAAATTCTTTGGTTTTTTGCCTCTTTTGTGTTTTTTCTCTGTACTGATGGGTACCTGTATTGATGACAGATTAGTGTGGAGGGAGTGGGACTGGCACAAGATATTAACCACTTTAGTTTCTAATGCTGGGGCATGTAGTCAGTTGGCACTATGGGGCCTTCTGAATTTTTCTTAGAATGAGTTTCTTCAGTCACATGACCGATTACTACAGTACATTATTCAGCACTGGCATAAGAGGAGCAACATGTTTGTGTTGAGTGGTACGAACCTGATCATCCGTCTTGAGATAGATATGTATTTTGTGACTAGGTTACTACCTCAGGGTGAGGCATTGAGGTATCCACTCCCTACAGGGAGAGTGGAATTGGATAGATTCCCAAGGTTTCATTGTGGTGGGGCGCCTCTTACGGAGGGCTACATCAACATTGCTTCAGTTACAGATGTGGAAAAATGGTGTGCTCTGGCAATGATCATACGACTGGCAGGGTCATTTTCTCTGCATCAAGCATCTGGCCAGTAGGTTGGAGTTTTGCGCCGACTGAGGTCCGAGCAATTTTTTGACTTTGCCCAATTTTGTTTTGACAAGATGGTGTTGCAGTTGAACAAGGTCCAACATGGATCTAAGTCATTTGCATACGCTAGCATCTTGTGTAGCATCATGTATGAGAGGGTGGTGCTACTGAGGCCAGTAGTGGTGGTGCCTATAGGGGGTCACGGGAGCCACGTATGAGGAGGTTGGCTCTCATGATGTCGCAAGGCGGTGGTGGCATGGTGGGGCATTATTGGAATGCCACAACAAAGGCCTAGTTCAAAACCAACCCACAGATGTTCTTGCCATACCCGTATGTGGGAATGGACTTCCAGGGAAACCTAGATATGGGTCTCCCTTTTGGTAACATGTGGGGGCCTGCAGGTATGTTTTATATGTTTTCTGCACTTGTTTTAGTATATATGTACTTATTTTCTTTTCTAGTGACATTGACATTATTTTGGTTTCTTGTGCAAATGTTGGCGAGGTGGGTGGCCCTGTGGCTCGACTAGTATGCCATGATCCTTTCTGATGACCTCGGGGTGGTCAGGGAGGAGATGATGTAGGTGGACTAGGTGGTGGTGTTGGTGGTCCTACTAGTGGTGATGTCCCTTCTGGGGAGGGCAGAAGCTTGACTGCTAGAAAGTTTGCGGCCGAGCAAGCTTGTGCTGATGTGGCGGAGGCTCGCATCGCAAAGCTGACAACTCAGGTTTCTGCTCTTGAGGAATTTCGAGGTCGAGTGGACCATTTTACCTGGGGGATTCTTGCTTGAGGTTTCATGGATGACTTCAAGGAGGTATGGTTAGAGATAGTTATATCCCATAAGAGGGATTATCGGTCCACTCTACATTGGGTGGCAATCATAGCTGCGACGATAGCTCCGGTGGTGGTACCAAAAACAATGGTGGGTCTAGGTGCCCCTCTTGAGGGGGCACACCCCTAGAGTAGTTTCGTACACAGGGAAAGCACCTGTTATGAGGATGATTCTATTATGTCTTGATGAATTTTGTATTTTTGGGCTGTTAGTTGGGCCAACGAAACTATTTTTGTACTCAGATATACACATTTTGATATATATATATATATATATATATATATATATATATATATATGAGAGATATTTTTTTTACAGCTCTACATGATGTATCACCTGTTTTGGTTTATGTATTTTGTTATGTTGATATATTTTTGGTTTTATGCATGATCGTTTATTCAAGATGCATTCCAATTTAGGATATTGTTAGCTATGCAATCAGCTGCATGGTTCTGACTCCATGGTACATGTGTAAATGTGATCTAGTCAAATTTTTTGCTCAATATTTTGGCACACAAGTATTTTCTGAACAGATGTGTATCTCTTGTCTCAAATATTTGGTTTAGCTGTGATACTACTAACTGGGAATCTCGGTAGACGTGCATATGATGTATGCCCTGATGGAGGGCATCGCATATAAGTCTGATGATGAGATCATATTCTGCCTTATTGTTGGTCTTTGAACCGATGCACACCCCATTTGAGCAGAGAGGTGATTGATCAGGCGGTAAATGACCTAGGCAGTTGCGGCTAAATTTTGAGACCATCTTGATGTTCCATCAACAAATCTGAAATAGGGTTCATTTTGGTGATCTGTGGTGATACTATGAGCGCTTTTAAATAATTCTTTGGGTCAAAAAATTTTGAGTGGTTAGGTTTGCGTGTACTTTCACTGTAGGGGAAGGGCCATCTGGGCCCTTATGGGTAGAATTTCTTGAGGTAAAGGCCATTGATAGGATTATTGAGGCAAGTCTCGTCTGGTTCCGTCAATATGTATGCCCCCTGTCAGAGGCAATGTTTAATGATGTAGGGTCCTTCCACAACGTTTTGAACTTTCCTAGCCCTAAGACCTCTTTTGCAACATCGTAGCAGAGGACTAATTCTCCTTCGGTCAATGACCGAGGGGTGATGTAGTGGTCAAATGATGCTTTTACCCTTTTCTTATGGACCTCATTGTGTTGCAGTGACTGATGTCGATTTTCGTCGACAAGCTCTAGTTGTACTAGGTGCTACTCTAGAGGCTAGGTGTCATTGAGCAGTTTGATGGCGACATGCAAATTTGGGATCTTGCGGAAATCTATGAAAAAGTGCAAGGTACCATGTTCTTTTGCGATAGGAATGAGATGGAAATCTTGGGATGAGGAGACAACAGTAATCCTATCGCCAATATGCGGTGATACAAGTCGTATATGGTGGATTGTGTCATCGACATTTGGCGGGGGAAGAATCTCTGTAATGGGATTCCGCATGAACGCAAGGTTGGGCTCCCTATTAGGATGGTCGATTTATAGTAGGTGGAAATTGTGCCTGCCACAGAGGTGCCTGAATGTTTCCATTAGCGGGCATGATTCTGGTGTGTGATTTTGGCCAGTGCAGATGGTGCATGGTATCATTGAGTCAACAGAGTAGATCGTGTGAGATTCTATGCTTCTCGTTGTTCCTGATGTGGATGCTCGAAAAGGGTCTGGTGTAGAAGAGGTTATCTTCTGCTTCAATTTCCATATTGTTGGCTTGGGTGTGTCTACCTATTTGGTTGACTGTGGACTCAATGTAGCTCTTACCGCTCTTAGTTTGGGGAGGTGCACAAATTTAGTCGTATGGTGAAAGTGTGAAATTTTTTGGCAATAAGTACGTGTGATCTTCTCTTTGTTTGAAAGAAGTTTTTGAGGGAGAAGAGAGAATATGCGGAAACTGTTTGCAAGAGGATTCAGTTCTCTGCATTGGTTGACTTGGTGATCGTTCAGGTCACATAGGCCACATGTTATCGTAGGCTTGGCCAGGTTACGCTTTCTCGGTATGTTTTCTTATCTTGCTTGATACATCATTTCGGGGGTGGGGACATTGACCCGACAATGTACATTTTATGCCATTCTTGGATTTCATCCTGTCTCTTCTCTATGGCATTAATCATGTCGATGGTGGGACGAATTTGGGAGGCGTAAGTACAGTGTCGCTCATAATGATTTCCCTCACATATAAGGCAAAATATACTTGATATGAAGGTTTCGTCGAGTTCAGTTTGAGCTCCGATGGGGTGTAATATTCCCAATTAGCCCAAGCTAATGGGAATATACAATTTTGTTTCAATTTTCTGTTTCAAGAATAAAATTGTAAAGGAGGATTAATAAAACTCCTAACTAGTAGAATAAATCAATGCCACATATGAACATAGCTAAATCTGGGCTATTTACATAAGCACACTTAGGTGTGAAAGAGACTGGAGCACTTGGCCAAGTCAACCAGGATCAAATCAATAGCATTGTCTAGATACAATGAATCTCCTAGAGGCACAACATAGTTTTAGTTGGAGGCTACTCATGTGAATGGAGCTAAATCATTGAGATGGCTTAGGGTTTGACAAGACTATCATCCTATAAAAGGAAGAGGAGGAGAACAGAAGAAGGTTTTTGATTGAGTATATTTCTGAATATATTGTCTATTTAGACATATATCATTCTCTGTTGTTTAGCTGAGGATAGTGTTGTTTAGCACTAGGGTGTTCCTGTTCGAGAATCACATATCTTCCATTGAGTAGCTCTTGGAAGAGTCTTGCTGATCTCATCCACTATTAGGCATTTGGCCAAGTTCATATTCCAAATACAATGTAGATCCTATTGATGGTTTGGTTGTTCTTGTAAGCTGTAGTAGGTGGAGGCTAGATCTGTTCAGATCTAGACCATTCTAGGTCCTCTTTTCACTAGGAAAGTCTTCTATCCCATTGGAAAGAGAGTTTTGGAACTTTGGAGGTGAATTTTCAGATCTTGGCATTAGGCCAATCCAGTTCTAGAGCCTACACCATATTTTTCCTTCTAGGATTGCGTTATGTGCAAGAAGGAAGTTGCAGGGTGTTTTGACACACATTTGGAGAAGAGATCTTTGGTGTTGGGGTTCTTCCCTTCACTATGGTGATCCATGGATTAGACTTCTGATCCATGTTATTTTTATATCTGATCTACTTATATTGTATTCATCTTCAGAAATTTCTGAATACTATTGCAGATCTGCAACTTTAGATCTCAGATCTACCCTCAGTGTCTCATGTTTTGATTAAAACCCCAAAGTGAATTTGTAAAGGAGCTCTTCTAGTGTACAGATCTGAAATAGATATGATCTTCTATACATATATTTTCTCTAGATCTGGAGTGTAATATACAACATATGCAACTCTTAAAAATAACACTGTCAAGCTATTTTTTAGTTAATACATGTGTTGCGGTCCCTCTTTTTGAGAAATTTTTTCTATTCTTGTCTTCTACATTCTGTCATACATTGTATGGGCCTTAATATGGATCTGATTTATGGTTGTATATGTGAATATTGAGCCTTTTTATTGGTCTCTTGTTGTTTCTTAGAGAAACTACATTATTTTCCTGCAGTATTGTTGCATATAGTTGCAACCCCATTCTTGGGTGTTTTCCAGCCATACTAGGTGTGGCAGGTCTATTTACCTCACCTAGTTTGATTTGTTTTTGCTCTCGTTTTGGATTTAAATAATTGATATCTAGATATAAGAGATCCAAGAGCTGAAAACTCATTTTAGTGCACATACTTTTGAAAAATGTGTTATTCTAGCAAGTATTGTTGAATCTTCCCTTATGGGGATATTACTGTGGTATCAGAGTAAGCATCTTGGCATAGCCTGCGATTTGCTTTCTTGAAGAGCCAAGATGTCTTCAAAAGAAGATGAGCCTATCACTAATAGAGAGAAGAGGTACTTGAGAAGAAGATAGAAGAAGTTTGATTACACCAATGATGATAAAGACAAGGGAAAAGCCCTTGAATATAGAAGTGATGAAGATGGGAAGGAGTTTGAAAAAACCCTTCTAAAAGACATGAAAGATCTTTCTAGAGAGATCAAAGAGATTATATTGGACATGATCAAGGAATATCCTAGGATATTTCATCCCGGAGAAATCTCTGGCATGTCTCACCACTGGAATGATCAACCAGTGAAACAGCCACAAGCTCCACAATGCTCTACCATGCCTACTTCTTTGGTAGTGGAGAATGAAGGGCCTCATGAGAAAGCATCCCTTGAAGACTACTTTGAAGAATATGATTCTTAGAATCAGAGATTCAAGGACCACTTGAGTTTTCAAAAGTTTTGTCACCTCAAGGACAAAAGAAGACCAAGGCATCAGTATAGAGATGATGGATTCACTCATAATCATGATCGACATCACTCTATGGGCAGATTATTTTTACCCAAGTTTGATGGGTCATCCTCTTGTTCTGCCAAAGCATGGGTAGAAAAAATGGATATCTAATTTTATTTGAACAAATTCACTGAAATGGAAACTATCAAGATTATAGCACTGCACTTTGAAGGTGAAGCACGCAACTGGTGGTTCCATGGGTTGTCTACATTGGGACATGCCAATGTGACTACCTATTCTGAGTTCACTAGAAGACTGGTGGAGAGGTTTTACAGAAAGGATCTAGAAGCACCTTTCACAAGCCTTGCAAAATTGAAGTAGTTAGGTAATACAGAGTCTTATATCTTTAAATTTCTGAGATTATTTGTTATGGTTCCTAATCTGTCTGCAACAAGGAGGGTGTACATGTTCATCGATGGATTGGATGAACCTCTGCATGGGTTGGTGGAATCTACCAAGCCCACTACCTTGCATGATGCCATTGAGAGGGCTAGATACCTTCAAGATGCCTTGCCAAAATCAAAGACAAAATTTCAGAACAAGCCCTCTTTTCCTTCTAAAGGAAAGGAAAATAAAGCTACTCCTTCAAAGGAGAGCTCATACAAGAAGCCTTTTGATGATGAAGTCTGGAGATATCTAAGGAAGAAGAAGCTATGCTTCACTGGCCAAGAACCATGGGTACCTATACATAGATTTGCTACTGCTAAAGAAAATTATATAGAGGTCTTCTCAGATCTTGAAGAAGATGAATATGATGAGCCAAGGAGGGGTCACAGTGCTGACAATGTTAAGGGAGATCTAACACCATCAAGAGATGGGAATGGAGAATTTGCTCCTATTGGAGGAACTCCTGCATGTTTGAGGGGAGTACCTAAGTATTTGACCTTAAGATTTCAAGGCTCAATCATGAATCAGAGGGTTTCTATATTGATTGACAGTGGGACTACCCACAATTTCATTGATTCCCATCTTGTGCAAAATATGGAAATACCTACTGATACTTTTGATGGATTCTCTATTTTGGTCCCAAGAGATAGAACAATGCAATGCATGTATTATTTCCAATCACTTAGGGTCACCATGGCATCCTACACTTTGGTAGATCACTTCTTTGTAGTTGACATACCAGACACCAATGTTATTCTGGGTGTTCAATGGTTGATTAAATTGGGGAAAGTCACCACTGATTGGGAGGCTCTGCAGATGGAAAGGGTGGACAAGAAGAGTGGTGCACCTCAAATGATCAAAGGCATGAATACTTACCCCTCACACAAAAATTCCACACAAAAAATAGAGATGGATTTTCACAATGGAAGCAAGGACCTCACTGTCCCTTCTATTATGTTCATGAGATTTCTGCAAGGGACACTCTTATCTAGTGGAAAACCACCTGGAAGGCCACGTGATTCAGTTTTGGTGAGATATATCTCACTACCTGATGCTCCAAATTTAGATCCAGGAGGTATGGGAGCATTGTAAGACACAGCTGCAGCACTGGAAGGTTTGGGCAAGCATAAGAAAGAGGGATATTTTCTTCTCTCTTCATCATCACCCACCTTCATTTTTGATTCAGCGTTGTTGTTGGAGAAGAAGGGAAGGTATATCCTTCTTACTTATACCTTAGGCATAAGATATGTCAAATAATATATCAACAACATGGTAGGCATCCTCAGCGCTATCATTGTTGGGGAGTGTAGATATGTATTGGAAATCCTAGCTGTTGGTGGATTGTTCCAAAGATCTGTAGGTTTTAACCCTCAACATAAATTATGTACACATGAATCTTATAACAGAAAATAAACAATAGCGAGAGAATAAAACATAAACAGATAAAAACATATATTCTCCCCTGGATCCCAAATCGGGACGACCAACTTGATTTTTCATTATATTCCTTTTAGTGTTACAACACATATATATACATGCCAAAGCATACATGAACCCTAATCCATTAACCCTGGATTAGAACATAACCATAGTTCCCTTGACTGGATCTACAAAAATACCAGGGGTCGAAAACCATTGTACACCAAAACCATGTGCAAATCCATGGACAAAACCATGTGCAAATCCATGGACAAAACCATGGGCACAGACTACCCACCAGAAAGAATATAACACGTACCTAACAAGATCTTCACACTTGTATGATGCTTGATGACCAACTACATGAAGAGGGATATCTAGTCCATGATGGAGTCATCTATCATCATTATAGGATATTCTTACCTAGAGCCTCCAAGCTCAAGGAGAGGATGCTACAAAGGGCCTACAAAGAGTTCTGTTTCAACCCTACCTATTCTATGAAGATCTATAACACTATCATGAGATGCTTTGAATGGGAAGGCTTTGGAGGATAGGTGCATCAGAATTTTGTAGAAAGCAAGAGCTATGTGGAGTTGGGGCAGCCAAAGGACTCTTTGCAAGAGTCATTTCAGACATTTCTTCCTTCTCTTGGAAGGGGAGAAAAATCTATGCACAGTTCCATGTATAGGAGAGACATTTTAGGCGAAAAATCTGATCATGTACTGCAAGTTTCATTTTCTGATTTGACATATTCTTTCATCATGTTTATGCAGGCCATGAATCCCAAGAGGAGTGTTGTATGATGTAAATCCCATGGAAAACATTGGGCCACTAAAATTTCTAAATTTGGCCACTCCCTTTTTGTGCAAAGGGAGATTTTCTTTCATGATGGGTGCTTCCCAAATGCACCAAACATATCTCACATTTTTAGCCATAGTGAGATAACTTGTTTAGAAAGTAAGTGGTGGGGAAACCACTTACCATATCTGGATCTGATGCAGGCACGAGATGCACTACACTGGTACCATATGTGGGACTATGACCCACCTCCTCATGCTCAAATTTCTATTTGTGTATATGTAATTATGCTTCCATACTTGCATGATATAGTTTTATTTTTTATGGGATTGTATGGAGGGAGGATGGGAAGTTTGTATGTACCACATGGGATGGAAAATCTCTATGTACCTCATGTTACATGCTTTAGAGATAGTATTTTTCCAGCCATGTTTGTTTCTATTGAGTTCTTGACTCCTTGTGGGATGGATTATGCACATCTCATGATGACTTTGGAGGAACAATTCATGGAGGCTTGGATTGGTGAGCATCTAGCTTATGAGGAGAGATTGATCCTTGATGGTGTCACCAATAGAGGAGGAGAAGTGTTGCAGCACTCACCCTATCAGTTACTTGAGGAAAAGAAACATTTTGGAGGGGAGGACTGTAATATTCCCAATTAGCCCAAACTAATGGGAATATACAATTTTGTTTCAATTTTTTGTTTCATGAATAAAATTGTAAAGGAGGATCAATAAAACTCCTAACCAGTAGAATAAATCAATGCCACATGTGAACATAGCTAAATCTAGGCTATTTACATAAGCACACTTAGGTGTGAAAGAGACTGGAGCACTTGACCAAGTCAACTAGGACCAAATCAACAGCGTTCTCTAGATACACTGAATCTCTTAGAGGCACAACGTAGTTTCAGTTGGAGGCTACTCATGTGAATGGAGCTAAATAATTGAGATGGTTTAGGGTTTGACAAGACTATCATCCTATAAAAGGAAGAGGAGCGCAGCAGAAGAAGGTTTTTGATTGAGTATATTTCTGAATATATTGTCTATTCAGACATATATCATTCTCTGTTATTTAGCTAAGGATAGTGTTGTTTATCACTAGGGTCTTCCTGTTCGGGAATCCCACCTCTTCCATTGAGTAGCTCTTGGAATATTCTTGTTGATCTCATCCACTATCAGGCATTTTTCCAAGCTCATCTTCCAACTACAACGTAGATCCTGTTGATGGTTTTTTTGTTCTTATAAGGTGCAACAAGTGGAGGCTAGATCTGTTCAGATCTAGACCATTCTAGGGCCTCTTCTCACTGGGAAAGTCTTACATCCCATTGGGAAGAGGGTCCTAGACCTTTGGAGCTGAATTTTCAGATCTTGGCATCAAGCCAATCTAGTTCTAGAGCCTACAGCGTAGTTTTCCTTCTAGGACTACATTATTTGGATGAAGGAAGTTGCAGGGTGTTTTGACACACATTTGGAGAAGAGATCTCTGGTGTTGGGATTCTTCCCTTCACTATGGTGATCCATGGATTAGACTTCTGATCCATGTTATTTTCAGATCTAATCTGCTTATATTGTATTCATCTTCATAAATTTCTAAATACTACTGCAAATATGCAACTTTATATCTCAGATCTACTCTCAGTGTCTCATGTTTTGATTAAAACCCCAAGGCGAATTTGTAAAGGAGCTCTTCTAGTGTACATATCTGAAATAGATCTAATATTTTGTATGTAGATCTTCTCTAGATATGGAGTGTAATATACAACAGCTGTAACTCTTAAAAATAACTCTATCAAGCTATTTTTTAGTTAATACATGTGTTGTGGCCCCTCTTTTTGAGGAATTTCTTCTATTCTTATCTTCTACATTCTGTCATACATTGTATGGGCCTCAATATGGATCTAATTTATAGTTATATATGTGAATATTGAACATTTTTGTTGGTCTCCTATTGTTTCTTAGAGAAAATGCATTATTTTCCTGCAGTATTGTTGCATATAGTTGCAACCCCATTCTTGGGTGTTTTACAGTGATACTAGGTGTGGGAGGTCTATTTACCTCACCTAGTTTGATTTTTTTTGCTCTCCTTTTGGGTTTAGATACTTGATCTCCACATATAAGGGATCCAAGGGCTGCAAACTCATTTCAATGAACATAATTTTGAAAAATGTATTATTCTAGCAAGTATTGTTGACTCTTCCCTTATGGGGATATTACAGTGGTATCAGAGCAACCATCTTGGCATAGCCTGTGATTTTCTTTCTTGAAGAGCCAAGAAGTCTTGACAAGAAGATGATCCTATCACTAACAGAAAGAATAGGTACCCGAGAAGAAGACATAAGAATTTTGATTACACCAATGATGATAAAGACAAGGGAAAAGCCCCTGAATTTGAAAGTGATGAATATGGGAAGGAGTTTGAAAAAACCCCTCTAAAAGTCATGCAAGATCTTGCTAGAGAGATCAAAGAGATTATATTGGATAGGGTAAAGGAATATCCTAGGAGATTTCATCCCAGAGAAAGCTCTGGAATGTCTCACCACTGAAATGATCAACCAGTGAACCAGCCACAAGCTCCACAATGCTCTACCATACCTACTTTTTTGGCTGTGGAGAATGAAGGGCCTCATGAGCAAGCATCCCTTGAAGACTACTTTAAAGACTATGAGTCTCAGAATCATAGATTCAAAGACCACTTGATTTTTCAAGAGTTTTTTCACCTCAAGGAAAAAAGAATACCAAGGCATCAGTATAGAGATGATGGATTCACTCAGAATCATGATCGACATCACTCTATGGGCAGATTCTTTTTACCCAAGTTTGATGGTTCATCCTCTTGTTCTGCCAAAGCATGGGTAGAAAAAATGGATATCTACTTTTAGTTGAACAAAGTCCTTGAAATGGAAGCTATCAAGATTGCAACGCTTGTTGAGGTATAAAAGGTATATTTTTAACACCTATTTATCTCACATTAATTATCAGTCCGTCAATGACTTTTTGTTTCAAGAGTGTACTCTGTTTGAGACCACAATTGAGCTAAGAGTAATGCTATGAAAGATGTAGTACAGTGTTCTAAATACAAGATTAAACGGATGCTTGAAAAAGAAATCTAATTACAATAACATGAACTCAAATTCTCTTAATATCTATCTATTCACTCAACAACCATCAATCAACGATACAGTAGCAATAACTCATTCCTCTAGAAATTGATGCAATTGAAATCAAACTGAAAGAAGACAATCAATATGGGAACGTGGAAGCAATAAACAATATTCTCTACAGTTGACAGTCCTGCGTTAAAGAAATTAAGGAGAAATAACAATTGAACTAAAGCTACTATTGAAAGTAAACTAAGAAAGCTCTTCGAAAGCAAACTCTTTTCAATATGTAAACTAATGAATTGGAAATGAACAGCACACTAAAATTGAACAACAATGTAAATGAATAACCAATTGAAACTAGAAGAATTAAACAACAAATATTAACTAATGAATCTGAACAACAAATCTTTAACTTAATGAAATCAAACAACAATTCTATTAAACACCAAAACCATATTGACAGAAAACGTTGTTAAATAATAATCGACATGGACAACAATCCAACGAAACAAAAATTAATTGGAATAGGACATCTAATGCTGAACAACAATGCTCTGTGAGGTTTAACAAGATGATTAATATAGGAATTAAAGTCCTTACTGAAACATAATAGAAATGCAGTTCATTAACATAACAAAATCAATCAATAATTCAACAGAAAACTAATTAACATGCAAATGTAATGAGAACAACCAAAAACTATCACACAACAATAATTGAAAGGTAATGATACAACCAGCAGATCAATCCATCAGGGTTGAGCCCTCAAACACCAGTGAAATTCCGTTGGGCTTTACTCCAGTGTCAAGAAATTAAATGGCAATGAACTCTTGTATTAATAAGGCATGAATAATGTTTACAAATAGTCTGTACTCTCTTAACAAGAGTCGTTGCACAATTCTGAAAATTACAACACGAAAAGTCTCCCAAATGGAAATACATGCTTCTCCTTTTGTAATCATAAAGAGGAGAAATTAAATAGTAAATATGATCTCTCATAACAAAATTGGATTGTCCCTAACCAATTGATCAACAAGAAAATATATGTCCATCAATATTTCAACAATAGCAAGTCGAATTTGGATTTGCAGCTGAGATAATTTGGAGGACGACCGCAACAGTAAATCTAAGAAAATATTGCTCAAATAACCTTGTATTTCTCTCAATACATGCCGAATTTCTCTTTGCCAAAGTTAACTTGGTCCGTTCTAGACAAAACCCATGTTCCAGATTTTCTGGATTCTTCTCCATTTGCCCAGAATATCAACTGCAAAACTATCACTTCTTATTCCAGCGAATTTCTGAGTTGGAATATTTGATGATGATCTGGAGATCAAATCTACAATCTGGAAAATATCTTGGAGGTTAAAATGGTGAGTGATGTTACAAAATATATTAATAAACCATCATTGATAAAATTATGCATAATAATCATCAATTTATTAAAAATAAAGGATATGAAATAATATTTATCCATAAGAGCATAAATAATTATAAAATGGATTTATATGATAAATTATGATAAATTACATGATAAAGAAGAGTAGAAATGGATGAAATAAGTGTTAAAAAGTGGTGGTATTCGTGGCCCAACAGCGCTGCACTTTGAAGGTGAAGCACACAACTAGTGGTTCCATGGGTTGTCTACATTGGGACATGCCAATGTGACTACCTATTCTGACTTCACTAGAAGACTGGTGGAGAGGTTTGACATAAAGGATCTAGAAGCACCTTTCATGAGCCTTGCAAAGTTGAAGTATTCAGGTAATACAAAGTCTTATATATCTGAATTTCTGAGATTATTTGTTATGCTTCGCGATCTATCTGCAACAAGGAGGGTGTACATGTTCATCAATGGATTGGATGAACCTCTGCATGGGTTGGTTAAATATACCAAGCCCACTACCTTGCATGATGCCATTAAGAGGGCTAGAGACCTTCAATATTCCTTTCCAAAAGAAAAGACAAACTTTCGGAACAAGCCCTCTTTTCCTTCTAAAGGAAAGGAAGAGAAAGCTACTCCTTCAAATGAGAGCTCATACAAGGAGCCTTTTGATGATGAAGTCCAGAGATATCTAAGGAAGAGGAAGCTATACTTCACTTGCCAAGAACCATGGGTACCTGGACATAGATGTGCTACTGATAAAGAACATTATATAGAGGTCTTCTCAGATCTTGAAGAAGATGAAGATGATGAGCCAAGGAGGGGTCACAATGCTGACAATGTTGAGGGAGATCGAACACCATCAAGAGATGGGAATGGAGAATTTTCTCCTATTGGAGGAACTCTTTCATCTTTTAAGGGAGTAGCTAAGTATTTGACCTTAAGAGTTCAAGGCTCAATCATGAATCATAGGGTTTCTGTATTGATTGACAGTGGGGCTACCCACAATTTCATTGATGCCCATCTTGTGCAAAAGAGGGCAATACCCACAGATACTTTTGAGGGATTCTCTGTTTTGGTCCTAGGATATAAAACAATGCAATGCATGCATTATGTCCCATCACTTGCAGTCACCATGGGATCCTACACATTGGTGGATCACTTCTTTGTAGTTGACATACCTGACACCAATGTTATTCTGGGTGTTCAATGGTTGATTACATTGGGGAAAGTCACCACTGATTGGGAGGCTTTGCAGATGGAATGGGTGGACAAGAAGAGTGGTGCACCTCAAATGATCAAAGGCATTCATACTTACCCCTCACACAACACTTCCACACAAAAAATAGAGATGGATTTGCGCAGTGGAAGCAAGGACCTTACTATCCCTTCTATTATGTTCATGAGATTTCTGCAAGGGACACTCTTATCTAGTGGCAAAACACCTAGGAGGCCACCTGATTTAGTTTTGGTGAGATATATCTCACTACCTGATGCTCCAAATTTAGATCCAGGAGGTATGGGAGCATTATAAGACACAACTACAGTGCTGGAAGGCTTGGGCAGGCACAAGAAAGAGGGAGATTTTCTTCTCTCATCATCATCACCCACCTTCATTTCTGATTCACCGTTGTTGGAGGAGAAGAAGGGAAGGTATATCCTTCCTACTTATACCTTTGGCATAAGATATGTCAAAGAATATATCAGCAACATGTTAGCCATCTTCAACGTTGTCACTATTGGGGAGTTTAGATCTATATTGGAAATCCTAGCTGTTCGTGGATTATTCCAAAGATCTTCACACTTGTATGATGCTTGATGACCAGTTGCATGAAGAGGGATATCTAGTCCATGATGGATTCATCTATCATCATGATAGGATCTTTTTACCTAAATCCTCCAAGCTGAAGGAGAGGATGCTACAAAGGTCCTACAAAGATTTCTGTTTCAACCCTACCTATTCTATGAAGATCTACAACACTATCACGAGATGCTTTGAATGGGAAGGCTTTGGAGGAGAGCTGCATCAGAATTTTGTATAATGCAAGAGATATGTGGAGTTGGGTTAGCCAAAGGACTCTTTGCAAGATTCATTTCAACCATTTCTTCCTTATCTTGGAAAGGGAGAAAAATCTATGCACAATTCCATGTATAGGAGAGACATTGTTGGTGAAAAATCTGATCATGTACTGCAAGTTTCATTTTCTGATTTGACATATTATTTCACCATGTTAATGGAGGCCATGACTCCTAAGAGGAGTGTTGTATCATGTAAATCCCATGGCAAACATTGGGCCACTAAAATTTCTAAATTTGGCCACTCCCTTGTTGTGCAAAGGGAGATTTTCTTTCATGATGGGTGCTTCCCAAAGGCACCAAACATATCTCACATTTTTAGCCATAGTGAGATAACTTGTGCAGCAAGTAAGTGGTGGGGAAACCACTTACCATATCTGGATCTAATGCAGGCACGAGATGCACTACACTGGTACCATATGTGGGACTATGACCCACCTCCTCATGTTCAAATTTCTATTTGTGTATATGTAATTATGCTTCCATACTTGGATGATATAGTTTTACATTTTATGGGATTGTATGGAGGGAGGATGGGAAGTTTGTATCTACCACATAGGATGGAAAATCTCTATGTACCTCATGCTACATGCTTTAGAGAGAGTATTGGCCTAGCCATGTTTGTTTCAGTTGAGTTCTTGACTCCTTGTGGGATGGATTATGTACATCTCATGATGACTTTGGAGGAACAGTTCATGGAGGCTTGGATTGGTGAGCACCTAGCTTGTGAGGAGAGCTTGATCCTTGATGGTGTCACCAATAGAGGTGGAGAAGTGTTGCAACACTCACCCTATCAGTTGCTTGAGGGAAAGCAACATTTTGGAGGGGAGGACTGTAATATTCCAAATTATCCCAAGCTAATGGGAATATAAAATTTTGTTTCAATTTTTTGTTTTATGAATAAAATTGTTAAGGAGGATCAATAAAACTCCTAACCAACAAAATAAATCAATGCCACATGCAAACATAGCTAAATCTGGGCTATTTACATAAGCACACTTAGGTGTGAAAGAGATTGGAGCACTTGACCAAGTCAACTAGGACCAAATCAACAACGTTGTCTAGATACATTGAATCTCCTAGAGGCACAACACAGTTTCAGTTGGAGGCTACTCATGTGAATGGAGCTAAATCATTGAGATGGTTAAGGGTTTGACAAGACTATCATCGTATAAAAGGAAGAGGAGCACAGCAGAAGAAGGTTGTTGATTGATTATATTTCTAAATATATTATCTGTTTAGACATATATCATTCTCTGCTATTTAGCTAAGGATAGTGTTGTTTAGCACTAGGGTGTTCTTGTTCGGCAATCCCACCTCTTCCATTGAGTAGCTCTTGGAAGAGTCTTGTTTATCTCATCCACTATTAGGAATTTGGCCAAGCTCATCTTCCAACTACAACGTAGATCCTGTTGAGAGTTTGGTTGTTCTTGTAAGGTGCAGCAAGTGGAGGCTAGATCTATTCATATCTAGACCAGTCTAGGGCCTCTTTTCACTCGAAAAGTCTTCTATCCCATTGGCAAGAGAGTTTTGAACCTTTGGAACTGCATTTTTAGATCTTGGAATTTGTCCAATCCAGTGCTAGAGCCTACAACACATTTTTTTCTTAGGACTATGTTATTTTCAAGAAGTAAGTTGCAGGGTGTTTTGACAGGACTACGTTACGTTATCTCAGATCTACTCTCAGTGTCTCATGTTTTGATTAAAACGCCAAGGAGAATTTGTAAAGGAGCTCTTCTAGTTTACAGATTTGAAATGGATCTGATATTTTGTACATAGATCTGATCTAGATCTAGAGTGTAATATACAACAGCTGCAAATCTTAAAAATAACATTGTCAAGCTAGTTTTTAGTTAATACATGTGTTGTGGCACATCTTTTTCAGGAATTTCTTCTATTTTTGTCTTCTACATTCTGTCATACATTGTATGGGCCTCAATATGAATATGATTTATGGTTTTATATGTGAATATTGAGCCTTTTTATTGGTATCCTATTGTTGCTTAGAGAAACTGTGTTATTTTCTTGTAGTATTGTTGCATATAGTTGCAACTCCATTCATGGGTGTTTTCCAGCCATACTAGCTGTGGGAGGTCTGTTTACCTCACCTAGTTTGATTTTTTTTTGCTCTCCTTTTGGATTTAGATACTTGATCTCTAGATATAAGGGATCCAAGGGCTGCAAACTCATTTCAGTGCACATACTTTTGAAAAATGTGTTATTCCAGCAAGTAGTGTTGAATCTTTCCTTATGGGGATATTACAGTGGTATCAGAGCAACCATCTTGGCATAGCCTGTGATTTTCTTTCTTGAAGAGCCAAGATGTCTTCAGAAGAAGATGAGCCTATCACTAACAAAGAGAAGAGGTACTTTAGAAGAAGATGGAAGAATTTTTATTACACCAATGATGATCAATACAAGGGAAAAGCCCCTGAATCTGGAAGTGATGAAGATGGGAAAGAGTTTGAAAAAACTCTTCCAAAAGCCATGCAAGATCTTGCTAGAGAGATAAACGAGATTATATTGGACAGGATCAAAGAATATCCTATGATATTTCATCCCAGAGAAAGCTCTAGCATGTCTCACCACTAGAATGATTAACTAGTGAACCAGCCACAAGCTCCACAACACTCTACCATGCCTACTTTTTTGGATGTGGAGAATGAAGGGTCTCATGAGCAAGCATCCCTTGAAGACTAATTTGAAGAATACGAGTCTCAAAATCAAAGATTCAAGGACCACTTGATTTTTCAAGAGTTTTTTCACCTCAAGGACAAAAGAAGACCAGGGCATCAATATAGAGATGATGGATTCACTCAGAATCATGATCGACATCACTCTATGGGAAGATTACTTTTACCCAAGTTTGATGGGTCATCCTCTTGTTCTGCAAAAGAATGGGTAGAAAAAATGGATATCTACTTTCATTTGAACAAAGTCCTTGAAATGGAAGCTATAAAGATTGCAGCGCGGCACTTTGAAGGTGAAGCACACAACTGGTGGTTCCATGGGTTATCTACATTGGGACATGCCAATGTGACTACCTATTCTGAGATCACTAGAAGACTGGTACAGAGGTCTGACAGAAAGGATATACAAGCACCTTTCACGAGCCTTGTAAAGTTGAAGCAGTCAGGTAATACAGAGTCTTATATCTCTGAATTTCTGAGATTATCTGTTATGGTTCCTGATCTGTCTGCAACAAGGAAGGTGTGCATGTTCATCAATGGAATTAATGAACCTATGCATGGGTTGGTTAAATCTACCAAGCCCAATACCTTGAATGATGCCATTGAGAGGGCTATAGGCCTTCAAGATGCCTTGCCAAAAGTAAAGACAAAATTTCATAACAAGCCCTCTTTTCTTTCTAAAGGAAAGGAAGAGAAAGCTACTCCTTCAAAGGAGAGCTCATACAAGAAGCCTTTTGATGATGAAGTCCGGAGATATCTAAGGAAGAGGAAGCTATGCTTCACTTGCCAAGAACCATGGGTACCTGGACATAGATGTGCTACTGCTAAAGCACATTATATATAGGTCTTCTCATATCTTGAAGAAGATGAAGATGATGAGCCAAGGAGGGGTCACAGTGCTGACAATGTTGAGGGAGATCCAACACCATCAAGAGATGGGAATGGAGAATTTGCTCCTATTGGAGGAACTCTTGCATCTTTGAGGGGAGTACCTAAGTAGGTCACCTTAATATTTCAAGGCTCAATCATGAATCAAAGGGTTTCTATATTGATTGATAGTGGGGATACCCACAATTTCATTGATGCCCATATTGTCCAAAAGAGGGCAATACCCACTGATACTTTTGAGGGATTCTCTGTTTTGGTCCTAGGAGATAGAGAAATGCAATGCATGCATTATTTCCCATCACTTGCAGTCACCATGGGATCCTACAATTTGGTGGATCACTTCTTTTTAGTTGACATACCTGACACCAATGTTATTCTGGGTGTTCAATGGTTGATTACATTAGGGAAAGTCACAACTGATTGGGAGGCGCTGCAGATGGAATGGGTGGACAAGAAGAGTGGTGCACCTCAAATGATCAAAGGAATTCGTACTTACCCCTCACACAACACTTCCACAAAAAAAACAAAGATGGATTTTCGCAGTGGAAGCAAGGACCTCACTCTCCCTTCTATTATGTTCATGAGATTTCTGCAAGGGGAACTCTTATCTAGTGGAAAACCACCTGGGAGGCCACCTCATTTAGTTTTTGTGAGATATATCTCACTACTTTATGCTCCAAATTTATATCCAAGAGGTATGGGAACATTATAAGACACAAATGCAACGCTGGAAGGCTTGGGCAAGCACAAGAAAGAGGGAGATTTTCTTCTCTCATCATCATCACCCACCTTCATTTCTGATTCAACACTGTTGGAGGAGAAGAAGGGTAGGTATATCCTTCCTACTTATACCTTTGGCATAAGAGATGTCAAAGAAGATATCAACAACATGGTAGGCATCCTCAACGCTGTCATTGTTGGGGAGTGTAGATCTATATTGTAAATCCTAGATGTTGGTGGATTATTCCAAATATCTTCACACTTGTATGATGCTTGATGACCAGCTGCATGAAGAGGGATATCTAGTCCATGATGGAGTAATCTATCATCATGATAGGATATTCTTACCTACATCCTCCAAGCTGAAGGAGAGGATGCTACAAAGGGCCTACAAAGAGTTATGTTTCAACCCTACCTATTCTATGAATATCTACAACACTATCATGAGATGCTTTGAATGGGAAGGCTTTGGAGGAGAGCTGCATCAGAGTTTTGTAGAATGCAAGAGCTATGTGGAGTTGGGGAAGCCAAAGGAATCTTTTCAAGAGTCATTTCAGCCATTTCTTCCTTCTCTTGGAAGGGGAGAAAAATATATGCATAATTTCATGTATAGGAGAGACATTGTTGGTGAAAAATCTGATCATGTACTGCAAGTTTCATTTTCTGATTTGACATATTCTTTCAACATGTTTATGCAGGCCATGACTTCCAAGAGGAGTGTTGTATCATGTGAATCCCATGGCAAACATTGGGCCACTAAAATTTCTGAATTTGGCCACTCCCTTGTTGTGCAATGGGAGATTGTCTTTCATGATGGGTGCTTCCCAAAGGCACCAAACATATCTCACATTTTTAGCCATAGTGAGATAGCTTGTGTAGCAAGTAATTGATGGGGAAACCACTTACCATATCTAGATCTGATGTAGGCAAGAGATGCACTACACTGTTACCATCTGAGGGATTATGACCCACCTCCTCATGCTCAAATTTCTGTGTGTGTATATGCCATTATTCTTCCATACTTTGATGATATAGTTTCACTTTTTATGGGATTGTATGGAGGGAGGATGGGAAGTTTGTATGTAGCATATGGGATGGAAAATATCTATGTACCTCATGCTACATGATTTACAGAGAGTATTGTCCCAACCATGTTTTTTTCTGTTGATTTCTTGACTCCTT
This sequence comes from Pinus albicaulis, assembly GCA_034641835.2. Taxonomy (NCBI): domain Eukaryota; kingdom Viridiplantae; phylum Streptophyta; class Pinopsida; order Pinales; family Pinaceae; genus Pinus; species Pinus albicaulis. The sequence continues at coordinate 1,367,464,193 of CM076578.1, forward strand.
GTGGAATGGATTATGTACATATCATGATGAATTTGGAGGAACAGTTCATGGAGGCTTGGATTGGTGAGCACCTAGCTTGTGAGGAGAGCTTGATCCTTGATGGTGTCACCAATAGATGAGGAGAAGTGTTGTAGCACTTACCCTATCAGTTGCTTGAGGAAAAGCAACATTTTGGAGGGGAGGACTGTAATATTCCCAATTAGCCCAAGCTAATGGGAATATACAATTTTGTTTCAATTTTCTGTTTCATGAATAAAATTGTAAAGGAGGATCAATAAAACTCCTAACCGGTAGAATAAATCAATGCCACATTTGAACATAGCTAAATTTGGGCTATTTACATAAGCACACTTAGGTGTGAAAGATACTGGAGCACTTGACCAAGTCAATTAGGACCAAATCAACAGTGTTGTCTAGATACAATGAATCTCCTAGAGGCACAACGTAGTTTTAGTTGGAGGCTACTCATGTGAATTGAGCTAAATCATTGAGATGGTTTAGGGTTTGACAAGACTATCATCCTATAAAAGGAAGAGGAGCGCAACAGAAGAAGTTTGTTGATTGAGTATATTTATGAATATATTTTCTATTTAGACATATATAATTCTCTACTATTTAGCTAAGGATAGTGTTGTTTAGCACTAGGGTGTTCCTGTTCAGGAATCCCACCTCTTCCATTGAGTAGCTCTTGAAAGAGTCTTGCTGATCTCATCCAATATCAGGCATTTGGCCAAGCTCATCTTCCAACTACAACACAGATCTTGTTGGTTTTTCTTGTAAGGTGCAACAAGTGGAGGCTAGATCTATTCAGATCTAGACCATTCTAGGGCCTCTTTTCACTTGGAAAGTATTCTATCACATTGGCAAGAGAGTTCTGGACCTTTGGAGCTTCATTTTTAGATCTTGGCATCAAGCCAATCTAGTGCTAGAGCCTAGAGCGCAGTTTTCCTTCCAAGACTACATTATTTGAAAGAAGGAAGTTGCAGGGTGTTTTGACACACATTTGGAGAAGAGATCTCTAGTGTTGGGGTTCTTCCCTTCACTATGGTGATCCATGGATTAGACTTCTGATCCATGTTATGTTCAGATCTGATTTGTTTCTATTATATTCATCTTCAGAAATTTCTGAATACTACTGCAGATCTGCAACTTTAGATCTCAGATCTACTCTCAGTGTCTCATGTTTTGATCAAAACCCCAAGGGGAACTTGTAAAGGAGCTCTTATAGTGTACAAATCTGAAATAGATCTGATATTTTGTACACAGATCTACTCTAGATCTAGAGTGTAATATACAACATCTGTAGCTCTTGAAAATAACGTTGCTAAGCTATTTTTCAGTTAATACATGTGTTGCAGCCCCTCTTTTTGAGGAATTTCTTCTATTCTTGTCTTCTACATTCTGTCATACATTGTATGGGTCTCAATATGTATCTTATTTATGGTTGTATATGTCAATATTGAGCCTTATTATTGGTATACTATTGTTTCTTAGAGAAACTGTGTTATTTTCCTGCACTATTGTTGCATATAGCTGTAGCTCTCGCCTTGGGTGTTTTCTAGCCATACTAGGTGTGGGAGGTCTATTTACGTCACCTTGTTTGATTTTGTTTTGCTCTCCTTTTGGATTTAGATACTAGATCTCTAGATCCAAGGGATCCAAGGGTTGAAAACTCATTTCAATGCACATACTTCTGAAAGATGCGTTATTCCAGCAAGTATTGTTAAATCTTCCCTTATGGGGATATTACATGGGGAACCAATGCCGGAAGGTTGCTAAATCAGGGCAATGGATGACTGCATGATATGCCTTTTTGCATAACGTACATGCTGGTCATCTCTGTGAAGAGCGATTGGGGGTAACTAGGGGTTTCTTGGTGGGCCATTCTTCAGTTTTCAAGAACATGATGGATCTTCTCATCACATCCTCTTGTGTCATGGAGCTACCCGTGGACTCGGAATCCATGTCATATTCTTGGGAAAAGCAGTTTATAGTTGAGCGAAGGTTAGCGAGGGCTAGCCAGAATCAAGGTATGTAATGAAAATTCTCGAAAAGGTGATTTTTGGCGCATAATGGACATGTGAATTGTGATGCTCGTAGTCCAACGTAGTAAACCCTTTCGATTGGATACCATCTGTGGATGAGCTCCAGCGATGCGCACTCTTTGAGGAAGTGACCACGGTCATTGCATAACATAAAACATATAATGGGAATAAATGGGGGTCTTTATATAGCCCTTCTTTCCTCTTACAAGTATAGGATGGTAAGAGGTTAATTTACGGATGCCTGGGTGGAGGGATCCTCTTGATAGGAACGCTTGATGGCATGTAAGGCATCTCTATATCGTGGAATCTCTAGACAATGGTCAGTATAGTTCCCATAGTTACTGCAGAGAGTGCATGCGTGATTGGTATGTAGCGCTTTGCCTTTACCTTTGGTGGTAGGTTCCTTTTTATGGGAACACGACGTCGTGATGTCTGTTTCAGAGCCAAGTAGTGGTTTTCATTCATCCAGCTCCGGACATATGTGGGTAGGATGACCTATTACATCACATATGGCACAGACTGGTGATTCCTGTTGAATGGCGGGGGTCACCATATTATTTCCTCTCTTCTTGGTTTTCTTAGCTACAATCACCGGTTTTGCAATGGGAACTTCCTTTGCAGGGGTGGTCTCAGCCATTTCTTGGACGGGTGAGGGTTCCTGAGGAATGAGGGGCTTCAACCCTATGGCAGTAACATGGGTGGCTCCTATTCTGAAAGGAGGAATGAGATACACATTGGGAATTCCAACGATATGTTGGGTAATACCAGTTTTTCCAAAACCTTCTCGGAGACGAAGCCAGCTGAGGGGTAGAGGAAAGTGGTTTAGGAGGCAATGTAGGCTAGAGGTTGTCATGGCCAATGCCTCTGTGTCATTTCTGCTTGAGTCTGTGTCTTGAATAGCCTCAGTGCTTGACATGGACATCATGCATACCGGAGCTCCTCTAACATCGGGTGATGCCTGAGGGATAATGGGAGGATCTCCTAGGAATGACCCTAGAACGGACGATGGTTTGAATTGGCTAGGGACATATTCTTGTTACCGAGCATCTGAGGTTGTATCTACATAGGGTAGAACTACATCTGTATTGGTTAGGGGACGCTTCTTGCTGTGTGTCATCTGGTCTATGATAATGATCTGGTCCTCGCGGGGGAGCATCATAATGCGGAAGACAGAGGAGGCTATGGTAGACATGGTGTACATATAACTCTATCTGAGGAGTATATTGTAATCCAAGTGAGCATCCAAGACTTCAATTTCTATGTGGACCATATTTTCGGCTAAGCAGACTGGGAAATTTTTGTATAGACTGACGGGGGTCGAGGGATGACCGTCATATGCTGGAAGCGTGATGGCTGAGGGTTTTAGTTTGGGAGAACCTAACTTCCACCAAATGTTTTTGGAAATGATGCATGTGGATGCACCCTTGTCTATGACACATCGGTGGATAGTGATGTTCTACACCAACACTGGTATCTGGAATGCCACCATGGAAGGAAGTCGGGGGGTGGCTTTGTCTAAGTCAAAAGCCATTAGGCACGTATCAACAGGGTCGATAGCGCCTAATGTGGAAATTAGGGCTTTCCATTATTTTGGGCATGATTGAAAAACTTCCAAAGTAGACATAGCAGTGGGGGATTGTGCTAAATCGTCAACGATGCTATAATTATGGGTTGCTTTGGAGTAGTTTCCTACCTGGCTATTAGGTCCCTTTGCCATGTTTGGCAACAGTTCTATAGGCATATTTGGAATGGTCAAAGGTGTATTTGGCGCACTGGTACCCACCCTTGATGTATTGGTGTCTAGTGGGGTGTCATAGTTGTGATTCTGTGTTTGGAAAAACATCTCTTCTCCATTCATGTAGATTTCATGGCTTATTTTCCCGGAATCATCTATATTTTGCTGGTGAGTGCTTACCTTCCATTAGTTGGGGAAAGGTTCTTGCATCATGGTTGGTTGCTAGGAAGATCCTCCTTGTCCTCAGTTACTCTGTAGCTTCTTTAGCTCAGGGAGATCGGGACAGTGGTGAGTATAGTGCCCATACTCACAACATATCAAACAAGAATGGTTTGTTTGAAGAGGGGGCCTTTTTCTCTACTGTTGGGCATTGCTTGGCACTTATTTCTGATTCTGGTTGGAGTTACCTCTAGCCTGGGATCATGCTAGGCGGTGCTGGTTGCTTCCCCCCTGTCCAAGATTCCCTTTTGGCTTGTTTTTGGATTTTTTCTTTACCACGGTACGAGGGAAATTCTCTTGATTATATTGGTGTGGTTGGTTTTTGGATGGTTGCACAAATTTCACCTATGCATTGGTTTGCATGGGTGAGTCGTGAGCTGGGGACTAAGTGTAATGCGGTCTCGGTTTTGCATCTGACTATTGGAGGGAGTTCTTCTGTCAGTTTTATTTCTGTGTACTAATTCCCTTGAGCCAGAGGATAAGGTCCTCACTGGTGATACGCTTGCGCCCTATTAGTCAAATTTTTCTGAGGCATATGATGACTTTGAAAACTGGGTTGAGTCATGTTCTGGGTAGAACTATATGTGTAACTGGGGTTTTCACTACTGCTGCCTAGGTAACCCTAGGTCATTGACCCAATTAGCCCGTCTGCAGATTTCGACGCACCTAGCACTTCTTGATAAGTTTGTAGGAGCAGGGAGTTAGGAATGATGTTATAAATGTATCCTGACTGTGTATAAATCAACTCAAGCTTCTGGGCTTTGCTAATTGCGTCCTCTCTGGATGCGAGGTTCTGCTGCGCCACATCCTTTGAAATATCTACCATCAGAGTTTTCAAGAAAAAATCAAAGAGAACTCCATCGTCAAGTTTGGCTTTACATAAACTACGACGCCACCTCCATTCATGGAGATGGTTCGAGATGTGGATGATGGGGGTTTGTCTAAAATGAGTCAGTAATTCCATTCCAGAATCATGGTGAATTGGTAAATGAAACGCGGTAGCGAGGGCACCAAAGGTTACATGTGAAGATGAGGGTTGCTCCACATACCATTTCTCGTCTACTCCCGTGAGAGTGCATTGAAATAAACTCAGTCGAATAGTGTCATCAATGATATTGTTCGATGAGCACCACAAGTGAAAGGTCATGACATGATCACCTGGGTCTTCTGCTTGCTTGCCTTCGAGCTTTGGTATATCTGAAGGGAGATTCGTGGGCATGAGAGGCCATGTAGGATCGTGCATGATGGGGTCATTCATTAGCTTGGTTAAATCAGGTAGATTCAATGAAGATAAGAAAGGCGACTGAGAGTTTGACGCCATTGCAATGTGTGAAGACACAACGTTCTAGCTTGAATGAGTGTTAGTTTGTGACATACCCTATTGTGTATTCAACTGGATTCCTGTATGGGGTGCACTCCTCTACCCCCTTGGGTTTGTTGGAGGAGTGGTATGTGGTGTGGTGTTCAGAGACCAACTAGGGTTCCTAACTATGGCTGCCCTAATAAAAGACGAACAAATGATGGTTGCAGTATTCCGTATTTGATGCCTGAATGGCAAAAGAACTAGAACCCCTCCTGGTAATGGGGGGAGGTCCAAAAGACGTCGGGATCGACGAGGTTCCATTGGGACCTATCAGGTGTCACCCAAATTTTGGAAAAAATTGAGAGGATAGATTCTATGATCAAAGCAAACTTTTTGTCACATACATAAAAAAAAGCAAAAAATGAGATATATTTTCCTTTAAATTAATCTATGTGATCAAGAAATAAAAAAAGTGGTTTTTGTTTGTTTGTGTATGATACTCAAAATCCTAGAAGACCTATGCATCCTCACACACTCAAAAGTAACTGGGCCTTGAGAAAATTTCTTGCGAGTGCTGGCACAACGTCCCGTAAGAGCTGGCGATGCCCCTAGTCAGCCGAAGAGAATCCACCAAGGTAAGGGTAGAGGGTTTGGCAGTTGCCTACACCGTCACCTATAGGCTAAAGGTTGCCCTAGTTTTTGGCCACTAAAAACAACCATCCCATGTGAGCATTCGAGTCTTGGGCTTCTTGGTAGTTAGCTAATAGTACTGAGTATTAGCCGGGTCAGGTAGCCCCAACTGATACCGCACGCACTGCACCTAAGCCTAACCCCATCTGAAATGGGTCTCTACCGCGCTTAGGTTTTCTTTGTTGTGGGCTGATAGGTGGATTTGAACCTCCATAAATACACAACTTCTATGTTTCAATATGAAGTATGATCAAGGTGGCTTATTGAATTCCTACCCCCTTGATCCTAACCTAAGATATAAATTCTTTTTTGGTCCCTGTGCGGAGAATTTAGTGAGTTTGGTTAAGTTAGTTTTAGGTGTCTTTTCTTCACTTAGTGGGTGAGTGTGTTTGAGCATAAAATGGAAAAGCACATAGTTTGAAGATGTGGATATCGTTGATCCTTTACAAAATCCCCTATTTAAACGATGTTGTATTGTTCCTGGCTCAAATGGAAAACATGTGTGGATAATGGGCCGATCTCAAATTTTCCTAATTAATCTATGTGACTAACTATAGGGAGATGGTGAATTGTGAATATGGAGCATTCATATGCTTACCTAGGATCACCGGAGGGTGCAAAGGTAGCAGAGATTACTTTCTCTTCCATAAACAATTCAATCCTAGTCCCATAATTCCTAGTGAAAAATTGAACTAAACTAAAAAAATTTACACTAGAATAAAGAAAACTAGCTATGCATGTGTGGTCTTGGGCCACTTAATTGGACTAGTTATCTAGGTGTGAGTACCAAAATTTGCAAAAAATACATTTTTCGGAATGCAAGTTACTTTTCCCCCCTACTTAAACTATGTGTAAATTTTGCAAAAGTCAACTTGAAGTAAAACTGACACTAAGCCTACAAAAAGTAGCTAAAAGTGAGTTTTAAAAAGCTGTGAGGTACCATAACTAGTGTTGGCAGGTGTATTAGGGGATGCCAAACACTTTACAAGTAGAAAAAGATAGAATTTAGGGAGAAATTTCTCATTCTATAAATTGCGCACAAAAGGAAGAGACATTTGCACTTTTTGTGTGCGGGTCAGCATTGAACATGCACCCTATGCGTCTGTGAGGAAAAAACACGCGCAAAATCCTCCAAGTAAAAATATATTAGGAGTTGCTCTTCTTCAGTCTGTCACTCGAGGTGATTCTAGGGACTACAAGAGAAATCAAAGGACATTCAACTCCACTCCACAACTTAGACAGAGGTCTCCTTCTAAAATAAGGCCCAACCACATAAAATTGGTAATAAAATGTTAGTGGAGTTGCCAATTTTGTTGTGGTGTGTTTGGTGCATGTACGTATGAAATCAAACCACTTTAAAGGGTGTGGTTTACCCGTTTAAAATATTGGTAACATGTATAAAGAAGTGGAGTAACTTATCATACTATATATAAAAATAAGCATGCAAATGTAATATAAAAACTAAACTAAAGCTAAACATAAATAAACAGAAGCTTTGAACGAGTCAGACAACACAATAATGCAAACGGTGGCTCTAAGCCCCTCTCATTCAGAACTAGTAGTAAGGAGAAGAATAATTTACCCTCTTGCCAAAGGGCCCCTAGATAATGGTTCTAGGTCCCGATGCAAGGATGTGATTATCCCAAGCATTCCTCGGTGCAGTCTCCCTCTCTCTCTCTACTGTGTGGACTGAGCTTGTTGGGTGGCCAACAATTGAGTCCCTTTTGTCTTCAACTCTGGGGCATACACCACTGGTATTTCTTGGGCAATTATGGCCAGCATAACAATGTGATCACCAATTCTTCATCTCATGGTGGATTTATATAGGGGATTTCAAATCCTCCTTCCCTCACTTGGTACATTATGGATGGTGACCCAAGGGAGAGGTATGATTCCTCTGTGTGCTCCAAATATTCCATTGTGTGCTCACATAGTGTCTAAGGAGGCATTGGTGGCTATCCTTAGGCGGATTCCAGTAAGGAGTAACTTTTCCTTTGCTTTATGTTGTCTCGGATAGTGACATTTCACCACTCTCAGGAATGCATGCTTATCAGGCCAAAAGGTGTGTAGAAGGTACTCTTCTGTAATGCCTTCCAGCCCTGTAAATCCTTTGGCTTGACATTAATTAATGTTGTCTTCTACTGTATGATTTTTCAGTGTTAACAATATATATATATGTTTGTGTGTGTGTGTGTGTGTGTGTGTGTGTATGCTATATTTTCCCATTTAATGTATGATTTAATGATGATCACAATTTTGCATATTCCATAAATTTCTATCTAAAACATAATTAGCCAATGTATCTGTTAATGTATTCATGTGAATTGGAATATGCTAATATGTAATGTAATAAAAATTCCTTTCTAAAAGAAGAAAACACAGATACATTCTCAAAATCTGAGGGTGCCTAATGGAATATTTCCCATTGAGTTGGAGGACAACAAGATGTGAATCATGGTTTACAACCAATTCTCTAATGACAAGAGATATTTCTTCTGACAAAAGTTCAATAATTGCAAAATACTCAGCAATATTGTTAGTTGTATGACCTAAACAGATGCCTTGTAAATCTATTAACTCATCATTAGGGTCATATATAACCCTTGGCAGAGAGGATAAGTTTCAATTACTTCAGCAGGCACCATCAGTGAAACCGACATAAGGAGTTATAGACATCTACAAATCAAGTAAAACAAAATAAGTAGGAAAACTCCTCACAAAAATCACACCAAAACCAAACTGTACAAAAATGAAAAACACACTAATGTACAAAATTAATTATACAAAGAAATTATGCAAATACTTCTTAAGGTAAAGCCCAATACTGAGCTTATCCAAAGGGTTTCCCTCATAATCAAACAACTCATATGCCCCTTTTTGCAAAACACATTTAAAAATATATAGTCCATGCCACATTGGTTTGACTTTTCCTGCCCCCATCTTATCGTGAGATTGGTCATACAAAAGGACCAAGTCTCCTTTAGGGAATGCACATGGAGAAACAATCTAATCAAAATGGGCTTTGACTCATTTCTTCTGAGCTTCAGTAACTAAAGTGGTGAAGTGACGAGTTTCAGATCATTAATTTATAGATTTAGGAGACGTTCCTTTTTTGGTGAGGTATTGTGGAGTAATTCGACAACTAATTTGATTGAAGGGATCTCACATTCAATCGGTAGAGTTGCTTCCAGATGATACACTAGCTAAAAGGCAGTAAATCCGGTTGCACTCTTCTCCGAGGTTTACTAAGTCCAAAGAGCTGAAAAGAGCATGAGATGCTAGTTTAACTTGTGCATCCCAATGGTGCACTGAAGCATAGTAACTAAGACTTTTTTGACTGCTTCAACTTGGCCATTGGCTTGAGGGTAATACAGAGTCGAACTTTCGTGTCATAGACCCAACTGAGTAGTCAGCTCAGCCATCATGTAATGGAAAAAAAAAGAGCCATGGTCGGCGACAATGGCCTGAGGAACACCAAAATGGGCAATAACATGATTGAATAGGAATTGAGAAACAATTTTACCATCAACAGAATATGTAGGCATCGCCTCATCCCATTTGGTAAAATAGTCAATGACGATGATAATATAAGCATACCCCCCATCCGAGTGAGGGTTACATGTCATGAAATCAATGCCCCATTTAGAGAAAGCGATAATGGTAATAACTGGGTGTAAGGGTCTGGGTGGGGCACACATTTTCCATTGATAAATATGGCAAGCGTTACATTTTCAAATGAAAAGAACACAATCCTTGAAGATGGAAGGCTAGAAATACCCAGGCCAAAGAATCTTCTGAGGAGTGGCATATCTAGACATATGACCTCCACATGCTCGAGAGTGGAAATCATTGAGTGCTCTCTCAGCCTCTTCGAAAGTTAAACACAGACGAAGAATTGAGTCAACACCGATGCGATATAAGTATCTCCATTGATGTGATAAGGTTGAGAGTGATGTTGAATGTGTCAAAAATCATCTTTGGTAAAATCAGATCAGAAGGTTTGGGTTTGGAGACACATGATGATATCACCATACCAAGGGTCGATAGTTCTGAGAAGAAAGAGATTATCATCTGTAATCTAATAATCAAAGCTAGAAGAGAAAGATGCAAAGGGAAGGGAGTAGATTAATTCAGAAAATACCAGTGATTTTTTCAATTTGGAAGTAGTAAATTCCAGATCGAATTCCTGTAGAATGAAAATCCCTTTAGTATACTTGACCCCAAGTAACATACGTGTCAAGATATAGGTCATGGGGTTGCAATCAGATATCACTATAGTCATGCATTGTAAAATATAATGTGGAAAATGTTGCACAGCTTAAATTGCACCTAAAGCTAATTTCTCGACATGGGCACATCGAGTCTCAGTATCCATGAGATTACGGATGAGGTAGTAAACAACATGTTCATTGCCATCATATTCATATTGGACCAGTACCATAAAAATAGTACTAGAAATAGCTAATAGATAAAGGAAATAATTACGATAGTAATTCAGGGCATGGAGTAAAGGAGCATTGATAATAATGACATTTAAGGCATCAAAAGACTTTTGAGCAACTTCTTCCCATAGAAATGGGATGTCCTGTTTAAGCAATCACGTAAAACCTTTAGCTAGCTCAACATAATTAGGCACAAAATGATGAAGGAAAATTGATTTCCCTTGTAAGCTCTGCAACTGATGTAAAGATGAAGGAGGGATAAGTTAACAATAGCCTCGACTTTCAGAGGATTGAGACGGATGCCTTCTTTGGAGATGAAAAACCCAAGGAGTTTTCTAGATTCAATGAAAAATACACATTTATACGGATTAAATCAGATATTATAATGTCTATAGTGGAGAACAATTTCTCGATGGTGAGCAGGGTGTTCATAGCGCTTAACTGAATCGGTGGGTAAATCATCTAGATAAGGTTGAATGATGTGTTTGATATGATGAAAGGCATATGAAATTGCTCATTGAAAATTGGCACCGACACTTTTTATGCCGAAAGGGAATTTCTTGTAGGAAAAATTTCCCCAGGGATAGATAAAAGCATTCTTAAGTTGATTGGTTGGTACAACGTTAATCTGGTTATACCCAGAAAAACCATTCATAAACGAAAAGAGCTTACTCCCAGCACACTCATCAATGATTCAGTCAATGAAAGGAGTGGGATAGTTATCTTTCATAAAATCACGATTGATGTCGCGATAATCAACACAGACGAAGATAATACCCTGCTTTTTATCGATACGGACTATATTAAAAACCCTATCTGTCAAAGGGATTGGATATATGAACCCAACTTTGAGTTTTTCAACTTCTCCCTTTATAACATCCACCTTTATAGGATGCACGGGACGAAGTCGCTGACGAACATGTTTCACGTTATGATAAGTCAGTATCTCGTGCACCACTATACTAGGATCAATGCCAGGCATCTCCTCATACGACCATGAAAAGAAAACCCAAAACTCTTTAAAAATACTAATGTAAAGCTTGATCTCATTAGGAAAGAAAGTTACACCGATATGGATGTTCTCGACAATTCCTTGTTTGACATAAATGTTGAGAGGTATCGTAGTAGTAATGTTTCCCATGTTCTCTTTAGAAAATACCTCATGTGTCGAAATGGGTGTCTGAAGTGAACAATCTTGAGCATGGGAAGAAAAAAAATTTATACATGGCAAAAATACTGTAGGGCTTCAAAGAAACTAAGAACGATGATGAGAGGTTTCCCAGGGTGTTTTCTCAAGAGACATGCTTTCCACGATACTTTCATCGAGAGGAAATGTCTCATTCAAAGGATCAGGAGAATCTGAAGAACCAAGGCAAGGAGATTGTGAGTACGCATAAAAATGCATACTTGAAATAGTATGATCAGGATCAGGAGTAGAAGTAGAAACAATTTCATAATAATTGACTTCAATATGAATTAACTACATGAAATCTCTTAAAGAATAAATTTGATCGGGAGAAGGAATGATCGAAGGTTCAGATGAAGTAGAGATCATATTGATCTGAGAAGTGTTTGAAGGTGGGAGAGAAAAAAAACCCATTAAGGTAGAATCTTTGAAAAGTCCTACCCCCACACTTTCATATGTTGCGGTGGTATGCTCCACATATGGAACATTTATTTTCGAGTAAGTAGAAGCAAAAAAGGAAAACTCCTCGAAAGTAATGAGCTTACCTTGATGTGGGAAATGAATAACATGAAATAGAGTGGATGGCACATAAAGCATAGTGTGAGTCCAACTGTGACCGAGTAGAATATTGTAATTGAGTTTGGCATCAACTACTTCTACTTTTACATTTACTATTTTTCCTTCCAAGGCGATAGGAAAGTTAGGGATAATACCAAAAGGACGAGAATCTCTTCCATTGAAAGCCTCCAAACTGTTAAGAGACTAGATAAGAGTAAGAGATGTATAAATTTAAATACAATTATGTATTGTCTGGATTCTCCTGATCTAACAATTATATGCCACTGTAAATACAGATCGCTTCTACAAAAATATTTGCAGAAATTTAAAACATGATCGCCAATTGCAAACACATGAAGAAAGATCAATCACACATAACACAGATCCTTTTACCGAGAAAGAATAAAGATAAAACCCCACTATAATATATTATGTATATATCATGGATCATGACACAATCTCATACAAATCTCTAATCCAAGAGCTCTCAATACAATATACAATCGTCTCACACTGTCATACAAAATTGGCAAATACATGCGCCAATTTACTGCCTCCTGAGAGCCTGCCTCCACTGTGCAATCCCTACTGATCATAATCAATGAATGAATGAAATCTTGCTTGCCTTGAATGTGCAATCATCATTGGCATCTCCAATGTGTGTGTGGTTGCATGAGTGCACCCATTAATGTCACCACTAATAGTCAAACTGTTCCTTTCACCTATCTCTCAACTATGTCTCCACTAGATCTGACATGCATGCAATTAACAGTAGAAAATATTTAGTTGCATGTGAGACCACTGCTTTTGAATTAATTAAATAATTAATTCACTAATCTCTCACTAGTGTATGTTCAGTTACAAATAGCACAATTGAGTTTAACTCACTTAACTGAGTTAAACTACTTTACAACTCACATAACTACACATCCAACTATGTTACAACTTCGAATCACTCAATTACAATTAATTCCACTTGCATGTCCCACCAACCAACCTTTTAACTCGAATTTCCCTTAACTAACTGGTTTTCCACTTCATTTAACTATTTCCAAGTGCTCCATGAGAATAGATTAATGTTTATTGTCCAACTATTATTAAGGGATAATAATAGTCGACATGCATCTATAAATAGACATGAGATCTATAAATAGACTTCGCACATACATCTAAAAATATAACATCACCTATAAATAGAATTTTCTCATCCGTTTTAAAAATATACTTACAACTAAAAATAGCCCGAGGCTCAATCCTAGTGTAGGTGCTTAATTTTCGCTAGGATCATCATCTTGTTGAATTTCAACCCTCCCTCTCAAGAAGAAAGGGATTATCCTTCACCCCGATCCTATATCTATGGGATTCAAATTTTCTCCTAGTGAGCGCCTTCGTCAAAATATCTGCATCCTGATATTCTATAGGAATGTAATGAAGCAACATGATCTTTTGCTGCACAAAATCTTTGATATGATGATACCGGACATCTATATGCTTAGATCTATCATGAAACACATGATTAATCGAGAGTTTAATGAAACTATAATTATCACAATGAATCACTGTAGGGTCTAAATGAGAACCAAACAAACAACCCGGGATATTTCTCATCTAGATAGCTTCACAGGCAGCTTGACTTGTTTCCGTGTATTCCAATTTCACTGAACTGAGTGCAACATACCTCTATTTCCTGCTGTATCAAGAAATAGTTGTAGATATGATACTGAAGACCCCTCCTGATATGATTTTTTAGTCCATTGGGCTACCCAACCAATCGACATTCATGAAGCCATGTAACTTCACCTCATTTGTCTCTTTTTACCATAAGACATACACATATGTACCCCTCATGTATCTCAGGACATGCTTGCTCGCCTTCCAAAAGAGCTTGGTAGGATTAACCATCGCTTGACTAAGCTGGTTCACCGATGTTGTGAAACCAACTCAAGGGGGCAACCTCCAATACATTACATGAATGAACAATTCTTAGATGATACAAATGACAAAATCTCTTTTCTATATATAGGAGTCCATGGGGCCACAATGTAATGGTAGTGGGGCCACAATGTAACCCTAGCTGACCTAATAATAATAATTTAAGGGCACAATAATAACAATATGGGGGTTACAGGGGTACAACAATAATAATAAGGGGGGCTACACTAACATAATAAGGGACTGCACTATTAATGTAGGGACTTAACAACCTAATAGGATATGTTCGGTCTTGTATTCACTAAATACATTAGTAAACCCACTAACTATCGATAGACAATAGCATCCACTACCTCTCTAGATGTAGTATCCTCTTTCCTCCAGTTTCCTTGAAGAGGAGTATCCATGGGTTTGTATCCCTCCATGTGAAACTTATTGAGTATCTCCCTTACATACTTTCCTTCAGACACAAAAATTTCACCATCTTGCTGCCATATTTCCAATCCAAGGAAAGAATGAGGGAGGACCATATCCTTACTCTCAAACTCCTTTGCAAGGTCCTCCTTGCATGGGTGTATCAGCTGCTCATCATCAGTTAGTATTAAATCATCAACATAAAGAACAATGATTAAAATCTTACCCTCCACCAGAATTTGGTATAGGTTTACATCCTCCTCACCCTTGGTGAAGCCAAGTTTGGTGAAATAGTTGTCGATCTGAGTCTACCAAGCACGGGGTGCTTGCTTCAGCCCATATAATGCTCTTTTGAGTCTACACACATGTGACTCACTGATGAAGATCTCAAATCCTTCAAGATGCTCAATGTACACTTCTTCCTCAATGATCCCATTAAGGAACGTAGTCTTCACATCCATCTGATGAATGTGCCAACCCATCTGCACTAAGAGAGCAAGGATGGTCCTTATGGAAGAATATCATGTGAAAAGTAAAAAGGTTTCTTCATAATCTATCCCATCGATCTATGAGAAGCCCTAGGCCACAGATCTAGCCTTGTATTTCTCAACACTCTCATCAACACCTTGCTTTACCTTGTAGATCCATCTTGAACCTACCACTGATTTATCAACCGGCCTTGGAACAATTTTCCAAGCACTGCTTTTGACAATGGGGTCATACTCCTCCACCATTGCATCTACCCATGTGGGCTCCTGCACTGCTTCTTGAAAGGAAGATGGCTCAATCACAATACATTTTCTCATGATATCCATGTATCCAGTGAATTGGTCAAGAGACTATCTTTGTCTGCGTTGTGAAGTAGGGACTCCTACATTCTGCGCAGCATCAAGTTTCGTCCTCTCATCTTCTGTAGTATGCCTTCTACCAGTTTTGATGTTTGGCTCTGCGTGAGTGGAATCCTCCACTCCATGAACCTCCTCTTGTGGATGATCCACATCTAGAGACTCATTTTTGGGAACCAAAATTTTCTCCTCCACATGTAAGTCTAATTCCCTCTCAACCGATAACTTCATGGATTTCTCCTCATTTAATTTTATATCCCGTCGGACCACAGTAATTCGACTGTTCGGAAAATACACACTATAATCATGGGGTGTTTCTATGTACCGCAAAAATATCCCAACTTTAGCAATCATCCCCAGGTTCTTCCTGGCATTCTTGGTCACATCCACATAAACAGATGAGCCAAAAATATTAAAGTGAGAAACATCCGATTTCTTACCAGTAAAAGATTCTTCATGTGTACTCATGCCAAGTATTCTATGAGGAAAACGGTTTTTCACATAAACTGTAGTGTTCCATGATTCCACCCACAAATTCATTGGTAGGCCCTGATCATGCAACATTTCTCATGCTACACCCATGATCGTTCTGTTCTTCCTCTCTGCGGCCCCATTTTGTTGTGGGTTATGAGGCACTATGAGTTCTCTTCTAATTCCTTCTTTGCTGCAGATTTTTTTGAATTCGTTAGAGATTTATTCTCCACCATTATATCTCCTCAGAGCCTTCACTTGCTTCCCCAACGCTTTCTCCACCAATTCCTTAAACTCACAGAACTTTGAGAATGTTTGATCCTTCTTCTACATGAAGAATATCCAAAATTTAGGAGAAAATTCATCAACAAAAATAACATAATACCTATGTTTTTTTGTTGAAGCATCCAAGAATGGTCAACACACTTCATTGTGTACTCTCTCCAAGATCACTGAAGCATGGTTCTCCTTTTCATGAAAGGTGGAATTTACATATATCCCCATGGTGGAACCCTTGCACTAATCTAAAAGAGTAAGTGTTCCCATTGGAAGTCTAATAGATATTTGATGCATGAATTTCAAGGCTCCATGATGAAGATGGCCCAATTCTTCCTCCAGATTTTAGAGATTCTTAGCTCGAATCCCTATCCTCTTGGCTTGAATCATTGTTTTAGGTCGCAAGAAAGATTTTCCTTCTCTAAAAAAAACGCCATATCCTCTGTCTTCCAACATCGTGACTGAGACCAAGTTTTTGTTCAGACTTGGAACATGCATAACATATTTCAATTGAAATGGTTTACCTAAATTCCTCTCAAAGTTAATGTTACCCCTGTTGATCTCACCGTATCATACATCGTCGCCCATAGCTATATGCATTTGGAGATCTTTCTCCTCCAAGTCACTGCAAAGCTCCTTATATCTCGTCATGTGGAAGGAAGCACCACTATCAAGATACCACATTGATCCCAATGCACTTGAAACCAAGCAGGTGATGAGGGAGAAATAAAGTTAAAATTGCGAGGCAAGGGCCTCACCAACTGCAGCTCCAACAACCTTCTTGTTCTTCTTCTTCTGTGGGCAGTTAGTGGTGACATTCCCATGTTCATGATAGTGAAAGCACTTCACTGGGGAAAAATATAGCTTCTTGCCTTTAGACTCAGATTTTGAATGGAATTTTATCCCCTTTCCTTTCCTTGCCTTGGAAACCAAAGCACAATAATCTTCATCGTCATGCTTTGATGAAGATCCATCTATGGTGTTTCGCCTGAACTCCTCCTGAACTAGATCCGACCACAATCATTCCCAATCCAAAAGTTTTTCCCATCCATTGATAGAGTCTTGATAACTGTGCTAACTCATAGGAAGTCCCAAGAGAGCCAAGATGACCAAATAATCATCAACAACCGTGATTCCCACACCCCCCAGTTCATCCTGACATTAGACAAAATTTGTGAGATACTTTGGCATATTTTTGCCCTTATCCATGTTGATCTTTCTGAGTTTATCCTTCAGTGCTAATTTCCTATGGTTGCTGATGCTTTTAAAAAGATCCATCAAATTCCTCCACATAGAATATGGAGTGGATTTCTCATTAAGGCTTGAGACAATGTGGTCTCATACACCTTCCAACATAATCCTTCTCATCTTTGCTAATTTCTTTTTCCATGCGTCAAGTAATGAAACATCTGTCGAAGTGGGATTAGGAACATCACCGTCGATGAATTCATTCAAGCCATTATCTTGAAGCATCACCTCCATCCTGTCCTTCCAGGCAATGTAGTTCGAGCTTCCCTCGAGTGCATACTCTAGCTGCAAGCCATTGAAAGCTATTTCGATGTTTACTCAACTGTCGCACCAAGAAATTCTTGCAGCAAATTCAAATTATTTCCGCCAAAAAACTCAGACACTGCTTCAAAATTGCAATATTCCATGCTCTGATACCATGTAGAAATTCTAATACAATGTAATATTCCTAAATTAGCATGCAACTAATGGGAATATTAATTTTTTTTTTAACACCTAGTTAGATGAATAAATGGGTAAGGAGGCCCATACATATCATAAATAGTAATAAAATCCCTCATGATGTGAAAATGGATCATAATAATAGCTGCATCTAGCACCCTCATGTGTGAACAGGGGAAAATCCATGTGGATAAGGTCAAGTTTTACCAAGTCAACAACGTCGGTATGGATGAAGTAGCTCATCAATGGAGACAACATAGTGATGGTGGGCGGAAGATTCCTAGAAGGTGGAAACCCTAATGAGTGGGACCCAAGGTAAGAAGGCTCACACTTGTTTATAAGGAGGGCAAGGCAACCATAGTGAGGCATGTTATTGATTATTTATTTTATGGTCTGCATGACTATTTTTCATTCTTCAGCTGTTTAGTTGAGATTGCTGTGTTGTTTAGCATCGGGTGTTCCCAAGTGGGAATCCAATATCCTTTCTTGAGAGGCCTCTTAGAGGAGCTTACACTTCATTTTTTAACACTCAGGCTTAAGGCCAAGCATCAGTCTTCAGCTACAACATTATTTCTGTAGAGAATAGTGTTGTGTTGTAGGGTGTTGCAGTGGAGGGTTGAGAAACCCACTTCTTGAGCTAGTTTTTAAGAGGAGGAAGCATTTCTCTATTTGGGAGATTAGTGAGGAATATTATGGAGTATATTTCACATATTGGAACTTGGCCAACATATTTTCCATCTCCTACAACGCGATTTCCCTCTTTGACTGCATTATTTCAGTGAGCATCTAGAGTGAGGGGTTGCAGTTTTTGATTGGAGGGTGACATATTTAGTGATTTGATCAACCTTTCAATAGAAGGATATATTGGAGGAGGTATATTTCATCACATGTATAATCTTCAACCATATCCATCTAGATATCAAGTTGCAGCTGCTATTCATCCCTAGGGCTACACTCCATCATTTTTTCATTCTTTCATATTTCAGGAAATCCTTTTTGGATTGTCTTGAAATTGTGTTTGGGGGTTTTAGATATTTACTCCCGGCACTTATTGAGCGATAAATTTGAAGATATATCATATTGTACATTTCCAGTAGCAGTGCACCATCTAATACTGTGCTTTACCTATTCTTGGGAATTCTGCTATGTAGCAGCATTTCACTTTTTGGCATATGTATTCATGGGAGGCTTGTTTTCCTTGATTATTTGAGTTGCGCCCACTTATATTGTGCTTATTTGCTGCTGATTTACATAATAAAATGGCTCCATGGTTTTCATACATTGTGGTGTAAATTTATTCACTGCTATTTCCATTTTTGTGTTCATATATTGCTGCTTCCCCATTTTGGGATACTACAGTGGTATCGAAGCATAATCTTGGCTCAGCCTATGGATCTCAGACATTATGCTATCAGAAGGAGAAGAAGAAAATATGCACAGAAAAGAAAAAAATAAAATTCCATTATTTGGAGGAAGGAAGGAAGAGAGGCTCTCAAAGCTTCTTTTTCAAACTATACAGAGCATTCATGGAGATATCAAGAAGATGAAAAGGGAGATGTAAAAGTAATCTCCAAAGAGGTTTGAGTTTGAAGCAGGCCCTATATTTTTGCATGATGAGTGTGAACATGCAGCCACACATTATGATTCATAGCGCAGTCATATGCCCAAATATACTATGAGGGAGATGAAAGAAGAACAAATGCCTGAGAAGGAGACTCTTAGGGATTATCTGCAAGAGTATGAACCTCAGACTAAGAGGTTCAAAGATCACATCAACTTCCAAGAGTTTTGCAAGATCAAGGTGGAGAGGAGAAAGCAGCATGATGTGGGTATATGCTTTCTATCATCTTTTGATGGTTCACCTCAATGTTCAGCTAGGGCTTGGGCGGAGGAGCTAGACATCTATTTGCAGCAACACCAAGTTTTCGAGATTGAAGCCATCAAAGTTGCAACACTGCATTTTTAAGGTAAGGCTTATGCTTAGTGGATATTTGAGTCCTTTTCATTAAGAAATGAAAATACTTCTTCTTATGAAAATTTCACTAGGATAATAGTGGAAAGTGTTTATGAGAAACATTTTGAAACACCTTTGGTGGAGCTAAACAAACCTAAACAAACAAAAACTTTGCATGTGTTGGAGGAATCTGTAAACCCAACTCCACTTTAGAAAAATGTTGAAGGGGCTGATATCTTGCATAATACCTTGCTAGAGGTAAGATCTGTATATCATACTCTTGGAAATAAGGGCATGGAGATCTTCTTCTCAAAATAGGATCCTCTTATTGAAGGGTTGCCCATTCATATTGGAGAAGGAGAAAATGCTGGGGGTAACAACAATGTCACATCTAGAGCATATCTAGCACCTCATGGAGAGGAAGGTGGAGCCCTTACTTCCAAAAGAGGGATTATTATATGTTCACAAGGAATCCCAAAGGATCTCACATGTGGAGATCAAGGCACAACCCATGAACAACATGTGCCATTATTGACAAATTGTGAAACCATGCAGATGTCAAAAGGAGGAGGTAGGGCGGATGACAAACATCACATGATGAGGAGAACACAACCCTATTTATTTCAGGAGGTGGATGCATAGAAGAGGTAGACTGATTTTCACAGTGAGGGTATGGAAAAGGTTTTCCATTCAGATATGTAGTCTACTCTTGATATTGATGTCTCATGGCATGGAGGCATTCCACTGGGGAGACCACCAAACCAGGAGATGATGAGGGATGCTTCACACTTGGTTGCACCATTCATTGATTCCAGAGGGGTGAAGACCTTGGGAGAGCTTGATATATTGCTGAGAGTCTTGGGTAGACTCAAGGAGAGGAGAGGAATTCTCCCAACATCATCATTACCCACTCTCATTTTAGGTTATGCGCTATGGCAAGAGCAGCATGGGAAGGATAACAACCTTCCAACTTGCATATTTGGCATGGGAGATTTCAAAGAGGAGGATGACCATATGAAAAGTGTTCTTTGTGATAGATCATCATCATGGTGACTATGGAGGATAGATCCATATGGGAAATACCAACTATTGGTCGATGATTCCAAGGATATTTCTACTTGTATGATATTGGATGACCAAATGCATGAGGAGGGATATTCAGTTAGAGATGAGGTCATCTACTATCATGATAAGATCTTCTTATCTAGATCTTCCAAGCTTAAGGAGAAGTTACTACAAGCAGCTCATGCAAATTTTCTCTTCAAACACACTTATTCAATGAGAGCGTACCACACCATCATGGAGGGTTACACTTGGGAAGGCTTTGAAGAGGATATATATCAACATTTGAGGAGATGCATGGATTATGTGGAGATGCAGGAGATACATAACTCTTTGGGGGAGTTATCACAACCACCTCTTCCCTCTTTGAGGATGAGAGGGGATTTTTCTATGAGCCACTCCATTTGCATTTGCAAAATATATGGTAAGGATACTGCTTGGTTGCATAATGATTTATGTAATGAATATGTGCATTCCTTAACCATATATGTGCAGGAAATTGCTCAAGGAAGGAGCATTCTTCCTTCTAGAATTCATGGTCTACTTGAGGTCATGAGTAGCATTGATGATGGCCACTCCCTAAGAGGTATTGGCAAGATGATATCTTATGCAGGGTATGCTCACTTTGCACCATATACCATACACTTTCTCCAAATTTGTGAGGATATTGGGGCAGCAAACAAATGGTTGGGAAGCCACACATCATGCCATTTTATGATGCAATTGAGATTAAAACTACGTTGGTTGCACTTAAGGGATCATTTTCCTTCTCCATTGTTACATATGGCACCAAGCATGATTCTAATTATGATTCCCTATGTTGATGTTGTTCTTATCTTTGTTGGGAGCACGTTTTGAGGACAGACACATTGGTTGTATGTGCCCATGGGGAATGCAAATTCCCACAGCTTTTATGCTCCATGCTTCAAGAGGAGTATGGGAGATGATATGGCCACTACATTAAATCACTTTCTTCCTTATGAGGTGGGCCATGTGATTTTTTGGAGCACTTGGGTTATATCTCTCATGAACAATTGGGAGGAACTTTTCTATGAGTTGCCATGTTGGGAGGTGACTCATTTTGTATGGATGATAGCTTGGGGATGGAGATTCCACATGGGAATGATAGTTCCCAATGAATTTCATATTCCATACCTCAAGAGGACCTCTAGAAATCACCTTGTTTCCTCCTTGGGTACTTTAATTATTCATGGTGATAGCTATTTGGGATGGTCACCAAAAGCTAACTTACATACTTGGGAGGGGAAATATGGAGATTTTTGTGATGAGACAACATCTTATTCCTTGGAGGAGTTTATCATATGAGGATTCTACAGGAGGAGGATAGGAGGCTCTTCAGTTCTGTCCTTGCAGATGCTTGAGGACAAGAAACATTTGGGAGGGGAGGAATGTAATTTTCCTAAATTAGCATGCAGCTAATGGGAATATTAATTTTGTTTTTAACACCTAGTTAGATGAATAAATGGGTAAGGAGGCCCATAAATATATTAAACATGAATAAATTCCCTCATGATGTGAAAATGGATCATAATAATAGCTGGATCTAGCACCCTCATGTGTGAACAGGGGCAAATCCATGTGGATAAGGTCAAGTTTGACCAAGTCAACAATGCTGGTATGGATGGAGTAGCTCATCAATGCAGACAGCACTGTGATAGTGGGAGGAAGATTACTAGAAGGTGGAAACCCTAATAAGTGGGACCCAAGGTAAGAAGGCTCACACTTGTTTATAAGGAGGGCAAGGCAGCCATAGTGAGGCATGTTATTGATTATTGATTTTATGGTCTGCATGACTATATTGCATTCTTTAGCTGTTTAGTTGAGATTGTTGTGATGTTTAACACTGGGTGTTCCTGAGCAGGAATCCCATATCCTTTCTTGAGAGGCCTCTTGGGGGAGCTTTCATTTCATTTTTCCACACTCAGGCTTAAGGCCAAGCATCAGTCTTCAGCTACAACGTTCTTTCTGCAGAGAATAGTGTTGTGTTGTAGGGTGTTGCAATGGAGGGTTGAGAAACCCACTTCCAGAGCCAATTTTTTAGAGGAGGAAGAATTCACCTCTATGGGAGATCCGTGAGGATGATTCTAGAAAATATTTCACAAATTGGCACTTGGCCAACATATTTTCCATCTCCTACAATGCAGTTTCCCTCTTTGACTGTGTTATTTCAGTGAGCATCTGCAGTGAGGGGTTGCAGTGTTTGATTGGAGGGTGAGATATTTAGTGGTTGGATTAGCCTTTCACTAGAAGTATCTATTGGAGGAGGTCTATTTCATCACATGTATCATCTTCAGCCATCCCCATCTAGATATCGATTTGCAGATGCTATTCAGCCCTAGGGCTTCATTCTGACATTTTTTCATCCTTGCATATTTCAGGAAATCCTTTCTGGATTGTCTTGAAATTGTGTTAGGGGGTTTTATTTATTTACTCTTGGCACTTCTTGAACCATACATTTTCATATCTATCATATTTCACATTTCCAGTAGCAATGCACCATCTAAGACTGCACTATACTTATTCTCAGGCATTCTTCTATGTAGCAGCATTTCACTTTGTGGCATATGTATTCATGGGAAGCTTGTTTTCCATGATTATTTGAGTTGTGCCTACTTCTATTGTGCTTATTTTCTGCTGATTTACATAATAAAATGGCTCCATGGTTTTCATACATTTTGGTGTAAATTTATTCACTGCTATTTCCAGTTTTTTTTTCATATATTGCTGCTTCCCCATTTTTGGATATTACATACAATTATGTATTGCTTGGATTCTCTAGATTTAAAAATTATATGCCACTATTAAATACATAATCACTTCTACAAAATCCTTGCAGAAATTTAAAACATAATTTCCAATTGAAAACAAATGAAGAAAGATCAATCACACATAATACATATGTTTTTACTGAGAAAGCATAAAGCTAAAAACCCCACTATCATATATTATGTTTATATCATGGACCATGAAACAATCTCATACAAAAATATAATCCAAGAGCTCTAAGTACAATATACAGTATTCTCACATAGTCATACAAAAATGGGCAAATACATGCACCCATTTACTGCCTCCTGATAGCTAACCTCCACTGCACAATCCTCGGTGATCACAATCCCTGAATGAATGAGATCCTGCTTGCCTTGGTTGCACAATCATCATTATCATCTCCAATGTGTGTGTGGTTGCCTGAGTGCACCCACTAATGTCACAACTGATAGTCAAGCTGTCCCTTTCACCTATCTCTCAACTGGGTCTCCACTAGATCTACATGCATGTAGTTAATAGTAGTAAATATTTAGTTGCATGTGATACCACTGCATGTGAGTTAATTAAATAATTAATTCACTAATCTCTCATTAGTGTATGTTTATTTACAACTAGAACAGTTGAGTTTAACTCACTTAACTGAGTTAAAATGCTTTACAACTCACATAACTACACATCCGACTCTGTTAGAACTTTGAATCACTTAGTTACAACTAAGTCCACTTGCATGTCCCACCAACCAACCTTTGAACTCTAATTTCCCATAGCTAATTTTTTTGCCACTTTAGTTAACTATTCCCAAGTTCTCCACGAGAATAGATTAATTTTTATTGTCCAAATATTATTAAGGGATAATAATATTCGACATGCATCTATAAATAGAATTCACACATAACTATAAAAATATAACATCATCTATAAATAGAATTTTCTCAACATCTATAAATATACTTCTGCTATAAATATAATTTTCTCATCTGTTCCAAAAATAGACTTACACCTAAAAATAGCCCAAGTCTCAATCCTAGTGTAGGTGCTTAATTTTCACTAGGATCATCATCTTGTTGAATCTCAAAAGGAGAGTCGATGTCTTTCCACAAGACACAAACATGATATAAGAGGATGCACCCTCATCCAAGAATGACCGATGGATTGTATTTCCGTTAATAATGACATGAACAAGGAAAGCAAGTTGATGGGGGAGATGTGGAGGGTGATTCTATAGGTCGAAAGTAATGAGACTAGAATTAGTCAGATCAATTCCTCCAATAGCAGATAGTAGCAATTTTCATTATGAAGGATAAATTTGAAGAACCTCTAATGTAGACATAGAGGAACGTGCCTGAGCCAAATCCTCAATGATATTGTAATTTTTAGCTGCTTGGGCATTTGGATAATAATAGGATTTTCAAAGCACAACTTTCGAAGGTGGTTGGATAACAGGATTGGTACTAGACCTTTAGATATGAAGAGGACTAGAAGAGGGTGGAGGAGAAGGAGTAGGAGCATTGCAAATTTATTTCTCTGCTCACTGACGAGAGTGAGTGGAATAATCCTTGGACATGGTGGCCACATAAATTGGTGCTGGTCCATTCATCATAAAAACTTGGGAACTCAACGAGGAAGAAGATGTAGGTTGCTCAACCATATGAGTTTTCTCAGATGGAAATGGTTCTTTAAGTACAACAATAGTTCCTTGAGTATCTTTCAGTAAACAAATAACTTCATCCCATCGTGGATAGTATTTAGTGTATTGTTTGTCGTCACAGATTAAGCAAGGGTACTTAGGCTTTCTCTTGGTTCAATCATCAGTATGAGGTTTGGGAGAATCCTATTTCAGGGCATCATATTTGGATTTTCCTTTGCCCTTCCTTTTCACCCCTGGAATATTTTTCTATTGCGGTAGACTGAACGACATTAACCTCCACAATTTTACCAGAATTCAAAGAATTATGCAGAACAGAATTTGAGGAGGAAGTGGATTTATGCTTACCATAAGAAGACATCCGAGAAGTCTGGGTAACTGATCCAATGACTGCATCGATAGGTGATGTTGTCGGAGCTTTAAGAGTTTCAGGTTTAATGGAATCAAGTGGAGTGTCAGGCAAGAGATCATACAACATGCCAGACTGGGAATAGACCAGATCAAGATATTATGCATGAGCAATGGCTTGCTCTTCTATGACACATGCCCCCATAGCAATATCCTTGGTGATCTAATTAACGAAGGATTTGGTGAACCATTCATTTAAGAGTTGATTAGGAATTTTAAATTTGATAGAAAAATGTAATTTTCTCCATTCGTGGAAATGATCAGAGATGTGTGTAGTAGTATCTTGCTTCAAGGATGTAAGGAGGTGAATTCTCGTTTCATAGCAAATGAGTAACTAGAAGTGTGTGAGAAAAGCCATAGCGATAGAGTTGAAATATTGGAAGGTTCCATGAGGAAGGTCGTTGTACCACATGGCAGCGGCACCAGTAAATGTTCTCTAGAAAATATGTAATCAGATAGTGTCATCAACCCAATATTTAGAAGAACACCAAATATGGCAGGTCATGACATGTTCCTAGGGGTCTTCCACAGACTTTCCTTCAAATTTGGGGTAATCATTTGGGATTTTGGTAGGAACCAGAATCCAATATGGATTATGAAGGATCAAATATTTAGTTAATCTTGACACATCAGGTAGTTCTAATGTTGTAAGGAAAGGCAATTGCAGATTGAAAGGCATAATCAACCTTTGATAAATGCCCATTTGAGGATTCCAACCAGGTTGGGAGAAATTATTCTTCCATGGGTTTTTTCTCGAAGGATTTTTCCCATAAGGATTGAAAACCTACTTATTTTGACCATATCTTGGTTGTTGACCAAAAAAATGATTTTGACTTGCAACAGACCATTGAGGTCCAGCCTAAGCATAATTTTCAGAATATGGATTTTGCTCCCACTGAAAGTTTTGGAACACAATGCCTTGTTTTTTACCTTGTGAACCCAAAATGTAACCTTGGGAACCCAACACTTGACCTTGTGAGCCCAAAGGTTGACCTTGAGGCTGTTGGACAATACCTTGAAGATTTGATATCATGATACAATGTAGTTGTTGAGGTTGGCGACGTTGCCCCTCAGAACTAGGTTGACCTGAATGAACAAATATCTCAATTTTGTGAGATGAGGGTTGTCCTTGTTGGAAAAAAGGTTAGCCTTGTTGAAATTAAGGTTTTCCCTATTGAACAAAACGTTTTTCCCATTGAGAGTAGGAAAACTAACCTTGATGGGAAAAAGGTTGGCTGGCTTGTACATAAGGCGATGCTTGTTGTACATAGGGCTAACCTTGTTACACATAGGGATGTTGTTAACCAAACATAGGCCCTTGCTGATACGCATAAGCCCCTGAATGAATTCTAGACTGCCCTTGAAATCCTTGCAGATTCATGAAAAGGTCAGCAACTGTTGAGAACCAAATGGGACATAGGACTGCGGGTTGAGTATCTCGTCCTGCAAAGTTTACTGATACTAATCATATGTTAACCCTGACAGACTAGATGATCCAGAAGGCATAGGGATACTACCAATAGGTTGAGAATATCCCAAGATGTGAGTTTGTAACCTACTAAAAGATGACCCAACTGAATATTGAGAGACGTTCGACAGGGATGGCCCTCCACCAATAAATGGAATCGACGAAATCGATATAGGAACATTGATGGGAGGTGCCGAAACACTGATGCAAATAGTTAGCTATGTGTGAATAGACGTAACTTTTGTTTGAGTAGGGATGGTAGAGGATGCACTAGAGACAAATGGACCAGATGGAGGTATCGTGGTAGTTTTCTAGATGGTGTTGTGATACAAAGACATGGTACTTGAAACACCCGAAACTAGAAGTCCTAAGGACGTGTAACCTTGTCAAATGGATGGCTAGGTAGAAGGCTGAGAGACCTGCCCCCCAAAGGGTAAGTATTTAGGAGGGAACTAGTTCCCCTTGTATAAAGTCTCATCCATACCACTAATGGTGCTTGAAACCTCAAGGGGAGATGAAACCTATCCTTCAGAAGCGATTGGTGGAAATAGCTAACGAGCGATAGCATGATGCATGGATGGTGAAGGTGGAAAACGTACACTAGGTGCATTAAACAGACTATACTATCGTTTAGGGGAGACATATACGGAATCAAATAACTAATTCCAAGGAAATGTGATATAGCTAATTGTTTTGTTAGGAGGAGACCGAGTAGCAAGAGGTTGAACACTCGGAAGGATTCCAAGCTCAACACTTTGGCCTCCAACCAATGGTGAAGCATCAAAAGAGACTTGCGACGATGTCCCTTCAGAAGAGGATGAGGAAGGGGAAGCTAAAATTGATGGTTTAGCCACAATGACTTTGACTCAAAATCAAAAGAGGAAAAGAGGTGACCAATTCAAGGATTTAAAATATATTCACAAGGAGTTACTCATGATGTGGCTGAGAAATATCTTAATGAGTAAGCCATGTGATCACGGGCAATTGATTTTAGAACTTAAAAAATAAAAAATAAAAAAGGGTGAAGTAGGCATAAAGGATTATGAGGTATCCGTGAACTACAATATACACCTTAGCAGATAAATTTACCAAGGAATTAGTTTACGAAAGCCAATCTCCTCAAATGTTGTGTTCGGTGTATGATGTCTACAAAGTGGCCGACTCAGTTACCTATGGTAGGTTTTTAGCCTAATGGTGTCTCCTAAAATATAATCTATGGTACGTGGGAGTCCAAGTCCATAGTATTGTTCTCTAATGCATAACCGTTCGATGAGAGCATCACGAATATACTTATCATACATTAATATACTTCTGTATGTGGGATGGGATATCACCCCCATATTGTAATGCAGTCTGTTAGTGACAACTCCTATGTTTTACGATGTCGGAACACATCTCTATCCTATATCTCTAAATTTGTTTCATTAGGCTCCAAATTCTCCATAGGTTGATTGAATGAATTTTAGAGTTTATCTTGAATTAGGTCCCTGTTTCAAATCCCTACTAATGTCACCTGAATTTTTAGGATGCAGCTATATGAGAAAAAGTAACCATTCATTTCGATGAAATCTATGCTAATTAGGAATAACAAGATCACTCAATTAATGCAAAAATCAAGAAAATACACTAAATGACAATTTTCACAATTCTTCAAGTGCATGAACTAAATAAAAATGAAAATTTCTTTCGTTCTCCTAATTTTCACTGAATTCCCTGAAACTAACCAAAATTAAGTTCTCCCCTTAAGATAAAAAATACAATGCTACATTTTTTTTTTCTTTTCAATGTAAACACAATGTGAAAAGATTCACTAATCAATTCGAATGTAATCAAATGCTTAGAGTATTTATCTAATGAAATTCCTCACAATGTTACAAAATGCAATAATCAACACACTAAAGAGAAAACTCACAACATTTTCTCAAAACAAGATATTCTTCACACTTGTCACACCGATGAATCACACAAAAAGGATGTTTCAGTTGAATAAAAGCAATGTGATATATTCTTTTTGACTGAAAAGAGAATCAAATGTACATGGGATAGACACTTAAAGGCTCTAATCACAAAAATCAACTGAAAACAAAAAAAAAAATCAAACCAAAAGGTTGAAAAATGGATGACAGAACTAACCCAATAGCACGTATAGAATCCAACATAGGATGGAACCAACCAAATGAATTGAGAAACCTAGAAACCATATGGTGAAGAGGATGCATAGTTTCAATAAAAGGGGACCAAAACTGAACTAAATGAGACAATCAAGTCACAGAACAAATGTAAACAAGTGCAAATAGAGTAGAGAAAAGACTGTGGAAGGGTAAGACACATTGGATCTTAATGAAGAGAAACCCTAGAAGAAAAAACATAGGAATCAACATGCCTGTGAGGTTGCACCTCATGATGGAAGGCAATAAGCATGATTATGTTAAAACATCAAGCACTGATCAATGCAATTGCCAGAGAAAGAACATCGCCGATAATGGGAAATGATAAAAAACAAAATGGTTTTTTTGAATCAAGCCAAGATTATCACTTAAGAATAAATATGGATGATTGGAAGTAGTCACCACAACTAGAAACAAAGGAGATCTAGATATTCGACAAAATATGGATGAAAAACCAAAAAGTGAAAAAATACTGAAGGCAATGACTCCCAAGTGGAGTCACCAACTTGTTGTATAGGTAAATCCTCTCTACGAATAGAGATGATCCCTATAGCCCCAGAGTGGGTCTAGAAACAAAGGAAACATGGTAACAGCTACTTTCCTAGATCATAAATGAAACATATATCGAGAGAGATGGCCTACCTCGATCTGATGCTACGATTTTGTTCTTCGTCGAAGCTCCTTGATCCTTCGCTTTTCCAAAGTTTGATCTCTACTGCTAGAAGTGTTCAATTACCTGCATATGTGACCAAGAAACAACAAGAAGCATACAAATACAACATTCATATACATATATTACTTATCTAATTGATCAAGTAATGCCAGAATTATAAAACATAAACATTAAAAAGAAAGGAAATAGATATTAGTTGTGTCACATTATAAATAGAAGATTATTTACGACCTACACCTTGATGTCAAATCTCTTCTTAAGCCGGTCCAAATATGGACACATTTCCAAAGAACTTCTTTTGAACTTGGCATGAGAAGGCTAAGGGCTTAACTCTCTCCTTCAAATCTTATGGAAATATTCAAACCTCTCTCTGCTATGCTCTCTTCTATTCTAACTAGCAGAGGCATTGGAGGATGATGAATTTATAAATATGGAGGAGGGGACATGGATCCACTTATGATGGAAAAATGGCTTACCTCTTTTGGGAGGTTCCTCTTTTTTAGCAACAAGAAGCCCAATGGAGGAAGCTTGGCGATATCCTGACCAACAAACATCAAGTTCCCCCCTTCGAATCTTCTAGGCCATGAAGCTTTGTTTCCTTTTTCAAAATTCTTCAAGAAGTGGATTGGAGTGGGTGTGATGTCCATACTATCACTGATCGGTTCTTCTCACAAGGTTAGGATGGGTCATCGACACTGGTGAGACTAAGAGAGGTCGCGCTGCTCTAAAAATATAGGTTTTTAAGGAGCTTCTTCAGAAATGATCATCAGGGAGTTTGGTCTATAGATTACAAGGGATGAAATGACATATTTTCATGATGGAAAAGAGGCACAAAGGTTACTATTTAGGTTCCTCCAGGATTCGGGAATAGGGAGTTCAGGGACAGTGACAAAATTTTGTATAACAAATAGGTTCACACAATCAATGCAGCAGTCAAGAAAATGTACTAGATGAAAATTTTTCACTACTTCTTTAAGTGCATAATCCAAAGAGAAAATGAAAATCTCTTTCACTTTCCTAGTTTTTTAGTAAATGCACTAGAAGAAATCGAAATGAAGTTTTTCACTTTAGATGCAAAATGAATGAATTTTTTATTTATTTTTATATAAACACAATGAAAAAATGATGAAAAATGCACTTCAAATGTAATAACTTGCTTCAAGTATTTATCTAATGAAATTCCTCAAAACGCTACAAGATGTAATAATCAAAATACCAAAGAGAAATCTCAAATCATTTCCTCAAAACAAAACATTCTTCACTTTTCCAACTGATTGAAACACAAAGAAATATCCTTGAGTCGAAAAAAAGAAATGTAATCTATGCTTGTCTATGGAAGAGAAATCCAAATGCAGATAGAATGGGCACTTGAAAACTCTAGTCACATAAATCAATCGAAGAACAAAAAACAACCAAATCAAAAGGTTCGAAATAAACCAAAAAACAGGCTCAACAATAGGTCGGTATTCAGCGAAAAATGTAAACATTCAAATGCCACACAAAGCAGCTAGAAGCAATAGGATGATGAGGATGCACAATTTTCCAAACAAAAGAGACCAAAGATGAGCTATTGAGAAAATCATGTCAATGAACATACGATAACAAGAGTAAAATGAGCAGAGAAGGAAGCCTATAAGTATAAGACACACTGGCATTCAATGAAGAGAAACCCTAAAAAAATTTACTTAGAATTGACATGCCTATGAGGATGCACCTCGCACTGGAATGGGATAAGCGCTATTTTTTAAAACATTTGGCGTCGATCAATGCTTCTGTCATAGAAATAGCAGTGGAAATCAAGGAAAATTATTAAAAACAAAAGGGTTTTCTCAAAGAGGGCCAGGCTAATCACTTCACAAAGGAGATTGATGATTGTATTTAATCACAGAAGCCAAAAAAAGGAGAAACAAATGTTCAATGAAAGTGGATGAAAAATTAAAATCTGAAAGAGTTGAAGGAGACTAGAGGCAGTTCCCTATCATGGTCTCCAATTTTTTGTCTAGGTAAATACTCTCTGTAGACAGAGATGATCCCGCTAACCCTAGAGTGGATCTAGATACAAAGGGAACAAACACATATTTACATTCCTAGATTACATTTGAAATATGGAACAAATTAGATGGAATACTTGAGCCTGATGTTATGATGTTGATCCTCATAGAATCCTTTTGGTCTTTCACTATTCCAAGCTCGATTTTCAGTACTACCATTGTTCGACTACTTGTATAAATTACTAGAACACAACAACAAACATAAAGATGCAACAAGAATATATCAAAAGTAATCTATCAAACTAATCAAGGAGTGTGAGATTTGTTATCACAACCATACAGAAGAACGGAATGAAAATACCAGTTTCATTATATTATTAATAAAAAATGAGAGTTACAACCTATGCCTTGATGTCGAATCTCTCCTTTGACAGTTCCCAATCTGAGCACAACTCCAAAGAAATATTATTCCAAATCAATATGGGAAGGTTAACAGTCTCAACTCTCTCCTTCTATGCCTAAGACAATATTCAAATCCTTTTTTTTTTTTCTTCTCTTCTATTTTATTCTAGCTAGTAGAGGCATTGAAAGGTGATCAATTTATAGTTATGGAGGAGGGGACATAGATCCACTTAAGATGGGAGAAAGCCTTATCTCTTTGGGTGGTTCCTATTTTTAAGGAACAAGAGACCCAAATGAGGAAGCTCAACCGTATCCTGATCAAAAAACATCTAGCTCTCCTGTCTCGAAGCTTCTAGGCCATGAAGCTTGATTTCCATTTTTAAAAAGCTTCCAAATTAGATTGGTGTGGCTATGGGGTTCATACTAGCGTCGATCAATGCTGGTCACAGGCTAAGGATTTGTAATAAGCACTAGTGAGACACTGAAGGGTCGTGCTGCTCCAAAACATTGGGTTTTTAGGGAGCTAATCTAGGAATGACTAAAAGAGGGATTGATCTATAGATTGTATGGGATATAAAGGCATGTTTTCTATGATGGGAAAAGTACGTAGGGATCACTATAGGGCTTCTGCAAGATTTGGGAATAGGGAGTACGAGGATAGTGACAAAATTATGTGTAATAACTGGCTCTCTTCTTTGGGAAAGTCTAGAGATGAGGTATATGTATTCAATCTCAACTCGTAGAGGTATCTGATCTATCATAAATACATCTTCTTCAGGCTCCCAATAATCCACAAGAATTTCACGAAATTTTGTGTTTGTCTTCATATTTGGCATTTTGAAGAATTTTAACATTCGACATCCTCAGAGCACTTCCAGTGACAAAGAATATTCCATTACCTCATTTTCAATAGCACTGTGTTCCCTCTCTCTCCAATTGATAGTTATCCTGCATCAATTCAATTTTTCATCCATTAGATATTTGATTTAAAAAATTACGCTGCGCATATGTAGGTTTATTTTATACACAGTCGCGTATATACGCAAATTTAGTACAATCAACCCGCGTATACGTAGAGGGTTAATATAAAAATATGATTCCTACGATCAAATCATCTAGAAATTACTTGAATTGATAGATACATTCATTAGAAATGAGTTTGAGGGGATTACCTGGAATATTTGCAGTGATTTGGCTGAGAAATTGATCTGATTGAACTTGGTGGTTTTTTGCTCCAAAACCTTTTTCTCAAATTTACCAATGCACACATGAAAAATGTAAGTTAAAATGGTTTATTTACACCCAAATTTCAAAAAAATTTGAAACCCACTTTCATAAAGTTTGCTTCTAATTCTTGAATTTTTTTGAACTTTCTAACCTTTTGGCTTGCAAGTGCTGGGATAGGCTATTTTCAGTAACAATTAAATATTTTGAGATGATTTTTACCGCTTAGATTGCATGACCACTAACCCATCATGGCAGGTATTGTGTTCAACATTGGCATATAGGTTAGGGAAATCCACTTTCCATGCATTCTACATTCTAGCCTCCATATTGATATCTTGCCATTGGGTATACCCCATCATGTTATGATTATTACAAACATTTTCACTCGCCGAATTATAAATCATGATTTGATGGTAGATCCATCCTTTACATGGGATTCCTAGTTATATCCTCGCTATCATATGTTTCCCATGCTGCAAAAATTGTGTAGGTTTGGGAGTCCTCATTAGTCCTTCCATGACTTGTGCAATGAATCTTCATTCTTATTCTTCACTATATTTCTGGATTTATACCCTAGAGCTCCCTATTATTGAGTTGTTTTGTTGCATTGTATGTTGACCATTTGTATCTATTGGACTTAAGCGAGCTTCACTTGGACTCGTGTATAAGCCAACCTTTTTACCATGTCTTTCTGCAAAATCAGCCTTGCAATCACTTAGCATCTGCAATTTGATATCCTTTTCTTATGGATAGAACATTCCTCTGAGTGTCATTTACCAATTTTACCACCTTGCATTGAGCATAGGATTGTTCTTATCCCAGGAACTAGTACATATGTTTCTCGTCACTCGTTCTATTCACTGTACTATAGACATTCTTTTCTTCTTTTTTCATGCTTTCAATATGAAAATGACAGAAAAATCAAATATCCCAAAAAGCGCGGGAATGGGAAATTTGTTCTGTATTTGATGGAAACTAAAATTCAGTTGGGTCACACTTGAACAAAGTACAAAAATCAATTCCTTTTGTCCATTGGGATGGGCTTTATTTTGACTTATGAGAGCCATAACCTTGTTATTGAGTCAGTACTTCCCTGATTGGTTATCTCTTCCAATCATATGGAGGATTTGTTCACGCCTCCTGCATGAAGATATTATACAATGTTATCATATGTTGCCATATAGTCACATTTGAGTCATGCTTTTGTTCAAGGGAAGTATACCTGAGTCGACCTTTCTGCAGTTTCTCTTGACTCATTTTTTAGTGTGCCATCCCCGGTCTGTTGGAGTTATGTTCTATCATATTTAGCTATTTGGTCCTTTTCTCGTGCTGGTTAAGGTCTCCATTGAATTCTTGCTGGAGGGTTTTCTCTTATCGACTTTGAAAAATTTCTATGAGAGTACACCTAGAGCTGCACCTTGGCCCTATTTCCATCATTGATAGGTGACCTTGTGCTTAGAATTTGATCAACATCATGGGTCTCTCACTGAGTGTTTTCCCTTGTTTTCGATGTCATATTTCCTTATCACACGTTGGGATTCGTGTAGTACCTTAGTTTCCATTTGAACCTATTGATAGATTCCTTGCCTACGTGTTAGCTTCCATTATTGGCTGGTTCAGAGGGTTTCTGTCTTGCACTAGGTACATTTTGTGTATGCCGAAAACATGCTTCCGGTTGGTTACTTTATCTTTCTTTATCTGATTCCTTCCAAATTTTGGCCTATGGGTTAAACGCGTGTTGGATTGATGTGGGATTATTTAATGACTTCCTTGCAATAGATCTTTTCCCATTGACTCTGACACATTTATTTGGGAACAAGGTCTAGAGTCCTTTTTTCAGTACCTTAGGGTTTGCAGTGATTAGTAGCAGACTCCTTCGCTATTGACAATGAGAATACATTAATGTCTTTCGATTGGTAGATTCTATAAAGTGTTTAAATTCAAATCATTCATTCAAAATTATTAGATTATACTAGGATACCTTGACTCTCACAATAATTATTAGTGAGTTGTCTCGCATTTGTTAATTGTATACATCAATGACCAGTAGTCAAACAATTTCTCACATGGTCGAATTCAACTCATTTATTCCCATAGTATAGAATTGTACCATGGTGATCGGTGAAGACCTTAGGTTTACATTAGAATGTTTTGGTTCACTTTGATATCTCCTTTAGTTCTCTGCCAGTGATACCATCCACTTTATATGTTGCAAGTCATCACAACAACATCCTATATGTTGGCACTCGAGTTGCGTGCAGTACCATTATTCCACTACTTATGATTCGGTACTTGGAGATTCAGTTTTGTGAATTTAGTGATCAGATATCTTTCTCACCATCATTGATCAATTCTTCTATATGTCATACTATGACATAACTTTAATATATAATTTTTGAGGCTGTGATCAAATGATCCACTATGTACTTTGCAGTTTCTGTTGTACTTGTATACCTATTAGATCTGCTTCATACTTGATATGTGGACATGCTTTAATTTCAATGAGCATGGGTATGCCCCCCTCATACATGAGCTTTCTTTCTGATCTCTTCCATTGGTTTTTGGCAGGTTGAAATATGGTGAAGTCCTCTCATGTCCTCCCAAGATTATTCTTATACACATAATACATTTCGCCCATCATGTATCCATTTTGACCTCATATATTAGGGGGAATTTGTTATAACATCATTTATCACCTCGATATACTTGATGTTATATGTATTAGCCTTGGGAAGCCTTTTCCATTCAAACTTGGTCCTTTACCTAAAAAACATTATTTTGAATTCCATACGCAACTCTTCCCTCTCAAAAGAACGTGCAGATGTGGGTCCAATTATAAAGAACCCCGTACATAATTTAAAATATGAAAAAATATGGAATTCCCTATTTTCTGGATAGGGTTTATGGTTACCCTAGAAGCCTACCTACATGAGCTTATGAACAAACTATTTCCCAACTAAAAAAACTGTTTTGAGGAAGTATAAATACACCTCATGGGAAGGCCTAAAGGGGGGAAAGAGAGAGAGATATCGATACTATAGCCTTTTAGTCCCTGATCAAGTTAGATTATCCATGTGCCTCCTACACTTCCCAGGTTGTGGAAACCCTTGTTTCCCTTTCAGAGGTGTTCACTTCCTTTATGTCACATCCTTATGTATCCTTACCGAAGAATATTGTTGAGGCTTGGGCTAGACATATCCGGAGGATGGTTTTGAATTGAGTCGTGGCTGAATCAGGTGGTATTCCTCCACATATTTTACATACATCAATAAAGAAGCTTTGTCCCATTCCTGATGTCATGATATTTAATGCTTTTATACATGTTATGATATAATTATATTTTATTTCATGTTATTTTCTATAAGCTCATATGATCTAACCACTAACATCTGGAACATGATTTCAATTACTACTAGTTTGTGTGATTTTCTTGAATGAGTTGCAGGTTTTGAAGCATGTGGAGAGGTGGAGGGTTTTAACCGTGTGGGAATGACCTTAAATGTAGGACCTATGGGTAAGGACACTTCTCCCAATTTTAATAGTTCAATAATTACGATCATTAATTTGCTCGCTTCTTGTTGTTGTATGCCTCTTACACACTAAGACCGTAGGGTAATTCATCCCATAACACTAAGCCTGAAGGAGTGTGATCTACTACGGTGCAGTTTCTCCTCCCGAAGGAGTGTGCTCAACTTGAGCACAAGTGCATTTCAGTATGAAGTGCGCTTTTTCCCAAGGATGGCACAGTTTAATCCTTTATTGGCTCTTATAATTTATGTGTTAAAAGAATGATATTTTCTTATGAGATATGTGCCTTTTCCACTTTTTTTGTGTGTGGTGCATGTTGGCAAAAGTTGGTAGCTAACTCAATAAAAAATATGTCTCCTCCTATCCTTGGATAAGATAAAAAAAAGCCTAAAGGTACTAAGGCGATGACACTTAGAAAATTTCACTTAGGAGGAGGTGAAACTTAGGGTAACACAAGGATAGTCAAGCAAATATCATGGCGACACTAGGAAGCTTGAAACAATAGTTCATGTGGGCTCCAAAAGTTAGACTAGGCTTAAATTTTGGAGGGTCGTTGTCACAACGACAACATGTTGATAGTTATATGCATTGTTGAGCAAAGGGATTGTGTTGGCTTGTTGTTGAGTGTGATGAGTTGGCAGATAGGTTTATGTTTTTTTACTGATACTAAGAAAAGGTGGATCTAGACTGAAAATGTATGAAATAGATGTCCACAATATATTGAAGGTTAGCACCTTTAGGAAAATTCAGGGTTTGCTATTCAGGGAGCAGTGGCTTCCTTTAGGTGGATGCCTAAGAAATTATTTGGGGATTGATGGCTCTAGTAGATGGGTTTCTACATATATTTTTGAAAGTGGGTGATTCAATTAGGTCCTATTTTGAGGAGATGTAGAAGGGGGTTTCATAAATAGGATCAAATTTCACTAGATTAGTCATCTATGTTTTAGTCAGATTTGTTTTATTGGTCTAAATTGAGTGGGTGCTCACAAATCACAAGTTGGTGCTTGAATAATGGTGGGTGCGAGTATATGATGTAAAGAAGATTTTATATAAGAAGAAGAATTAGAAGACAAGCACTCAATGATTTTTCTCCCGAAAGGATTTCCACCTAATATATAATGTCCATGTGCTCCTGATGCGTGATGTGTTTCTCTCATGTTTTTTTTCATGTTCTATATTCTTCTCATGGTTTATGAATGTGTTAATATATTATGATATATTTTGTACTTTTGTTTATATTTGGTATTGATAATTAATCATTCAAATAATTGTTGTAAAGGAAAGGTAAAATTTGTAATTGGTTATCCATTGAGCACAATACTAATCCACCCCCCTCTCATTATTTTTAACCTCTCGAAAAATTGTGAATATGGGGGGTATGTTTTGAATTATGCCCATGATGGAATGATCCTATGAATTTTTTAGCCATCAAATTATACGATAAATATTAACAAATGGGAAATTATGTATATAGGTTCCTTTAAAATAAGCTTCTTTATATGTGTATCTAGATGGTGATTATAAAATTCATTTACTATAATATTTGGCTTCCTTGAAATAGAGAAATCTTCCAACACCTTCCACTCACTCTAAAACAAGTAGCAACTTGAGCTAAATAATTGTTGGTAGAACATTGCAAACAAAAAGTGTCCTAGCATTAAAAAAAAAAAGTGGGAGGAATATGAAGATGGATGGTCAAAGCCATTCGATTTGGAACCCCACAATGCTAAGGCACAAACCGAGAGACATAAATCAAGTTGTGGTAGCTTTTCATTTCTTCTTAGGAATTCCAGACCTTTTTTACCAAAAAAAATTCCTTTCTTATATTTTCCAATGGAGCCTTAGAAGGATGGCCCAGGGAGATAGGTACATGAAGGTCTATTTATAGCCGAGGGGGCAAATAGTTACACTTTTGAATGGAGTGTTGGAATAATTATGAAAAATCAAGTAGAAGCATATGCACATTTATAGGAAATGAAGTGGCTATAAATATATAGGTTAGAAAGCTAAATATTCTACTGGATGGTAGCTTCATCGTAAAAAATATGGTCTCTAATGTCTGTATTTTAAATATAAAGCTTTCCTACATCCTAAAAATAATATTT
The DNA here is from genome assembly GCA_034641835.2 of Pinus albicaulis. Taxonomy (NCBI): domain Eukaryota; kingdom Viridiplantae; phylum Streptophyta; class Pinopsida; order Pinales; family Pinaceae; genus Pinus; species Pinus albicaulis. The sequence continues at coordinate 1,367,503,419 of CM076578.1, forward strand.
CACAGTTAGGGCTTGGTGAAAATCTGAATTTGGGTTACACTTTTTGCCTTTTTTTGAGAAAAAAATATCATTTGTTTTCTGTTCTCCACTTTCTGCAAGCCAAAACAATCTTTTTGTTTAGAATTTCATTTTACGATAAGAATAAAAGTTGTTACAAATTTTTATTAGCTTTCTATTACTTATTTTTAGGAATTTTTTTATACACATTTGATATGTCAACTGAACATTTCTTTGAGTGTGTGTTCTTTAACAATCAAAGGATTCATAAAAAGTCATGTTCAAACATGTTGGTGTATTCTTTCAAAATTTTGTGTTTTTGAGAAACAAAATGTGTTACAACAATCTAGACAGAGTCTACTTTGGTTTTGTTATATTTACGAAACCAAATGATGCATATCATAATTAATAGAATATTTTGAACTGATCCAATATGAAAAAAATTCAGGAATTTGTCACATTTTATACTAACTCTAAATATTAGAAAGGGTGCGATGGCTCCTAGGGTTTTTCTTGACCTAAGCTCCCATGTCGCCGCTTTGCCCACGCTTGGCCCTACTTGCTCTTTCAGATGGGGAATGCCAGATGCTTCAGCCAGCACTAATCCTTGGGTTTCCTATTCCCCTATGGGCGCTAACTTGCCCCTGCATCACTCTTCTCAGGAAAACGATGAAGCCAGAGCTCGGCCCTCTGCAGCCGCGATTTGGAATCGCTTCCCCCTTTAGGCAAAGATCGATCAGGTTATGAATAGCACTACAGCAAATACACTGTCTTCTCCTCAAGTTGCAGCTCTAGGGATGAATGCCTACGCGCAGAAAGGCCGCTCAACCACTTTTGAACCGCGTCTACTCTCCCAGAATCGTCGAACCTTTTCCTTTCAGATCCAAAATGCTTTGAGTTACCTGGATCTGCCTGATGGGCGCGCAAGGGAGTTCTTATGGGTGAGAAAAAATACCAATCTCTATGGCTATTTGCCTCACTCCACAACTTCTCTCAAACCCCAGCATCAAGTTTTGGAAAAGATGGATTACCAGAGTACCAATTTTCTCTCATCTCAGATATGCAGAGGCAAGCAGAAGTCTGCTGATCACTCTGCTTCTTATCAGATCTAGATCTTGCTCCTTTCTAGAAAAACTATGCTGTAATGGGTGAGCTCCTCGGATCTGGTGCAGGACCTCAAGCAAGTCCTTGAATATATGCTGGGGATTCCATACGCATCACAGAGACTCCTCCACAAAGGTAAACAACTTGAGGATCTTTATCCCCTCTCTTTTTACAGTATTAAAATAAATGCATCTATTGTTTTCACCCTTCATCTAAGAGGGGGCACAGTTGGACAGTCATCTACAGCTCTGGCTTTTTCCTACAAAGATGCTATCCATGCTCAGATACCCAACAAATCAGTTCCACTAACTCAGGCTCCCAAGCCTTTTTTGGTGGAAAAACTAGAGGAAATCCCCTCCATTGAAATATCGCATCCAACGCTGGATGAGCAAACCCAAAAGTATGTAGAGCATGCCATTATTTACAGATTTAATGGTCTATGGGAACGCACGACAGATCTCTACCAATGGATTCACTCCAACTGGACCAACAATTGCAAGGTTTTATTTTGCTCAAAGGGATTCTTCATTGTAGTGTTTGCCTTCAGTGAAGACTACCAAAAAGCTCTTACAGAAGGCCCATGGTTTTGGGGCACAACAGGTTTATTCCTCACCCCCTGGTTCCAAAATTTCGATCCATCTACAGCAGTGATCACCAAGCTCCCCATTTGGGTCAGACTTCCTAATCTCCCAGTGCATCTATGGCACTTCACTGTCTTCCAAGGGATTGGAAATACTCTAGGCCGTTTTCTTGCCATAGACACCTCGAGGGGGGAAAAGGGCATATACACCTTCGACAGAATCTATGCAGAAATAGATATGAGAAAAGGTCTACGCGATCAGATCAATCTCAAAATTGGAGACTTCCATTGGACTCAGACCCTGGACTATGAGAACACAGCCTTTCGCTGTCGGCATTGCCATCAAATAGGGCACCTTCAGAGCTCTTTCCCCTCGATTCCTGCCCAAAAGAAGAAATTCAATCATAAGCCGAAATCCAAAAGTTGGAAACCTCATGATCCTCCCCCCATGGATGATATGGACTTCAGCTCGGATGAAGAGGAAGGGGAAGCAAAAGGGGAGGACACAAAGTAGCCACAGGATCCACCTTCGGCAAGCCCCGAGGAATCGAATGTTCCACCAAACTCACAGAAAAGAACTCATGAATCTTCTCCCTCGGATTCAGAAAAGGAGACCTCTCTGGCTGCCCAGCTCAGTCTGCAAATCGTTCCAGCTCAGCCACATGATCTTGGCTGGGTCAAAGTTGGTAAAAAGAAAGGGAAAAAATGTCGAAGGGTTGATTCAACCCATGCTGGGTAGAATCCCTTGTTCAGCTCTTGTTACTTTGTTATTTCTTGTCCCTTTTTGCTCATTGCAATGCTCTCTTCATGGTTTCTCTTAGGGGCCGAGGTGGATAGTTTATCCTTTCCAGCTTGTCATTTTCTTGCTTCTCTTGATTTTAACTTCATATTGTACCATATGCTCTCTTAATAGAATTAGTTTTACAGAGAAAAAAAAATATGAAAAAAAAATCATATTTTGAATATGTTTCAGCTCGTACAAAATTTCTCAACATATAAGTTATAAACTAAAAATCTAAAAACTGCCCATTAGAGACGATGGACCAATGTAATGCACCATAATTTTTTCAATTTTTTACAGTGTATTGATTTCACTGAATCATATTGTCCTTCAGAAATTGTTTGCACGCATTTTATTACAAAATAAATTAAAATTATTAAATATTTATGAAATTCCATAAAAGTTATATTTCCTGAAAGTAGATTGAATTCTGCAAATTCTTGTCCTGGTTCTGACAATTAATTCATAAATTTTCATGGAGTTTAATTAGTCTGAATATGAAGAAATGTGTTTAGAGTTGAGTTGTTGCGTAGTTGTAGACATGTTAGTTCAGCCCAAATTTTAAAAAAGTTCGGCCGAATTGTTTTTTGTCCCGATGGACTGTCAATTCTAATGACCCAAAAGTTCAGCCGAAGTTTTCACAAAAGTTCGGTCCAAAAATTCGATGAAGCCCCTCCAAAAAAACATTTCGCAGCTATATAAATAGCTGGAAATGGAAGCATTATTTTTGCATAATTTCACACATTTCTTCATTTACGCTGATTTTGCAAAGAACTTCTTTTGGGCTTAATTTCCAAAGGACTCTTTTTGGCTTAATATTCAAAGGACATTTTTTGGAGGTATGTGATATTCTTTTAATGATTTTTGGGCTTAAATTTCAAAGGACATTTTTTTGGAGGTATTTTGTTTTTAGAGGTTTTTGGCCTTAGTTTTCAAAATACATTTTTTGGAAATTTTTTGGGCTTAATTTCCTGAGGACTCTTTTTAGGCTTAATATTCAAAGCATATTTTTTGGAGGTATTGCTTAAAGTGATATTTTTTTAGACCCTTTTTGGGCTTAATTTTCAAAGGACATTGTTTGAAGGTATTTTGTTTTTAGAGACATTTTGTAAGATGTTTTTGGGCTTAATTTTCAAAGGACATTTTTTGGAGGTATTTTTTAAAGTGACGTTTTCTAAGAGGTTGGGCTTAATTTTGAATGGACATTTTTTGGAGGTATTTTTTGAAGTGACATTTTTTTTTGAGTACCTGTTATGGGTTGAAGTAAATATTTTATAATTATTTTTTAAAATGATTTTTTGTATAACTTTTTAAATGATTTTTTTTTGCAAGAATTCGAAGGAAATATTTTGAACTTCATTTCATTTTTAGAAGACATTTTTTCTCGGATTGTTTAAAGTAAGTGTTTTGGATTGAAGTATGTCTTTTGTGAAAAAACTTTAAAATGAGTTTTTTTTTTTTTTTTTTTTTTTAAATTAAATCTTTTGTGATGCTTTTTTTAATTGGTTTATTGTCTAAATTTTTGAAGGATTTTTTTTTAGCCTCATACTCAATTATCATGGGAAATCGAAGGAATTGCAAGAGAAAATATGATCGAACAAGAGACCTAGAGTAACGTAGAGAACAAGGTAGAGAATATTGCAATAAAAATAGAGAAGTATGCTCAAATATTGAAAGGGAAAATCAACCTCAACTAGAATTTGAAGTAGGTATGTAAATGTAAATATTTAAATTTTTTCTAGTGTAAATTGTGAAACTTAATTTTTATTTGATGAACTAATTTGAAAAATATTTTGCAATGTCAACAGAGAGAGATATTCCTCAAAACATTGATGATGAGATAAAAAATTTTGAAAGAGAAAGTAAAAAAGATATTGAACCAATGACTGAAGATGGTGAAAATGTTGAAACAAAATTCAAGTGAAGAAATTGAATCACCAGGTATATATATATACATATATACATATACATATAAATACACACACACACACATATATATATGCATGTGTATTATTGAAATTACACATATTTATTAATTGAGTTATTTATTGAATATGTAAAATTATTATGTACATTTAATTCTAATATGTACAGATGAAATCCATATCGATGATGAGATGTTAGAAAATTTTGACACTGACACATATGGAGATAAAAAAGTTTACCATGTTATACGATATCGTGTTTATCACATTATTGATTCATTCTCCAAAAATGAAACTGTGGCAGTTGAAGCCCAATTGTTGAAAAGTCTCTTAACATCAAGGAAATTAAAATAAGCTATGACTTTATTGGATATTCAAAAATAAACAAAAAATAAAAAAAATGAAGGAAAATGTGATACAAAATATAAATAGTGCTCTAGATTCAATTAGAAGATATAGAAAGAAAAGTGTTTCAGATGCATGTAGAGCAATGCATATGGAAGTGGTTTCATCAAGTACTAAAGATAATTTCTTGGTAAAATCTATGGCATGAGCATTAGGAACCTCACCAAAAAATTTGCACAAAAATCAGAAATTTCGGTTGCAAATAGATGTAAATGATGAACTCGCTTGTTGGACAGCTATTTGTAGGCAACCATACAAAGATAGACCTGGAGAAAATGTTAAGAAAATATATTGGATGAAAATTTCATGTGTTTCACCAAAGGAAAGGGATGTGATGCGAAGAAGAATAACACTAAATCAGTAAGAAAAACATTCAAAACATTTCTTGGACACCACTCAGATAGAGTTGTTCAACAATTTCAAAGAAGAGAATCGTGAAATTGATGTCTCAATTAGTGCTTTTGTGCAAAAAAAACCATGGTATGTAAAACATATAACTGTATGCGACACTTGTTTTTGTCGTTATCATGTGGAATTTCAGTTATATGATGACACATTCCTTAATTTTGGTAATTTTTTTTGGAAAGATTCACCTTGTCCTTCCACTATTCATGATTTCATATTTGAAATTATCTGTGGAAGAGAAAGCCATGAATTATTTTACCAAAAGAAATATGTTGGTGGTAAAAAATGTGATGATTGTGGAAATTTGACTAAATTTCAAAACAAATATCATATTGATATAAGTGATCAATCATTATCCAACATGTAAGTGAAATGGAAGAGATATTAATATATCCATACATTGATTCAAGGTTCAAGTGCTAAATGAATTGATTTACCAGAAGAAGAAATTTTTGTGATAGATTCTTTAAGAAAGTTTGAGGTAGAAATTTATAAATACACCAAGCATTCCCATAGAGCTCGCTGGCAGGATTTGCAATTCAAAAAATCCCGTGAAATTTTTCCACCAGGGACCATTTTTTCAGTAGTTGATTTTGTATTAAACTACACATTTGTTCCCAAAAAAAAAATTCAGAGTGATATTATCGTTTTGACCAAATCTCCATGCTTGTCCATATTCTATATAGAGATGGTGAACAAAATGTTGATAATATATAAAGCACCACCAAAAATCATCACGATATTAAAGAATATCACTTTTATATCAGTGACGTTCGTACACATTATACATATATTGTACAAAACTATTTTGAAAATATTTATGACTTCTTGAAAAGTCGTGGAATAAAATTCAATGAACATTGGATATGGTCAGATCGATGTGCAAGTCAATTAAAATATTCACGATCATTCTTTTGGTTGTGTCATCTTCATATGAAAACCTAAATTAAACATTTTTGGAATTTCTTTGAGACTAGTCATGGAAAAGGAGAACATGACGGTGTAGGGGCATGCATAAAATGAGCACTTTGAAGATATCAAATGGACCACTCTGCAAAATGACTTGTCTCAGTTGAACAGGTTATTCAATGGTGCATCACTGCACTAAGCCATGAGACTAACCTATCAAGGAAAGTACAAAGGTACATTAAATCTTTCTTGAACATAATTAGAAATGATTTGAACAAACATTATTATTAACTTTTATAAAAATTTGATTAATTAATTAATTAGAATGGAATAACCATATTAACGTTTACACAAATCTCAACAATTAATCAACTATTTATTTAATTTTTTATAAAAAAATTTAAGTCAGCCTCACTTGTTTCCCCACTCATCATCCATCACTATCCTATTTATACCTTACATGTGAGATCAGTCTTACCCATGGATATTTTTCTGAAGATGAACCTCATTTAATTTTTTATAAAAAAAAATTAAGTCAACCTCACTTGTTTCCCCACTCATCATCCATCACTATCCTATTTATACCTTACATGTGAGATCAGTCTTACCCATGGATATTTTCCTGAAGATGAACCTCATTGGCTGGGTTCGAAATGTCAAAATTACCAAGAATGGATGCGATTAATCCAGAAAACTTCTCTAGACAATTTAATTTCTATTGGATTTCTAATTTTAAACAGTACATTTATCACAATGATTATCTTTGATGGTATTTTGATATCATATTTATATTCTTATTTGAATTTTCCATATAGATTTTTTTGGCATATTAGGGTCCAAGATGTAGATAGATCGATTGGAGATGACGTTGAAACAATAAAAGGGACTCAAAAATTGCATTCAATTAAAACAAAGTAGCCCACAAATGTGTTTGAATTTGATAAAAGAAAATATTATTGTTTTGTCATGTTTGCATAGGCAACACATAATCCAATGATGTTTGTGAAAACAAAATGTATGTAAAATATTGGCAACATACATAACTAAATACAAAGGGGAAAATTTTCGTTGCATGCTTTGAAGAAATGCAGAGGAGACTACAATATCATTTGATGGAGATATATTTTATGATCTTGTTAGAGAAGGTAACATTTCAATTTCTTTCAAATGATAGAGATCTAGAAATATATAATAAAATCAAGTACACTTGTTAATTTTAAAGTTAAATTTTCATGTTAATTATGATCTAAATTTAAATACATAAGTTTATTTTATTGTGCAGGAGATGTTTTTTTTGTAGTTGCACCTACTATGAATGATAAAAATGTGAAGTATTATTTGATGTGCTGCACTGAACGCAAGATGAAATTATTAAAAAACTATAATGATCACGGGTTTACATATGACAGAGGGTCTATTATACTGAAATGTTATTTTTTCCAACAAACTAATCAAAGTGGCGATTTTGTTTACTTTCAAGACTATGAACTTAATGTCATAAGTTGTCAATATAGTCACTTGGTGTGAGAAATAGGCATAAAGTTTATAGAATTTCAATCAAAGAAAAAATAAAAAATTAAGAAATGGAAAATTTCAAAAGCCGATCATGAATGGATCATTGAAGATGGCATTTAATTGGAAATTTTTTGATTGAACTGCCAGAACTCAATTAAAAATTGAACTACCTTTTTATGTTATGTGTACAAGTGTCTACACATGTACATTGTTTTGGTACATGCACACGAGTAATTTATACATGTGTACACATACACATGTCTAGATTATCTGGTCTAAACGATTTCATACATTCTCTGGTGCAATTTTTCATAATGTCATTGTTGCAAAATTTACATATTCGTGTCTCTAGCATAGTTGATATAATGCAAATTTGATGTTGTGATTTTGTTTTAGACATGTGTCTATTAAAATTAAATTATAATATTCATTCTTGAATGAAAAATGGGTGATACGTGTTTTGTAATTTCAAGTTTACTATCAACTGAAATTTGATTTTTTATGTACATTAATGAAAAATGTTGTGTACTGGATATATATGTTCTAATGCAATTTTAAAATTTTATGATTGTTTCACACATCTAAGAACACCTAGAATTTTATGATTGTTTTTAGATATATACATCGATATGTATTGTACTTCAATAGTTTTAACATATATTCAAACATGTAATTCAATCATTTTTATGTACATATATTCATGTGAATTTTTTTTTTTGTAGCTTGGGCTAAACTATATTAAAATCATGAAAAATTGTACAGAGGCAATGGGAAGAGATGGCAAGCAGTGCTTAGCCTATCCATGCCTTGGTAGTGTTAAAAATAAACAAAGTTTGGGACTGACTCAAAGGAGTAAACTAGCCCCCTAAAACTGTCATCCAGTCTTATAATACAAAATATTCAGTGGCCCATATAAAAACAAAAGAGTTGAAGTATATTTTGAAGTGACAATCATGGATTTCATTCATCTTCGTCCGTCTCCTGGTCCTCTTCCTCTATCAAGAACTCGTATTCTCTAGTAATGGCTTTCTCCTCGGCTATGGGAATTCGATGAGGCTTTGGAGGGTTCGCATGGATGATGGGAGTGACTGGGTACTCTACATCGAAATCTCTGGTCCAAACACCATTCGAGTCCATAACCCAAACACCTATCTCCTCCATTGTGGGCTCATAACCTGGAAGCAGGTTGGTTTTCCTAGGTAAATGCTGCATAGATTACAGAATAGTGGATTTCCTACCTCTTCTACCCTTGGGATTCTCCGGAGGCAAAACAGTCTGCCCATGAATGTTATCAAGTGCTTGAGGAACCAACACCTCATGGCTATCTAATGCAAAGCCCTCGGTGGATTCCAATCATTAGTCATTGCAACGGTGACAACAGTCTGAAAACGCACCTCTATAGCTACCTCTGATGGGTTTTTGATGTTGGCGCAAGGCCATGCTATGGCTTCTTACTTGTACATTTTATGATTATTTTTAGGTTTTAAAACATCGATATGTATTGTACTTAAATATCACCTAAATAATAGATGTACATCCTAAAATTATATAACATTCACACAAATGTTCAAATGCATGACATACATACCAATGTATGTATGTCTTAATTGTAATTTGAAATTTCCATCTAGATTCATTTTATATTTAACAAATAAAATGACAACTTGAGTTTTAAGAACAAAACATTATATCACAACATGTGAGCACATGCCAAATGTAGTTCAACTATCCAAAATATACACATTTATGTGTGAATTGTAATTTGAAATTTCTATCTAGATTCATTTTATATTTAACAAATATAATGCCAAGTTCATTTTATATTTAACAAATATAGTGACAACTTTAGTTTTAAAAACAAAAAATTATATCACAACATGTGATCACATGCAAAATGTAGTTCAAATATCCAAAATATACACATCTATACATGGTTTGTAATTCTAAATTTCCATCTAGAGAGATTCATTTTATATTTTTTATAAAATGACAAATTTTTAAAAACAAAACATTATATCACAATCACATGCCAAATGTAGTTCAACCATCCAAAATATACATATTGTGGAAATGTAATTTGAAATTTCCATCTAGAGATTCATTTTATATTTAACAAATAAAATGAAAACTTGAGTTTTAAAAACAAAACATTATATCACAACATGAGAACACATGGAAAATGTAGTTGAACTATCAAATTTAAAAACAAAAAATTCTATCACAACACGAGATCACATGCCAAATGTAGTTGAACTATCCAAAATATACACGTGTTTTGTAATTTCAAATTTCCATATAGATTTGAATTTTATATTTAACAAATAAAATGACAACTTGAGTTTTAAAAACAAAACATTATATCACAACATGTGATCACAAGCCAAATGTAGTTCAGCTATCCAAAATTTACACATGTACATGTGTTTTGTAATCTGAAATTTCCATCTAGATTCATTTTATATTTAAAAAATAAAATGAAAACTTGAGTTAAAAAAAAACATTATATATCACAACTTGTGATCACATGCCAAATGTAACTATCCAAAATTTTAAAATCATTCTTGATAAAAGTAAATGTAGTTTAAAAGTATATCCAAACAATAAAATATGTCCAAAATTTGTATCTCACATGAAAAATAAAAGTGAATATATATCTAGTTCAATGTATAGTGTTACAAGTATCAAGTTATATAGAAAAGTAAATATGACTGCATAGATAAGACTACATATAAAAAAGTAAATTTGAGACTAGATCTATCAAATATAATTTTTCACACATGTGCATCATCTATCAAATACAGATGGATCTAGTGTCTCTTTCAGTAAAGTCCTAATCCTCGTGCTATCCTGTGACGAATGGGGAACCTGTACACAATGTTTACAAACATTGAAATTTAATATTTTAAAATTGAATGAGAATATAGAACTTCATGTAAACAAAAAAATGAAAAAATAAAATCATGCAATACCTCATGTGGCTCCCTCTCCATTGTGTTTTATTTCTCGTCCATTAATTTATCCTCCACAGTAACACCTTCCACAGTAAACTGTATAATATACATGTACAAGTATATATATATATATATATATATATATATATATATATATTTCAAATGAAAATGCATATAAACTATTTTTCAATAATATTAAAAAAAAAAATTAGACAACTTGTTCAAATGGTGTGGATGTTCCTATCTTCATCATACACTCCATCGCTAGAGTTCATGGAGAACGAAAATCATCTCCAAAAACCTAAAATTCAAAAATTTTAAAAGTATAAAATAACTCAATATCTAGATCTCATTTTTTAACTTTTTAACTTCAATTTATAACTTATAACTGAAATGTATAAGTGAAAAATTGAATACTTGTGATGGTGGATTGGGCACATTTCCTAAGGGTGGATCTGAAAGAAAATCTCCAGAAACCTAAAATTCAAAAAATTTAAAACTGTAAAATAGCTCAAGATCTAGATGTCATTTTTTAATGGAACTTTTGAGCTGCAATATATAACTTAAAAACATATTCAAGTGAAATAATGTTCATAATTGTCATGGTGGATTTGGCACATTTACCAAGGAAGAATAAGGTACCTCCATCCAAAAAACATCATATGGAATCAGAATCTGTTACCATTTAATTATATACATGTACATGTGTGCACAATTATTTATTTTAAAAATATGTCATCATGTTTCAATATATATAATAATAGATAAAAAAATAATTGTACATCATCATGTTCACTTAAAAAACACTAACATGTGCCAACACATCATCTTTATTGTGAGAACCATCTTGATTGTGTGAACTGGAGGCTTTGACCATGATATTAACATCTTCATTCATCAAGCGTGAGAACTGCAACTTGTGTTAACATATATGATACATTTTTGTTACATTAATGTATATAAACAAATGTATGTATATATGTATTTATTACAACTTTTACATGTGTTAAAATAATCCCACTAACCATTAACACATACTGATCCCATGCCCTCTTGCTCATGAATAATTAGGTCCTACCAACCATTGAGAAAATTCTTTGCATATGTTATGAGATCTTCAACACTCATGTTGTATATCTCATCATATGTATAATACACAAAATTAGCACGTGCATTCTCTTGTGCTCTTTATCAATTCAGACAAACATCAACTCCACCCAGTCCACTCTGAACATTGTCAATGATGGCATCCCTTGCTTCTCGACTAATTTGAGAAATGGAATATATCTCTAACCGCAAAGTTTTGACACGAAGTGGTCGAGTAACCGATGGTGGCTTAGGGTGAGGAAACTCAGCATCATGCTTAGCGCCCCTACGATCACATAATCAACCTTTACCAAGACCAAAAAATTCAGAGGGAAGATCATTATAATTAGGTTTCATTCCCAAAAATAATTATGCATAAAATAATTTTGCAAAATAAAGTGGAACCGCGTCGTTCCATGGGAGTCTTCCATAGGAAAAAATGTGCCTATCATACAAATGGACAACTATATCAGGGTGCTTTAAATATTGCACCTTCAGCTTATTTATTTTCAGCCCTTATTTAAAATTAAACATAGACTTGGCCATTTATGTTGTAACTCTTTTTTTAACAACCTCCCATATATCCGGACCCATCACTATTTCCTTTATTTTTCTCATCACTTCTACAAAATTATTAGTGGTTGGCCCAACCCTTAGGTACACATCCACTAGTTCCCTTAAAGAGTGAGTAACTATTTCTAGGATTTCTCGACTCTCAGCAGCGAGTTTCAAAGACACAATATCTCTCTTCAATTTTGAATGAAGATGTTGACATATTTGTAACGTGCATTGTTGCATGTTTGATTCCCAAGGTGTATCATAAATGTCATACGGATAAGTCGTGGCTAGTGTACAACCTTCTTCTTCAATAACGCGTTATGTCCTACATATTTTTGGAGCAACATTTTCACTCTGTGCATCAATATATAAAATTTTGTATAAATAAATAAAACATGATAACAAATTTGTAAAAATTGAATTAAAATAATAGTTATATTGATGACCACCTCGACATGGTTGGCCAACATCATGCCCACCCCAAGACTGTTTAGAACCAGAACGACCACCGATTGGTTGAGAACTAACATGACCATCCATTGATTGGCTTCCGAGGGAATGCATATCACCACCCTCACGCAATTTTCCATCACCTATTGATGGGCCTCCAGGGGAATGTGTACCACCACCAACCTCACGCGACGAGAGGGAAGCTTCATAAAAAAAATGAATTTATAATCAATTCAAAAATACATTCATACATATAAATACATGTACATATGATTGATTAAATTGTGTGAACCATACCATGACTGTGTGAGCCATGGCCATGCTCCATTGATTGAGTAGACACCATTGTCTTGCTAACTCCTAAAAAATAAAAAATGAAACTTATTAAAAACTAATTTAACTAAAAAAATTGATAAAAAATCAATTCCATATGTATACATGTATGTGCATGGGGATAAAATTATATATATAGTCAATAAAAAAATTAATTCGACATGTATACACACATGTATGTATGGATATAAGATTATATAAATACCATGAACATCCCTCGATCCATGATCCCCCTCTCTCATAGAGGCATGGGATTCAATTGGTCTTCACCTTTCATACTCCATGATATATATGGATATATCTATAGTGGACATTTAAAATTATTTTTAAATTACAATTTAAAATGAATTCAAAATATTTCAAAAAATTAATGTAACTTAGTAAAAAAATTATGTAAAACACAACTTTCAAATCACTAATTGATGTGTGAAACTCAATTTAAACAAAATTTTGTTGAAGTCCTCACATTTTAATTTTATAAAAATGTGAAGTTCACCAAGTTTTGTTTTACATGGTGGGAGCACACTTGGTATATAATTGAAAAAACACATGGTCATTAAAAATGACACATTTATAAGTAAAAAACACACACATATCAAATATATGTTACAATTTCCATCAATAAATTTTGAAGGAGAGCATCTCAACACTAATTCATCTTTGAGAGATGAATCTTGAATTGGCATTTCCCTATATAATACTAATCTGTCTATTAATTCATATTTGACAGATGAATCTTGAATTGGCATTGCCCCACACAATATATCACTAGACATCTTATTAACATTTGCATAATGTCTAATACTAAAAAATTGAAATTGTCTAACAATATTGTTTTATTTTCCATGTAGTTGTTTTAGCCTCTCCTTCTTAACTTGGTACATGCCTTTCATCTGGTTGCACAAAAATTCGGAAGTGGTGAAAAATACAATTCCATTTGATCCATACTCCCTAGTTGTTCTCAGGCCTTCTATCAATGAAATATAATATGCCTCGTTGTGTGTTGTTCTTCCCAGTATATTGATTTTCCTTTAGAGGAACTTGTTAGTCACAATATTGCAAAACACAAATGTAATCACTACTTTCCCTATATTGGGATAGAAAGAAACATCTATGCATAATGCCCATTTTTCAACCATATTTAGTGGGTTTTTTTTATCCCTGAAAAAAAAAATTTCAATAAAATATATTAAATTAACATCTATTGCAAATGCATGGGAGAAATGACATGTACATGGTTTTCCTTAAAGGTTATGGGATAAATGACATAGAAATGACTTGCCTTCAAGTTTTCCTTAAATTTTATGGGAAAAATGACACGTGTATGGGAGAAATGACACATGTACATGGTTTTCCTTAATGTTTTTCTTAAATTTTATGGGAGAAATGACATAGAAATGACATGTACATGGTTCCAAAAACACTAGCAAATGCATTAAATTTTATGGGAGAAATGGCATGTACATAAATGGATATTAGAATGAAGAATTTTTATTTAGAAAAGTTGCAGAGATTGACTGTAGGGGCATTTACTAGATATGTCACCTTTGAGGAAGGATGTGATCCAGAGGCTACCTGGCCCTTTACAGACTCTACCTTTAGAACTTGTAGAAGTTAACACTCAATAGACAAACTCAAATCCTATGGAAGTTCAACCACTTTAGGTTCTCACCAAATTTTTAGGCCTTAAAGTTTGCCTTGAGTTTATGGGAGAAATGACATGTGAATGATTTTCCTTAAAGTTTGCCTTAATGTTTATGGGAGAAATCACATCTAGAAATGACATGCCTTAAATTTTTCCTTGCCTAAAGTTTAAGGGAGAAATGACATGTACATGGTTTTTCTTAAAGTTTGCCTTATATTTTATGGGAAAAATGACATAGAAATTACATGCCTTAAAGTTTATCATAGAAATGACAGATGTACATAGTTTTCCTTAAATTTTATGTGAGAAATGAAATAGAAATGACATGTACATGGTTAAGAAAACACTAGAAAATGCTAGAAATGACATGTACATGGTTCAGAGAACACTAGAAAATACTAGAAATGACATGTACATGGTTATCCATAAAGTTTTCTTTGAGTTTATGGGAGAAATGGGAGAAATGAAATGAATGTACACGGTTTTACTTAAATTTTACCTTAAATTTTATGGGATAAATGACATAGAAATTCCATGTACATGGTTCCAAAAACACTAGAAAATTCCTTAAAGTTTATCAGAGAAATGACATGTACAGAAATGGATATTACAATGAAGAACTTCTATTTAGATCTTTTCTAGAGATTGAATGTAGGGGTATTTACTGGATATGCCACCTTTGAGAAAGGATGAGATCCAGAGGCTACCGGGCCCTTTACAGACTCTGCCTTTAGAACTTGTAGAAGTTAACACTCAATAGAGTGACTCAAATCTTATGGAAGTTCAGCCACTTTAGGTTCTCACCAACATTTTTAGGCCTTAAAATTTTCCTTGAGTTTATGGGAGAAAGCCTTGAGTTTGCGGGAGATACGACATGTGCATGATTTGCCTTAAAATTTTGCTTAACATTTATTGGAGAAATCACAACTAGAAATGGCATGGCTTAAAGTTTGTCTTGCCTAGACTTTAAGGGAGAAATGAAATGTACATGGTTTGCCTTAAAGTTTTCTTTATAGTTTATGGGAGAAATGACATAGAAATGACATAAAAATGACATGCCTTAAATTTTATGGGAGAAATGACATAGATATGACAAGTACATAGTTCCAAAAACACTAGCAAATGCTAGAAATGAAATCTACATGGTTATCCTTAAAGTTTTCCTTGAGTTTATGGGAGAAATAGGAGAAATGGCATGTATGCACATGGTTTGCCTTAAAGTTTTCCTTAAATTTTATGGGAGGAATGGCATAGAAATGACATGTACATGGTTCCAAAAACACTAGAAAATTCCTTAAATTTTATCGAAGAAGTGGCATGTACGGAAATGAATATTACAATGAAGAACTTCTATTTAGATCTGTTGCAGAGATTGATTGTAGGGGCATTTACTAGAGGCTTCCTATCCCTTTACATACTCTTCATTTAGAACTTGTAGAAGTTAACACTTAACAGAGTGACTCAAATCCTATGGAAGTTCAGGCACTTTAGGTTCTCACCAAGGTTTTTAGGCCTTAAATTTTGCCTTGAGTTTATGGGAGAAAGCCTTGAGTTTGTGGGAGAAATGACATGTGCATGGTTTTACTTAAAGTTTTACTTAAAGTTTATGGGAGAAATCACATCTAGAAATGACATGCCTTAAATTTTTCCTAGCCTAGAGCTTAAGGGAGAAATGACGTGTACATGGTTTGCCTTATATTTTATGGGAGAAATGACATAGAAATGATAGAGAAATGACATATAAATGACATGCTTTAAAGTTTTCCTTAAATTTTATGGGATAAATAGCACATGTACATGTTTTTCCTTAAATTCTCTGGGAGAAATGACATAGATATGACATGTACATGGTTCCAAAACACTAGAAAATGTTGGAAATGACATGTAAATGGTTATCCTTAAATTTTGCCTTGATTTTATGCGAGAAATGGGAGAAATGACATGTATGTACATGGTTTTTATTGAATTCCTCTTATATTTTATGGGATAAATGACATAAAAATGACATGTACATAGTTCCAAAAACACTAGAAAATGCCTTAAAGTTTATCAGAGAAATTGCATATACAGAAATGGATATTACAATGAATAACTTCTATTTAGATATGTTCCAGAGATTGACTGTAGGGGAATTTACTAGATATGTCACCTTTAAGAATGGATGAGATCAAGAGGCTACTTGGCCCTTTACAGACTCTGTCTTTAGAACTTGTAGAAGTTAAAACTCAACAAAGTGACTCAAGTCCTATGGAAGTTCAACCACTTTCAGTCCTCACCAAGGTTTTTACGCCTTAAAGTTTTCCTTGATTTTATGGGAGAAAGCCTTGAGTTTGTGGGAGAAATGAAATGTATATGGTTTTCCTTAAAGTTTGCCTTAAATTTTATGGGAGAAATCACATCTAGAAATGATATTCCTTAAAGTTTGCCTTGCCTAGAGTTTAAGGGAGAAATGACATGTACATGGTTTTTCGTAAAGTTTTCCTTATGTTTTATGGGACAAATGACAGAGAAATGACATAGAAATGACATCCCTTAAAGTTTTCCTTAAATTTTATGGGAGAAATGAAACATGTACAAGATTTTCCTTAAATTTTGCCTTAAAGTTTATGGGATAAATGAAATAGAAATGACATGTACATGGTTCAAAACACATTATAAAATTCATTAAAGTTTAAATTTTATGGGATAAATGACATAGAAATGACATGTACATGGTTCCAAAAGCACTAGATAATGCCATAAATTTTATCGGAGAAATGACATGTACATGGTTATCCTTAAAGTTTGCCTTGAGTTTATGGGAGAAATTACATTTATGTACATGGTTTGCCTTAAATTTTGCCTTAAATGTTATGGGAGGTATGACATAGAAATGACATGTACATGGTTCCAAAAAAACTAGCAAATTACTTAAAGTTTATCGGGGAAGTGACATGTACATGGTTATCCTTAAAGTTTTCCTTGATTTTATGGGAGAAATGGGAGAAACGACATGTATGTACATGGTTATCCTTAAATTTTTCCTTAAATTTTCTGGGATAAATGACATAGAAATGACATGTACATGGTTATCCTTAAATTTTTCCTTGAGTTTATGGGAGAAATGGGAGAAATGACATGTATGTACATGGTTATCCTTAAAGTTTGTCTTAAAGTTTATGGGATAAATGGCATAGAAATGACATGTACATAGTTTTCCTTAAATTTTGAAAAAATATTTTATGAACTTACTAAAACAACTAGTGGTAGTGGTTGATGAAGTTATGTCAAAAGTCACACGTTGATGGGTTTGTAGGAGAAATGACATGTACATGGTTTGCAAAATTATTTTATGAACTTACAAAAAAAAAAAACTAGTGGTAGTGGTTGATGAAGTTATGTCAACAGTCACACGTTGATGAGTTTGTGGGAGAAATGACATGTAGATGGTTTTCCATAAATTTTATGGGAGAAATCACATCTAGAAACCTTTACTTTGACATCTATAAATAGGATAGGAACATTAAAAAATAATTTTCAACTTGCATTATTTGTGTCCTTAATAAGAAGTATGATTTAGCACCTAACAGATTGTCTAATAATATAATAATGTAATTTTTGGCTTGTACTATCATTCATCCTTGATATGTACGATAATTTTACAACTTGAACATCAACCTACACACTATCATCATATCACTGTACATAATCTAGATTAGTAATATTGATTACATCTTTAAAAACTCCACTTTTAACATTTGACATGATTAGAAAAGTAAATGTACATAATCTAGATTAGTAATATACATTACATCATAAAAAACTCTACTTTTAACATTTTAGAAGATTAGAAAAGTAAATGACAACACTAGGAGAGGAAGCATCATGGAAGGTGTAAATTTAGGTAAATTAATAAAAAATAGTTAGCATTAACATAAATATGAATACAGTGGAAAACCTATAGTAGCATTATGGTAAGAAGCCAAGGGTCTTCATTACTCGAGTAAACTTTTTCTATCAATCGTTCCTATTAACATCATGCCTCCAAATGCATAAAATGATAAACAATAGTCAACATGCATTTCAACTTTTTCATAAAATACCATTCAATTTCACTTCATATTTATTTCTAGTATTCATTTTTCCAACCACTATCAAAGGTATCCAATGTAATTATATCAAATTATAAGGAACCAATCTTTTTTCACTTCTATAAAAACGTACAAGAAAATTTGTGTGTATCTACTATAGGAAATAAACAATAAGGAAGCTATAAGAATCCATCCTATAACACATTATTTTCAATTATTTGAGGAAAAGTGATATCTAAGAATCAAACAAGCTCTTATGTACACATGAATCAAACATATTTAGCCATTTCAATCCATTGTACACATGAATCAACCATATTTAGCCATTTCAATCCATTGTACACAAGGAAATCAATTGTTATAAGATTTTGTAAGTTAGAGAAATTCGTGTGCATCTACTATAGGAAATAGACAATAAGGAAGCTATAAGAATCCATCCTATAACATATTGTTCTCAACTCTTTGAGGAAAAGTGATATCTAAGACTCAAACAAGCTCTTATGCACACATGAATCAACCATATTTTTCCATTTCAATCCAATATACAGAATTATTTACACATGAATCTACCATATTTATCCATTTCAATATATTGTACACCAGGAAATCAATTTCCAATTTCTATAAGATTTTGTAAGTCCCTCTGAAAGGGACAATATCTTATGAAATTCCATGTTTTCACCTAAAATACATAACTCTGAGACATATAAACTTTTTTTGATTCAAAAACACTTCATAAAAACCATGAATAAACCAATTTAAATGCATAAGAGTCCAAAAAAATGAAAATTATCACTAAACCAATGTTTGGTTAATTTTTTTTAAATGGCGGACCTCAATCCTAGTAATTTAATCATCTCAATTACAGTAAAAACACCACATAATCTAGTGAGGTGGGCCTATAATCTACACAGAGAAACTTATGATGTTAGTTCCCCATATTACTAGTGTATTCCCTTATTTTTATTAGTGTAGCCCCCTTATTGTTTATTTTGTGCCCCTGTAACCCCTATATTGTTATTATTGTTCCCTTACATTATTATTGTTAGGTTGGCTAAGATTATATTGTGATCCCATGGACCACTATATATAGAAGGGGATTTTCATTTGTATCATCCAACAATTGTTCATTTATTTAATGTATTGGAGGTTTCCGCCTTGAATGGCTTATTTCTAAGGTGTTGATCTCTCATCCCTTCTATTTTTGGAGATGGTTTCATAACATTTGGTATCAGAGCTTTGAATTCTATGGTTTCACTGCTCCAAATAAGTCATTGTGGAATTTTCGCTATAACTATTTTTCTAAGAAGTTTCAGAAGTTGAAATGTTTAGAGCATAGAACCGAGATCCTGAGGAACGTCTTGGAAAATTTTCAGATCTTGGTTCACAATATTTTCGGAGATATGATTTGTGGAAGTTAGGGCTTTTTGCAGGCTCCTAAATTTAACCTAAACAGGTCATTTTGGAATTTTCGTAATAACGTTTTTTCTACGAGGGTTCACAAACTAAAATTTTTACATAGCGAAGCCAAAATCCTGACAAACGGTGTGGAAAGATTTTAGAGCTTTATTCACAGTATTTTCGGGGATATGATCTATGGAAATTAGTGTTGTTTCTGTCTTTTGAATTTCATCTCAAAGAGGTGACCCTGGGAAAATCATCATAACTCTCACTCTGAGCATCGGATTGGAATTTTGTAAAAAGTGGCCAAAAGCACACGGAATTTAGCTTCCTTTGCATTACTTTCAAATCCGAAGGAGGAAACAGTGACACATGGTATGCCATACAATTTATCTCTACCGAACCAGTCAATGATTAGGTCATTGTGGGAGATTGGGCATAACTTTGTCTTGAAGAATCCAAATCAGGTGACACTTATGCAAATTAAAAGAAGCTTCAGAGGGCTACTACAGGCTAAATTTTAGATATTGAAGATCTGAAATCATAGAGATAATTTAGTTTCAATATTGAGCTCATCAAAATCAATAAAAAGGTGTGTATTTTTTTTCCGAATTGCATAAGTCTTGTGTGAAAAATCAGTTTGAATTGATTCCAAGGGAATATTGTAGAATATATATCACTATTCGAATATAAAATGCCTCCTAAAAAGAATTCAACACCCATTAAACCTTTAGAAGGCTCTACTATGACTCATGAAGACGAAGAATTGAAACATGACATATCAAAATTACAAGAGAAAGTGCACCAAATTTCGCTCTTGCAAAGAGAAACAAAAAATGAAATTGAAGCTTTGAAGAAAGTCATGGAAGCTAAGATGGATGGCATGAAAGCTGGCATGGAAGCTAAGATGGATGAAATGAAAGACAACATGGAAAACATGAATAATGATCTAAATGTAGACATGTAAGGTTTGACAAAGTTGATACAAGAAATTTTTCGTAATGCCGAAATGATAGTAGAGAAAACTCATGATGAGAAAGAAAATAAATGTTAATTGTGATTTCATAAACTCTAATGTTCGATGGAAGAACCAACATATTACAAAGATGGATATGAGGAAGTTTGATGGCAAGGATCTCATAACATGGATACTATAGATGGAGCAATATTTCGATCTCAATAATGTGCAAAACACACAAAAGGTACACATTGCAACTTTACATTTAGAAAAAATAAATTACTATGGTATTTAAGGCTTTGCTCCCATCAAAAAAATTTCATTTGGTCAATTTTTATAGAGGAAATGATAGCACATTGTGAGGATAAAAAGAGCAACACCTTCTTTATCCAATTGATAAATTTCAAACAAAAGTGTTCAATGGTGTAACACATTGAGGACTTCCAAAAATTGAATATAAGGGTCACTGATATTCTAGAGGAACATAGGATTGATGCCTTCATATGGAATTTAAAGGATAACATCCAACATGAAGTTCGTGTTTGGGAACCTGATTCATTGGAGAAGGCATTTAGGTTGGCAAGAAAAATTGAACGTAAAATTATGGCGACAA
The DNA here is from genome assembly GCA_034641835.2 of Pinus albicaulis. Taxonomy (NCBI): domain Eukaryota; kingdom Viridiplantae; phylum Streptophyta; class Pinopsida; order Pinales; family Pinaceae; genus Pinus; species Pinus albicaulis. The sequence goes on from CM076578.1 coordinate 1,367,525,105, forward strand.
GGAAACCTACCACTCACATCTATAAAGATGGAAATATTGCTACTCGTAGACTTCCACAACCTACAAGGTTGACACCACAACAATTGGAAGAAAAAGAAGAAAAAGGGATTTTCTATAGTTGTGATAGAAAATACACTAAAGGTCATAAGTGTGCTGAGAAGAAATTATTTTACATAGATTGTGAAGAGGAGGAAGAAAATGAACAAGAAACTTCAAAAGAAGAGGATATACACCAAGAACCAACCCTAGAAGAAGAAGAAATGAGTTTGACCATATCGTGTAATGCATTGGCAGGAATGACCACTCCTCAAACTCTCAAGATATTGGTACATATCAAGAAGAAAAAGGTAATATTGTTGATTGATTCAAGTAGCACCCATAATTTTATTCATTGTAAGGTAGCCAAGGAATTGAATTGTTTCCTATACCCAACACCAGAATGTCAAGTCATGGTTGTAAATAGAGGAACTATAAATTGGTCTGGAAAATGCCATAATATCAAGCTAACCATGGGGGAATCTGTATTGAATAGTTTGGTGCTTTTCATTCCAATGGGAGGTGTTGATGTTGTACTAGGAGTACAATGATTACAATCTTTCGGGATGGTAGCTTTTAATTTTCAAGAACTTTTCTTGAATTTTTTTCAGAAGGAAAGGAAATCGAATTACAAGGTATTGCAGGGAAGACAGGAAAGATAATAAGCTCTAATGTCATTACTAAGATTCTGAAGAAAGAACAATGAGGTTTAATTGCACAATTATGCTCACTAGAAGTTCCAACATCAAAATCATCTATTTCTCCATGTCTCCAAAAAGTCTTGGAAAATCATTCCAAGGTGTTTGATACTCCTAAAGGACTCCCACCTATTTTTGATCATGATCATGATATTCATTTGATTCCAAGAAGAGTTCCTCCAAACATCAGGCCTTACAGATATCCTTATGTCCAAAAGAGCAAAATTGAACATATGATTGCCGAAATGTTAGAAGTTGGTATAATTCAACCTAGTCAAAGTTCTTTCTTTGCTGGATGGATCATGGTAGATGTATTGGTGCACAAGAAGGATGGATCATGGTGGATGTGTCTGTATTATAGGGAGCTCAATAATCTCACTATTAAAGATAATGTTCCCATTCCTGTGATTGATGAATTATTGGATGAATTACATGACGCTATTTATTTTACCAAGTTGTCATTCAGGATATCATGAAATTAGAATGAAGAATGAAGATATTTTGAAAACAACATTTTGAACACATGAGGGTCATTATGAATTTTTGGTCATGCCTTTTGGCCTTACCAATGCACCTTCTACATTTCAAGGGTTGATGAATTCCATTTTCAAACCCTTCCTTAGAAACTTTTTGCTAGTATTTTTTGATGACATACTAATCTACAACAGGTCTTGGAAGGATCATGTTCAACATGTTGACAGGGTGCTCAAACTATTGGAGGAGAAACAATTTTATGCAAAAACATCCAAATGTTTCTTTTGAGTACAAGAAGTGGAATATCTGGGTCATATTGTATCTGACGAGGGTGTTAAGGTAGACCCTAACAAAATTAAATCCATTAAGGAATGGAAAGTCCCCACAACCATAAAGCAGTTGCGAGGATTTCTCGGGTTAATAGGGTATTATCGCAAGTTTGTTAAGAATTATGGCAGAATAGAAGCACCTCTAACAGCATTATTGAAGAAAGATGCATTTTATGGGACTCCTGAGGAAGCTACAGCCTTTGAACATATTAAAGAGGAAATGTGCCTAGCACTGGTCTTAGCTATGCCAGACTTCACAATTTTTTTTATTGTGGAATGTGATTCCTCAGGAAATGGAATTGGTGTTGTGTTAATGCACGAAGGAAGATCCATTTCTTTTGAAAGTCATTCAATCAAAGGAAAGTATTTACAGAAAGATATTTATGAGAAGGAAATGTTGGCAATACTACATTCACTAAAGAAATGGCGACCTTACCTAATGGGAAGGCACTTCAAGGTAAAAAATAGTCATGATAGTCTTAAACACTTTTTGGAACAAAGAATATCTTCAGAAGAGAAGCAAAAATGGGTCACAAAGATGTTGGGTTATGACTTTAAAATCATCTGCAAAAATTCGAAGCTAAATGTTGTTGCAGATGCACTCTCAAGAAAGGATGAAGAAGTGGAAGCATTTCTTTGTGAAAATTCTATTATCCAACCAGATTGGATAACCGAAGCAAGAGATGAATGGAAGAAAGATGAAGAAGTGTGGAAACTCATTCAAAATTTGAAGTAAGATCCTAGTACATTTGATACATTTAGTTGGAAAAATGATTCCTTATGGTACAAAGATCACTTATATCTTTGTAAGAATTCCTAATTAAAACAAAATATTATTTTGGAATTGCACACTTCTCCTTTAGGACAACACTAAAGATTTTTAAAAACTTACCAGGGGGTGAAGAAAGAAATTTTTTGGGATGGCCTTAAATATGATATTCAAAATTTTGTGGCAGAATTTTTGGTTTGCCAACAAAATAAAGTTGAGACAATTAAGACCCCGGGTCTTCTACAACCTTTATCCATTCCAAGTCAACATTGGGAGGAGATTTCAATGGATTTTATCACAGTTTTACCTAAGTCCAAAGGAAAGAATGTCATCATGGTGGTAGTTGATAGACTTACCAAGTATGCACATTTTTGTGCATTATCTCATCCATTTAAATCAAGTACAGTTGCTACTGCATTTATGGAAACAATTCAAAAGCTACATGGAAACCCAAATATTATGGTAAGCAACATAGTTCCATTTTTACTGGAATTTTTTGGATGGAATTATTTTCTTCTTTGGGTACTCAACTAGCTCATAGCTCATCCTATCATCTTGAATCTAATGGTCAAACTAAGATAGTGAAAAAATGTTTGGAAGGATATCTTTGTTGTTTTGTATCTGATAAACAAACACAATGGGTCAAGTGGTTACCTTTGGCGGAATGGTGGTATGATACTTGCTTCCATACTGCAGCAAAAATGACCCCATTTATGGAAGTTTATGGATATCATCTACCATTCATCACATCATTTTGTAGAGAAAATTTTAAGGTGAAAGCAGTGGAAGATCACATCGAGCATCAACAAGAAGTTCTCCAACTCTTAAAGGATAACCTCAATTTGGCACAAAATCGAATGAAAAAACAAGCAGATCAACATCATAGGGAGAGAATTTTTTATGTATGAGACTGGGTACTTTTATGGCTACAACCATACAAACAAATGTCCCTCAAGCAATCTAAGCAGGATAATAAATTATCACCCAAATACTATGGTCCTTACAAGGTGTTGCAAAATATTGGTACTATGGTATACAAATTGGAGCTTCCTTCTTCTTCCCGACTGCATCCAATTTTCCATGTTTCATGCTTAAATAAGGTTATAGGTGACAAAATTACAGTTCAAACAATATTTATAGAACTTGATGAGGAAGGAAAAATCATACTCGAACCTGAAACAATCACAGAAACAAGAACTCGACGGCTACGAAATCGATCAATTTCAGATTATCTCATAAAGTGGAAACACATACTCACTGAAGATTCTATATGGGAGGATGAGAATTTTATATAGAAGCATCAAGAGCTAGTCAAGTGTTGAGGACAACATTTTTTTGAAGGAGAGGGGCATGTCAGGTCCCCATATTACTAGTGTAGTCCCTTATTTTTATTAGTGTAGCCCCCTTATTGTTATTGTTGTGCCTCTGTAACCCCCATATTATTATTATTGTTCCCTTACATTATTATTCTTAGGTTGGCTAGGATTATATTGTGATCCCATGGACCCCTATATATAGAAGGAGGTTTTCTCATTTATATCATCCAAGAATTGTTCATTTATGTAATGTATTGGAGGTTGGCCCCTCGAAGTGGCTGATTTCTAAGGCGTTGATCTCTCTTCTCTTCTATTTTTGGAGCTAGTTTCATAACATATGATTGAATTAATAAGTGGAAAGGGGTACAAAATTGTTTTATACACTTACTTAAAGAACTATTGGTAGTGGTTGATGAAGTTATGCCAAAAGTCACACATACAGCTCTACTCTTTGAGGCATTAGAAAGCTAGCTAGATTAGGAAGCTTCAGTTCAGGAATAAGAAAGAAAGCAAACAAACATGCCTACTTGAACTGATTCTACTCAACCAATCAAACAACCATCTAATCTAGCTACCCTTACTAGCCATAAAACCAAGCTAGTTACCCCCAGACCCATCAATCCAAACCCCATGACTATGAATACTCTAATATGATACCATAATTGTGTCACAACCTTACTGTGATTGACTGATGATATATGCCCATATAGAATAAGGGAAAGCATAGGATGGCTTGTACACAATGTAATACGTATTAGTACTATTCAAAAAGGTCATGATTATTCCATAAGGTTAAGTGCATATATTGGTACCATTACAAGTGTTAACACATAGTGTAATATGCATAATCTCTTGTACATGTTTAGGCCTACTCAAACTCTATTGAGTAATAAAAACATTTTTTATCCACAATTCAACAATAATAATTAAAATTCAACAATAATAATAATTAAACAATTCATGTGATGTATAGTTATGACATTTTTATATAATCATAATTATGAGTGGATTTATTTTCTTTTGAAAACATTAATACTGAATTGTTTAGGTGAATCTCACTTTCTATTGAATGCACAGTTGTTACGCTATACTGGAAACTAGTGGCATTATTTTCAACACAACGTGGACTTGCAAGTCGTTCGAATGTGAGCTACACTAAATGACAGAAGGAATCATTCATGATTCCTAATTGGGCATCATGTAGAGTTTGAATAATTGGGCATCAAGCTGCATTGTATAGGCTATAGAAATAATTGGGCATCATGGTTCAAACATCGTGTTGTATAGGTAGCATAAATCATGTTCCACTAAATCTGATTTTGAGGTCTGTCTGTGTGAGAAAGAGAATTAGTAAAGAGGTGCTCAGTGAGGTTTCAATAAGGCTCATGGTATTTATATAGACATTTTAGAGATATTTATTAGGTATATTATCATGTTGATTATGACTAGTCATATGATGAATTCGATTCAGTAATAAGAAAGAAAGGAGGTTTTTCGTCTACCTGGAGACGACAAGATGACATAAAATGACAACAAATGATGAGGCAGGCCACAACGACAGCAAATGACGAGGCAAGACGCAAGACAACAAATGACAAGGCAGACCACAATGAGGAAGGAGATCGCTGAAGATGCAGGTTATTTGTAACCTGTGAACAAAAAAACAGAGAAAAACATTAAAACCCACAAAAAAAATACAGAAAAAAAAAACACAAACAGGAAGCTTCTCACCTCTTCGCCCCTGCAACAGCAAGCCCCTGCAATAACAAACACTAGCACAACAACAAAAAAACGAGACAGAGATTAGACAACAGTAACAAGCCCGAAACCTCTTACAGTCTGTGGGCCGGTATATTTATAAGAAATAGTTCAGCCGAATTCTTTTCAAAAGTTTGACCGAACTTGTGTTTTTTATTTTCCCATCTCTGTCCAAAATTATGTTTACTCGCATCGTCAATACGATGTCAATGTAAACGACAGAATTGGCTGAACTAATTGGCTGAACGATGTTTGAACTAATTTACAAACTTCAACTGAACTATCTAACATTTTGGCTGAACTTTTATAAAATTTCAGCCAAACTATTGGAAAAATGAATTTTCCGCCCACATTTCTCACGAAAGTGTAACCCACTTTCGAATTTTTACCCTGAAGTTAAAATCTATGGAATGGTTTCATATACTATGTAAACACAATTTGATGGCCAATGATAAAGAAAGCCCTCAAAGAAAAAATTGGGGAAATTTTTCATCAATGATTGATAGTATGAATAATCAACTTCATAATCACCAACCCAAATCAAACATTCCATAATTGACTCGACAAATGGTGTTCTGCATGTCACTATTATCCCACATATAAAGGGCATGGATTATAAAATCAACCCACCCCCACAACATACTTTATTGATGGATCTTATGCTTCAAGATGGGATAATGATTTTCTCACATAAGCTAGAAATATTTACCACTCTTTCGCATATGATTGGAGCTTTGGGATATATTTTACGATAATTTTGACCATTTGGCTTGATGCTTCCATCTCATCATGACTTATTATTCCCCTTCCCATCAATATTGGTAACAAAACTACTTTATAGGTGTTTTTTCCCTTTTGGTGTTTCCTAATGTTCTAGAATACTCACGTTTGGAAAATATTTTAGGTATTGTTTGGAAATTGACTTCTATGAGAGTAAACTTGATACATTACCATATATTTGTCCCTTTTTATTTAGACTTTCCCTCCTTCACCAATTGAAATATTCGTACCTTGGCTCTATTATAATGGATTTTTTGTTTATCTTCATGAGACGAGTATCTCCCATTAGTGACTTGAGGCTATCCTCAGTGAACTTACAACTTCTCTTCAATTGACTCTAGATGCCTCAAAAGAATAAGATAACAATGTCAATTTCAAAATAAATATTATATTGGTTATAATTTTTCAACATAAGAAGTAATTGAAAATTCTAGAGTTTCTAGTTCAAAAGCTGAGAAAGCACCCAAGAATGGAAACAATAGAACACGAGGATGAGATGTCATAGTCATGGCCCAAACAAAGTATCCTTATATCTTGATGAAATTAGATTTTTTTATTTAGGTGGGAGATCAACAACGAAATTTTCTTAGACCTTTCTGAACTGAGATGAACATTGACAGAGGCACTATAAATATAAAATCAATTGAAACTCCTTGATCTAAATTCAAATATTTCATGACTAGTTTAGTTATCTTATCCTATATCATTCTTTCCTTTGTCTATATATATATATATATATATATATATATATATATATATATATATATATATATATATATATATATTGGACAATGTCTACAATTTTGTATGAGCTCGGTAAACGGTTTTTATTAAAAATTTCATAGACCTCATAATTTAACTAAGGTGGGAAACCACATTTTGTATATCTTTGCAATGACCCTTGGCTTTAACCTTCTTAACTAATATAATTTCCCTAGTGTTTGTGAGAAAAATATCATTAAGGTATCAAAAAGAATAAACTCACGTAAACGTACATATACACCTGTATCCTTTGGAAAAAATTTAAAATGTCGAAAACCTTGATAGAGATTTTAGAACATAATGCTATAATTGAATATTTTTGTTGATACCCATATAAATTAGTAATTTCTCTATCTAGAGGGGTATGCGCTACGTCTGAGATTCATATGTCAAGCATATGATCACAAAGTATGTTCAAACGTAGGAGTCAACGCCCTTCAAACTTAAAATCACATTTTTTATGTTGGTTGTTGACCCTTCATGAAAGAATAGATTATGGCAAACCATGAGGTAGAACGATATAAAATCTTAGAGGAGAGTTTACATTCTTTATGGTCCTCCAAGAAAAAGAAAATCTAGTAGGATTGGATTTGTTATTAACTATTTAGGCTAAGATGTTAGAGCTTCTTAATATCCATACAAATACAAGGCTAAAGAAAATTATTGATCAAGGCCACCAACTCCATCATTATTATTCAGGATATTGATCATTCACTTTATCTCTTAAACTATGTAAAAATTCCAATGAAAGTGCATTGTAGTACATAAAACCTAATGCAAATATTTGATGATAACAAAAATCATATTAATTTTTCCATGGTGTACTTAAAAATATCACTTCGCCATCATAAATGTTACTCGAACCATTTAAGGTTGAAAAGGATACAATGGATGAGGAACACAACAAAAGAGGCACACAAAAAAATATATTCAAAGGAATTCTCATACTTTGATGGGAAAAATATTATCAAACAAAGAGGTCAGTGTTGCTAGAGGCAACATTGTGATAGTTACATATGCATAGAGTAAAAAATGGAAAATGATTAGAGCAGTGAATGATTTGAAGATTTAAAATATTAAATGAGCACAATCACAATTCTTATTGTTGTAGTTAAAATTGTATGTTTTCATATATTGAAAAAGTATAGTTACTACTAATTCATCAATAAACTTAATAAAAAACATATATTTTGGAAATTCAATTGACATTACAATTTTTTTTTTTAAATTCTGAAACAAATTATTTATTGATTTCATATGAACCAACGAAAAAATATATAGTATCTTTAAACATGTTTATAGAGCTTGCTTATACCATTTTAATATTTTAATAAATTATTAAGTGATTTACATTAAATATTGATTTTGTATTTTATTGCCATTAATAATTTATTTTAATAATAAAATGCATATGCATATGTTGAAGACCAAATTATCTCCTCAAATTATAATCAAATATTAAATATCAATATTAGAAACCTAAAAAAAGCACTTAGAATTACCCATACACCACAACAAATATGGATCAACATGTTGGATGTTGGTAAAGAGATAGAATATATGAGCTTTGAAAAAGGAGACTTGATATTGTTAACTCAAGATTGGTTAATATCTATTATTTTGTTCTGTTTTTAAAGATGTATATTGTCTTTAAAAATGTTGCTTAATATTGTTAACTCTGGTTGCTTAATATTGTTAACTCAAGATTTGTTAATATTTGTTGTTTTGTTTTTTTTTTTTAATATGTATGGTCTTTACAAACATTATTAAGTAACATCTTTATAATTTTTCTTTCTAATAACTTGAATACCATTAAAATTTGCCCTCATCAATAAATAGCTAATTATTTTAGAATTTTATAAATCTAAAAAAAATAGCTAATTATTTTGAAGGTGCACGTAAAGGAACCAAACACATAAACTAGTTTTATGTACAATATATAAGATGCTTAGAAGACCCAAAACAAAATAAAAATAAAGAAAATAACATTATGATAAAGTAGAGGAGCGAAACACATAAAATATGAATAATGTATAAGATGTGAATCATTGAATAAGACAATGCAATACGGAGGGATTTATGAACAACATTTTGATAAAGTAAAGGAGCATATTATTGAATAATATATAACACGAGATATGGATAATATATAAGATGCGAGTTATTGAATATATAAGATGTCAATTATTGAATAGACCATGTTTAGAAGACATAAATCCATGAAGGATTTATGAATACAATGTATTCAAAGTAGTTTTCATTAATAAAAATATTAAATTACGTAACTCTCATTATATAGTAAAATTATTGTTGTAAAAATTAATTGAAATTAACACAAATCGGGATGATTTACTTTTAAATGCTCGAGGTAATGTCAAATTCACAATCGTCTTCATAATTCACAGGGTACAATGACCATGGAAGACTCTCCCCCTCGGCTTTCTAAGCTGTCAAATACTATATATTGATTTTTTTGTAATGTGGACATTTATTTCTCTCAAATTGAGAGTAATTTTGACTTCTATGTCTCGCTCACGGGTCTCCATGTTCTGTAGAGATAAAATCGTTTGACAAGGCATTGTATTTCCCCCATTAACATCATCCATTTGACTTTACCTTTTATTAAATTTATATTTTTATTTCATTAGGTGTTCTCACCACTTCAGAGAATTCGCTTTATTGGGATGCTAACTATGGTAAACTTGAATTTAATTGGATGCCAACGATGGGGAACTTGGATTTATTTCTTGTTTGTATGTTTATTTATTTTAAAGAGGGTTGGTTAATTCGGGCTTTTTTTTAGTGGAATGGTTGTTATGTGCTTCATTCAAATTTAATTTCGTGCAAGTGATATGATGGTGAGAAATATTGTTGAAATGATTCTGTTTTTATGGGTATTGTTGTATTGGGTTTCGTTTTTGTCCCTGGGCTAAGGGAGACGGTGATTTTCCTTTAAATGAAAGAAAAAAATACTGAATAATAATGAAAATGACATGTTAACTATTTAACATGATGATTGAAATTAAATTTTTATTTCTATTTTTTAAATTTTATGGAAATTTAATATTATAGATTTTTAGAATTTATTTTAATGTTTTATTTTATTATATTGAGAGATGTTTTAGTGCATGAGATTAAAAAACAATAAAAATTTACTGATATTAAAAATTAAAAAAAATCAACTAGAGTTTAACATAGAAAATATAAGTTGGTTTATATTCTTGAGGTCACACGAAATGCTTTCATAAACCCTAGCCAATGCATCCTCCTATTTGACCTTTTCAGTCATGGTAGCCTCCATCGTAGAGTGAAATGACCCTCCTTTGGATCCATATTTTGAAACGTTTCAGACTCCTAACATCTTTGGACAAGACTATAAAACAAACTACTAAGTTTGTTAAGAAGATTGACAAACTTCCAATTATTCCTTTACTTCCAAATATTGTCAAATGAAAAACAATCTAGTGAGCATGGTTTTCTTGGGAAATCCATTGGATTATGACCTTCTCCAATGGATATAGCTGTATGGGTTCAAAAAAATTAGGAAACCTTAGTCCAAGGAAATATATCTTTTCATTTATGTGGATGTTATGCAATGAGGTCACACAGAAAAATATAGATCAACGAATTGAAAATTAATCTCTTCAAGGAATAAACCTCCTTTACATCACATAAATGAACAATTTATAGATGATACAAATGATAATACCTCCTTGGTATATGTATAAGTCTACGGCGTCACAATATAATAAGATCCTACATAACAATAATAATGTAAGGGGGGGGGGGAGGAATAATAATCATTGGCTTCTATGGGGCACACCAATAATAATATGTCAGCTATATGGGTACAACTATAACAATAAGGGGGCTACACTAGTATTATAGGGAACTAACATGCCCCTCTCCTTAAAAAAAGTGTTTTCCGCAACACTTGAGTAGTTTTAGATGCTTTTGTATAAAATTATCATTCTCCCATGTGGAATCTTCAGTAGGTAAGTTCTTCCACTTAATGAGATTCTTTGAAATTGATCGATTTCATATTTTCTGGATTCTTGCTTACGTGACTGCCTTCAGGGTCCAATACGATTTTTCCTTCCTTGTGAAGTTCTGGAAATACTGTTTGAATTGAGAGCTTGTCATTGATAACCTTCATTAAGCATGAAACATGGAAAACAGGGTGTACTCGGGAATACGAAAGAAATTCTATTTTTTTATGGATTTTTTGCTTCTGTGATCCATCGCTAAATTATGCAGAAATATTTCGGTAATAATCACATTGCAATGAACAAAGTCGACGCGTTTTGAACCGACCCACACTGGTTGGTTCGAAACACGTCGAATTTGTTCATTGCAATGTGATTATTACCGAAATATTTCTGCATAAATTCTAATTTGTATGCCATAGAACCAATATTTTGCAACACCTTGTAAGTAATATAGTACTTGGGGGATAATTAATTATCCTTCTTAACTTGTCCAAGGGACATTTGTTTGTATGGTTGTAGCCATAAAAAAACCCATTCACATACATCAAAAAAAAATTCACTATGATGTTGAAATGCATTTTTCTTCATTCGATTCTATGTCAGAGTGAGGTTACGCTTTAAGAGTTGGAGAACTTATTGTGGATGCTCGATGTGATCTTCCACTGCTTGAACCTTAAACTTTAATATTAAAGATGATGTAATGAATGGTGGATGATATGCATAAAGTGTCATAAATGTGGTAATTTTTGTTGCAGTATGGAAGGAAATGTTATACCACCATTCAACAAGAGATAACCACTTGACCCATTGTGTTTTTTTATCATATATAAGGAAACAAAGATATCATTAAAAAAAAATTTCACTATCTGAGTTTTCTCGTCCAATTGAGGATGATAAGATGAGTTATGAGTTAATTCATTACCAAGACAAGAAAATAATTAGGTCGAAAAATTTCCATTGAAAATGAGATCTCAATCAATTACAATAATATTTGGGTTTCCATGTAGCTTTTGAATAATTTCCTTAAATGTAGTAGCAACTATACTAGCTTTAAAAGGATGAGATAATGCACAAAAATGTGAAGTCTTTCAACTACTACCATTATCACTACAAGGAAAATACCCTCCAACGGATTTTTTTGAGGAACCCCTTATAAAAATACCCCAGAGATCTGTTTCTAGCAGAGGTTACTAGAGGAAGTTGGTGGGTGGAGGTTTTTGTGGATGCTTTTCATCTGGTGCGCTTATCATCCTAAACCGCACCGGTGCGTTCAACAAGAGAAAGCACCGGTGTGCACAAATAATTGGCACACTGGACACCGTGCACTTCGTCCACACCCGCCCGGTGCATCTTATTACTGCAGCACACTGGTTCTTTACAAATATTCTACATCGGTGCAACCTAAAACCCCACACAAAAATAGAAACTGCCCGGTGCAATCTTACGAAACTGCACTGGTGCGCCTATAAAACCCCGCACACTCGAATAGGGTTAAATAAAAAAATATTGCGGCCAAAAAACCACATTTTTCACTTTTCTCAGTGCTCCAGAGCTCTCAAGCACCGGTGAAATTTATCCTTGTCTGAGATGCCCTGACATCAGTGCTCCCATTGCACCCATTGCACGCATTGTTGCTGGGCATTGCTCACCAATCTCTAGCTTGAATTTTGCAAAACGGTGGGAAAATTTACTTTTGCAAATTCTATAGCCAATATGCCTCCTCGATGGCCAAATGTATAGGTATTTTTCTTTTTTTCCATAAATATGCCTTTTAGCGGATTAAAATTTCAAATTACCTTAAAATTAACCATTTAAAAAAAAAAATTGTCGCGCGGTGCACTCGAGCCATTCGGCTTGCCCTGGTTCACAGGGCTACCTGTAAATTTATAGGTTGCACCACAACCGGTGCTAATGGTATCCTTACCGGTTCCGGGGTGGTACCGAAAGGCGCACCGTGCTATTTTAAAATTTAAAAAAAATGCGATGCGGTCAGTTACCCAGCCGCATCGTTGACCTTGTGGAATAGCAGAAATGCGGTGCGTTGACTTAAATATCCGCCCCCAAGCGGGTATTTTTATCAACACACCACATTCTGACATTTAGACAGGGTCAACGATATGGATTGGTAAAATACTACACTATTGACTATGCAATAATTTCAAGAGGTCGGTGCATTGACCAAACTATATGCCCTGGGGCATAGAGTTTGGTCATCGCACTGCCCTCACGACAAATTCCATAGTCGATAGTGCGGTTTGTTATACCACCGCACCATTGACTTAAGAAGAATGAAAAGAGGGCGGTGCGCTAAAAATGTTCAAGCGCACCGCCGCCGATGCACTGAAGATTTTCTGGTGCACTGCCACTAGTGCGCGATAAAAAAAGACGCACCAGTACCAGTGCATGCCTATTTTTTGTGGCGCACCGACTTTTTTTTTTCCAAAATAATTTATATATGTATATTCCTAAATACATGTATTATTTAATAATAAAAATTTATTTAATATGTCAATCATTCAAAGGTGTGAAAGGAGAGAAGAGAGGGAACAACATCAGCAACAAGCTGACCAGTATAACATGGTTCGCCTGTGGAAGGCACGAGAGAGGGAGAGAGATGCGTACCCTCTCCCTATTGTAGAAGCTACTCAGGGGCTCCTAAGGTAGGTAGGCCTCCTCAAGTTCTATGAGAAGGCTACTTCCCTAAAGGGCCATGGTTTTTTTCTTAGAAATCTTATCCATAGGTGGAATGCCCACCTATAGGCTTTCTGGGTTGGTGCTAACTAGTGGTACATGCCCACTAAGGAGGACATACATTTCAATATAGGGCTATCGAGGAGAGGGGTGGATTTTCTCTGATTCCCAGAGGTTCCAGTTGGCTACACAACAGGGAGTCAGTTGGTGTACTCCTAGAGATACATTAGCACAGATATACTGTCTCCCTCAGATTTTCAGGTCTCCAGAGGTCAGTTACATATTTCTGCATTTGGTAGTGAGGAGGTGAGGTGCCTCTCACTTCTAATTTCAACCATTTTAGACAACACCAGTGACGGGCAATGCATTATTGCCTGCTTCTATATTATGTTGGTTCTTTAGTAAAAGAGCCACGACTTGTCAGGTGGTCTGCCATTTTTTTGCAGTAGTTTTGTACAGCCTTAGATAGATGTCGTGGTCATGCACAAGGGAGGGTCAACTTCCCACTTGCTTCAGATCTTTTTGTTTATTTTTTGAGATTTTTCCATAAATGAGGCCTACTTTTGTTCAGAAGCCTCATTCGCCGATGTTGGAGGCATAGATGCACATGTGGGGACAAATGATGCTGAAGAGATGCGTGACTGAGTTTTCCATAGGGATATTGCATGATGCACTAGATTTGCTAGCCAGTGTTAATGAGCATCCCTTCGTTATGGTCCCCTATCCTTATGCTAGTTTGTATTGGCGAGGGTGTGGCAACATCCTCTTCACAGATGATGAGCCACTGGATGATAGATGTAATATTATTTTTTTATTTAAATTTATTCTAACATGTTCTTTAACTTGTTTTTATTAAATTGTGTAGTGAAATTGTCTAATTATTCTTGTGTACTTGTATATATTTTGTAGACATTGGGTCTTTTGATGGTGAGGACATGCCTAACCACCACATGATCTAGGTGTGGATCCTGATGATGATCAGGATATGCAAGATGTCGAGGATCATCAGGAGGCTGGTGCAGAGAGACCCGCTCCTGCTGTTTCGTAAGTACCACCTTTTGCTAAGCGTAGTAGGTTTGATAGCAGATTGAGGATGGAGTTTGGCAACCAACTCTATGCATTTATTGTTGAGGCAGGAGTCAGGCCTACTATATGAGAGGCATACAAGCCGATGGTAGGCTGGTACATATGTGGAGAGGCATGCCGCGTGACATGTACAACCTGATGCGGCATGTCGTAGGAGCTACGACCTTAGTTACGTGGTTGAGGAGGACCCTTGAATGTTATATGCGTGGTTGAGATGTAACACATGATCAATAGTCCACGAGCAGTGCCGACACATCATATGATGATCACGATCAGGGGAGTGATCATCATTCACCTCGCACTGCGCCAGATGAGCAACCTCCACTAGCATCGAGCAACAGTCATCATGGAGAGCAGGCTGGACCATCGGCCATGTCGAGTCAGCAGCTTGCTTCATCGAACAGTAATCATGATCATGAGTAGGCTAGACCATCAGCCATGTCGAGTCATCATGATGAGCAGTCAAAAGTTGATCTTGATCATCCTAAGGCACCAGTACCAGATCAACAGGAACGTGGTGATCAACATGTATCTGAGCTTGTCGAGGCTACACCATTGACTAAGCAGGCCTCAAATAGTACTGCTATCAATGATGTACCATGAGCTGATATATGACATTTATATTATAGTGTATATTTTTGACATTATTCAATTATATATATATATATAGTCCATGTATTTTATGTTCATGTTGTAGTTGTACTTAATTTACATGTTGGTGATCATCATGATGTGTATATTGTTAGGTCTTGTTAGATATGTTCATTTAATGTGCAGCTTGCAGATAGATGTGTATGTGATAGTAGTTATTTCACATCAGATGTATATTTGATGTTTGTGTTGTGATGATGTTATACAATGCTAATTTTGTTTTATTAGATGATCATGATCACGATGATGTTAGCGAATTTGAATGTGTTTTTTAGTCGAATATGATGCTTGTGTGATGGTTATCATGATCGTGATGTTTATTAATTAATTTAATATTAAATGATCATGATATTGTAAAATTGTAATATTTGTAATTCTAATTGTATGTAAAATTTTAAAATTGTAATTGTATTTGTAATTGTAATTGTATGTAAAATATTTGTAAAATTTTAATTGTAATTGTATATATGTAAAATTGTAAAATTCTAATTCTAATTCTAATTCTAATTCTAATTCTATGTAAAATATTTGTAAAATTTTAATTGTATTACTATGAAATGATTGTAATTGTAATTGTAATTGTATGTAAAATTCCAAAAGTGCAATTGTAATTTTAATTGTAATTGTATGTGAAATTGTAAAATTGTAATTGTAATTGTAATTCTAATTCTAATTGTATGTAAAATATTTGAAAAATTTTAATCATATTAATATGAAATTTTTAATTGTATTAACGTGAAATGATTTTATTAAAAACATTTAAATTTGTAAATTTATAAAATTTTAAATAATTGTAAAATAATAAATCTAGAATACTATGAATTTTTGTAACATAATAAAGTTTAGAAAATAATGCAAATAAATTCATGTACTTTAGAATTATCATTATTTTATTGTGATCTCACATACAAAAAAACGAACTTTATACAGTACGCCATTGTTTTTGAGATCAACATAATTACAAATTCTCAAGTGAAATATTGATTTTAACATTAACACAATGCAAATTACCAATTAATTCAAAATACCTATTATAATGTTTCGAAAAACCCATCTTAAAAAGTATAAATATTGATGAAATAACACATGTACCATATCACTCTCAGTTCTCATGATCACCCTTATTATCTTCTAGCTTGCATGGCATGATAACACTATTGTTCACAAAAATATGTTTTGATCTAGGGTCATGTCTCAATACGAACCACCAATACCTATCCAACACATATGGCTAAAAAAACACCTGGTTGTAGTGTTTGGGGAAAACATAGGGCTCCTTAGCTTTATCCGACATCTTCCTAGAGTTGATACATATCAGCCTACTATCGTGATCTTCCTTTACATTATTCCGATCAAAGGTTTCACACCACTTGCACCTAAAAATAACACATTGGAAAGTAGAGAAATCCACTTTAATTATCTCTTTTATCTTTCCTACGTAACCCAATGTCCCTCATACTAGGTTTTGATCACGGTGGCTAGATCAACTAGATTGATCTAACTCGAATTCCACTCCACAGTCTTGTGTGATGTTTCCAACATCTGCATTTTCTGTGCGAAAATGGTGCCATACGCCCACATAGATGGGAACAAATGCACCTATTATAATAATTTAAAAAAATCATAGTGTCATGTGTCTTATGATAACCCAATATATAGTTAAAATATGAAATATAGATGTAATTACATTTGAAAGGTGCATTATTAAGTTTCAAATGTACATATAAATTAAATAGATTATTACCAGTTGCACCATATTTCTCTCTGTGTTGGTCAGCAAACCAACTATTGGGGCATATTTTTGGCATATTTTCTTTTAAATGATCGGGATAAGGTAGACTTCTACCATTCAAAAATCTAATTTTTCTTTCCTCTCTCCCATTTCGTCCTCTTTTGTTTGTACAATGCAACCCACAGTTGTGTCGGTTCAGAATTGTAAAGAACAAATTTATTGATTGTTTCAATTTCTGCATTCACTGATGAAATCAAACTAAAATTATATAGGACATAGAGATGAAAATATATATTATATTGAAGTTCAACATGAATATTTACTTTGTGTAAATTTGAAAAATTATAAGTCTCTTACTCTTTATCAAGCGCTTTTTTCCACTTGTTTGGAGAAACTCCCCTTCTCTTTTGTCTTCATCCCTTTCATCATCCCAAATCACCACATCTGGTCTGTTGTCGATATTCTTGATGTACTCACTGGCATAATAGAAAAACTCATACGATATGTACCCCTCTACCATAGACCCCTCAGGTTTTTCCCTTTATCAAACAAAACCTTTCAATTTCTTCATGTACCTCTCTAAGAAGAACATCCAATGACAAGAAACCACGCCAACTAATTTAAACTCATCTACTAGGTGGATTAGAAGATGAACCTGCAATTCCATGAAACTTGTCAACAGTTCCTTCTCAAACATACAAACAATCTCAACTATCTCTTGATGCCATCATGGAATGCTAGCCACGTGAATCTCCTTTGACGTGATTTAACGTACAAATGTAGATAATTTAGATATGGAACGTCCTAGGTCTTGAGGGAATTCATGTTTCACACAGCCATGCATGAAAAAACGATAATGACACTGCAAAGTTATAAAAATGTGCAATAATATACAAAATTAGTTATGTTTTATGATCCCTGCATGGGATAAAATTTATTAATATAAAAAATAATAAAATCATGATTTTGACATTATACATACTCTTAGAATATTCAAATGTTCATGTCATTTCAACCCCGACAAATGGCCATCAAAGGTGAAGCAGCACCGTAGTGAAGACCCATATGAAGATGGCACCCTCACACCCATTATAACTTACTTTGCCAAAGAAAGATCATCTTTTTCTAAAATCCATGTGACATAACCTTCTTTGAAATACAATGAATTAGAGGGACCAACATAAGCCTCTAATCCTGTACTTTCTAATCATCTTGGCCAATTTTTATTTTTAGTTTTTCAAGTAATAAGATCTTTCCTAATCGCCAATGTGTCACTTTGTTTCAATGATAGGTTCATCCATAAAGAAGATGAAACATTTTTAAATATATGTATGGGATCTAATAAGTGGGTAACCTTAAGATGCTCTCAATATGGGAGGTTATAAAAGATAGATTTTCTTTTCATCCTAATGAGAAATTTGTCAACATAGGTGTCAAAGAATTCTGGATCATCAAACATAGGCTCCCCATTTGAATCGAACATTTCTGTGAACTCCTTATCCTTCTCTCTCTCAGATGCTCTAAGCCATTCAGCTTGTGTCGTTATTGGAGGCCTTTGGGTTCTCTCTCATTTACCATTGAAAGTGGATGCTGCTCTTCTGTAAGGGTGTTATTCTAGGAGGAATACCTTGGAGCAATCATACACTCGCTTTTGTAGGCCCTTGGACCATCTAGATTTTAGTGAAGGTCCACAACATTTACATCAAAAATACCCTTTTGTTACAAGAACTATGAGATTATTGTATACAATTAATTTGCATGGCACGTTAAATAATATCATGAAGATAAAAACAATTACAACGAATTAAATAACTAATATGTGAAATAATATTGTTACATATATAAACAAATCAATAAATTGAACATCTAATTTACCAGAGCAAACTCCTAACCATGGATAATCATGTGTTGTGTAAGAAAATATGCCATACAATGTAAAACTCCTCTCTGCTGCGATGGGTCTTGATACATCGTATACATTTACCCCATCCCACAATTCCTTCAATTAATCTACCAGTGGTTGTAAGTAGACATCCATATTCTTCACTTGTCTTCTACCAGGGACTATGAGAGCCAACGTAAGATTTTCATTCTTTACAGAAAAGCATGGGGGGATATTGTTATTGATCACTACTATAGGACAAACATAATAGTTGGTGTTCTGGAGGGAATATGGGTTGACGCCATCAATGGCTATGCTGAGTCGTAGAATTTGTACTTCATCGTTGAATTTTTTGGGCCATGTATTCTCTATATGCTTCATGGCTATTGAATCAGTTGGGATTCGCATAACTCCCAACGCAATTCTATGTGAGGCATGTCGTCCCTACAACATAGCTAATTATTTGCTATGAAAGAGCCTTTGAATACTTGGGATTATAGGCATGTGCATCAATATCTTAAAAGGAGGACAAGTACATGATTTACCCTTCTTCTTTTTATATAGAATACAGTCATTTGAAAATGCATGATATGATATGTATTCAACACCAAACATTTTCAACAGTTTCTTTGCCTCTTGCAGCTACTAGGCAAGACATTATCACTAGGAAGAACCTTATCTTTGAATAACCTGTGTTGGTGATCATGGAAAAATATATTAATAAATATATATTAATTCTGATATAATTATTAACATTAATAAAATTTACCATTTGTAATGTTCATTGTGTATTGATTATATTTCTCAAATTTATATAAGGGAGGAATTTATGGTAACTTACCTCAAAATTTCCAAGAAACATGAATTCAACAAGCCAAAATTTTCTTTCAAGTTGTGCAGTGACATCATTGTCCCCAATGGGTATACTTTGACTGACCACTAGGTCCAAAGAGAGGGGTGGTGGAAGCAAATTTAAGGCTTTCGAAAAAGGTGTTAGCGATATGAGCATCATCCCCTAGCTGATCATCATTTTGGAATGCATCTAACAACATTGTCTCCATGGTAGTTGTATCCCTTAAGTAATCATCCATACCAACCTCTATTTGATTTCCTCCATTGCCAACTTGTGAAGAACTACTATTGCTACAGTAATTCATAATTGGTGAATCTAGACATAGTGGGAATTGAATTGGTTGTTGATTCAACCATTCTTGGTATTGTTCCTCTCAAATTTTTTCTCTTAATTCAGTCCTCTCTCGATTTGACATTGTCATGGGGTGGAACGGAAGATGGTAGGTAGGTTGCTCATCATCACTATAATCCTAATAATTTAAAAAAATATATATTTGAACATGATTAGTACAAAATATATGATATCAATTAGTAAGCACATTGACAATATTACATGATTAATTGGTTTGACGTTGAAATAATTACATTAAGCAATATACCAAACAATTATAATTATTAACATCATTTTCCTAGGATTGTGGGTAGAAGATGCAATATTGTCACAATTGGCAGGGTGAAGCAGCTGTCCATTTTCATCTACCAATTGCACCTTGCGGTATGCTGCTCCTTAGAAGAGCTTCTGTCATTTTGGAGTTGTATGAATATTTTTTGGATCTAAACTCGATTCTGAATCTGCATGAATCTGCAAATTTGTATACATTATAAATTTAATTAAGCTGTGCATGATTGACATGGATAAAAAATATAAATTCAATTAGATAATGAAAATATAAATAAAATCTGAAGTAAATATTACGTCTCGAGATTGATAGGGAGAACTCCACGATGGACTTTGAGAAATATTATGGAATGGGATAGATTTTGAAGAATTGTCTATTTGATATAGTTATGATATTTTCTCCTTACATTTGATTGAAATCAACAATAAATTTTGGTGTACACACCTAAAAATAATTTATGTGTCTTAAAAATGGACTTCTTGTATTCAGTGCTAATTTATAGATAAACACCTCAATTCGTTTTAGTTACTGCGCAATGGTGTTGTGTTATCAATGGACGCATTGGTGCGGTGCTATTAAGTGACACACCGGTGAAAAATAACCGCAAACAAAAAAAGAGAAATTATATTTTATTTAAGTGAAAAAAAGTGGTAAATTGAAAAATGAGCCACAAAATATTTTCGAAAAAACTGATTTCATAAAAAAATTCTTTAAATACTAAACACTTTTCATTATTTCATTATTTTTGCAAAAAAATTCAGCTAGAGATTTGCAAGAGACATACATGGAGCAAGAGAGCAGGAGAGCATTGTGGAGCAGCGAAATATGTTCGAACAAAAGTATTAAGACAATCAGAATTCCAAACCTATGGTGATTCAAACCCTATAGTATAGAATTTCAAACAATCTTGTGATTAAATTTTATTATTTTTTTTACTTTTTTTTGCAGTTTTTTTACACAGTAAGAAAAAATTTTCAATTTTTTTTTTCATTTTTAGAAACAAAAAAAAAATCCATTTTTACCCTAAAACCTTCATTCTTTTTGTTTATGCCCTTTCTTTTACCTATTTCTGTGATTTCAGAATTATGACTTTTCATTTTAGATTTATAGGGTTTGTATTGCTATATATAGGCCTATGACATCCAACCCACAGGACGACTTACATAGTTGGATCCCAATCCATGTTGTCCCTTGCGTGAATTTTTGATAAAAAGATTTTTTTATCAGTGCACCCAACATAACCTAGCTCACTAGTGCGCTGGATTATCCTAGCACACCACGAAAGTACTGTGTAATTAAAAGTTTAAAAACAATTTTTTTTAATCAGTGCGCCATATATAAAATAGGGCAGCGATGTGCTATTTCATTATGGTGCACTGCATACGTGTTGTTTTGCAAAAAAATGTTTTCTTGTGTTAATACATGCACCATGTAACATATAACGCACCACACCAGGTCTTCTAGTTGACAGAGAGCAACATATGGTAGTCCCTTGTTTGCGCGGGGTGTTTATGCTACAAAAGATAACACTAGACGATTTTTATTATTTTTTCTATGTTAATCAGTGCAGTGGTTAACATGTAACGCACTGGTGCTCCTTGTTAACATAGAGCACTGTACAATGTATTATACTATTTTTGCGGTGAATTTATAAGACCCCCACACACCGACGTCGGTGCGTACACCGTGAATGGTGCACTGGTTTCTTAAGAATTCTTTTTTCACCTGAAAAGTTGACAATTTATTTATAAAATATATTAATGAATGATATGGTATAGGTTTCATATTGATAAATAAATGGTTGACAAGAGATCAAATTACAAAAATACTGATAACACATTAAGAAAAGAAAAAAAGACAAGCTCTTTGTAAATTATTTACAAAAAATATTATTTTTGAACTATATGTAAGTTTAACTAATATGTATTTTTTACTATGTATCATGCAAAGCCACAAAATGACGAACCTCAATAAGATTATTTCTGATCTAGGACTAGAAGAGCATAAAATCTTGAAGGAAAAATTGCAAAAGGATGAATCAGGTGAATGAAAAAATACTATTGATCCTCTATGAGTTTCTTTTTTTTAATTTTCATTAATAATATACTTAAAATTATTAGATAACATATGCCAAAAAATCTATTAATTCACATTTGTTTAATTTTCTACAGGGACCAACAACTCAAAAAATGAATGTTGTTCTAAGAAAAGAAAAAAAATAGAACATGGAAATGAAAATGAATTTATCCTTAGCTCATTTGGAGCGGTGTTGGAGGTTAAGGAAAGGGGGGGAAAACTTTTACAAAAGTTTGAGGGATCTAGTGGAACGAATGTATGGACGTTCTTTCCACTTACAATAAAAAAATCCATCCAATGATTCCAAGAACCAAATTTTATCTAAAATACAGGAAGAGTTTCCAGAGAATTAGTCAATGAGACATGTGAGACTTTTAATAGGAAAAACATACAATAACAAAAAAGAAGGAATGAAAAATTAATTCATTTGAATGTTTGTCTAGAATTATTTATAAATATCACTTTTGTTATATTTATTTTTCATATATGAATATAAAAATTAAATAGTTTCTTGTCATGTTACATTTTCAGGGAGATTATGAAAATCTCAAAAGATGAACGAGCTGATATCAGAAATATGCCATTAGGAATGTCTAAAAATATGTACAAGGAGATGTTCAAAGAAATGGACAAAATTGTATCATAGGAGGAGCCATCTCAACAACAACGTGCTTCAAATGTAATATGTAATCATTGAATTTTTCGATCATTAGGTACAATAAATGAATAATTTAGCATTAAATATTAATTCTCAAGTATTTATTGTAGACAAGAAAAGAAAATGAAACCCATTCAGCACATAAAACATGACGAAAAGGAAGAAAAGGGTTGATATCTATGTTTGTGAGTAGTTGTTACTTCCTTATAACAACTTAACTAGATTTCATTTTTGTATCTTTTAAGTTGTTTTACAAAAATCATCATTAAATGTCTTCAAATAGGTGCTAACATACAAAGAAGAACCATAAGATGAATTGATTGAGATTGGGTTAAATATGGGTTGTGAGTATATGTTGGCATATCAGAAATTAATTATGGAATTTGTAAGCATATATCGATCTTGTTTTACTTAGCTTCATCTATAATTAATAGAAAAAAAAATATTTTATATTTAATATATGATTTGTTATGGGGTATAAAACTTACAAGAAACAAAGTATGGAACTATGCCAATAGAAGAAATATTTAAAGATGGAATACTACATGGTTTTGAAAGAATGTGTATAGTTCATGAGTCAATTATTGTTACGGTACATAATTTATTTTCGATTTACATTGATGTATATTATTTAATACTGAAATTTTCATTATTATCACCAATCTATATACACTCATTACAGTTTATTTTTATGTTTTTAGATGGAAGGTGAAGAAGAAGAAAACAATCAACACTGTGAACAAAACATTCCTGAAAATAACCCAAGTCATGGAAGTAGCTCTAGCAGTGGCAGCAGTTCAAGCAAAGAATGATGATCACTATGTTTGGATATCAAAGCAAGGCGTTGTATTTTTTGAAATATTTGTCTGTGAAATCAGACATTTTTTTTAATGTAATGGACATAGTGTCCCAATTGAAAAACAAAGGGATAGCAATAACTGTCCCATTTTGTATGAAAAAGACTGTCTTATATATATATATATATATATATATATATATATATATATATATATATATATATATATATATATATATATATATATATGATTTTATTTATTGTATTGCATTCTCCATTGTCGCTGTGAAATGTAACACCACCGATTAAATTTATGGATGATTAAATATTATAATGAAGAGATGTGAAATTTGATGATATGATATAACAAATTAATCCAAACATCACATTAAAATGTACTAATAAAAATTTAATTCATATGAATATTGTTATAAGATATATATGTGTCGACTTTTGATGAATAATGAATTTTAAAAAATCACAATAATTCCATTGTCACAGGTCGATGTTCCTAAAAAATACAAAATGAACATCAGTGCGTGTCAGTTACTATACACAGGTGCGTTTGTATGATACAGTGCACCGGTGCGTTTCTACAACCTATGGGCACCACACAAATACCAATACCAATTATAAATCTCCGTGCATTTGTGCGATACTGCGCACCGGTGGGTTTATGTGAGACTCTGCACCAGTGCATTTGTACAACCTATGGGCACCACACAAATACCAATACCAATTATAAATCTCGGTGTGTTTGTCTAATATTGCGCACCAGTGTGTTTCTATAAGTCTACATACCGGTGGTTTGGGATGACCTATGGGCACCACACAAATCCCAAGACCAATTAGAACAACCGCATGCATTGTATCACCAACACTACACCTGGTGCGGTTTTATACCTTGACGACCCAATGCATGCACCTTCGACTGCCCCGGGCCACCTTTACATGATATGCACCGGTGCATTGACACCTTACTAGCACACCGACGAAAAAAACATCCGTAATAACTTCCGACTGCCCAATTTTTTTAGTTGTTTTGAATTTCCATTAAAAACTTCGCCAAAACCTCTGTAACCATAAATTGATGTTGTAGCGAATGTTTTTTTGACAATTTTGGCCAATTTTATAACACTAAAAACCTCCTTTATAACCTCCTCTAGAGGGTCTTTTCCTTTTCGTGTATGACAATCTTTCCTTCGGACTTGGGTAAATTTGTGATAAAATCCATTGATACCTCCTCCCAACGTTGACTTAGAATGACTAAAGGTTGTAATAGACTTGGGGTCTTAATTGTTTCAACTTTATTTTGTTGGAAAACCAAACATTATACCACAATCTTTTGAATATCGTATTTAAGGCCATCCCAAAAAAAAATTTCTTGACCCTGTGGTATGTTTTTAAAAATCCTTAGTTCCCTCCTAAAGGAGAGATGTGCAATTCCAAAATAATCTTTTGTTTGAGTTGGGAATTCTTACATAGATATAAGCAATCTTTATACAATAATGAATCATTTTTCTAGATAAATGTATTTGATTTACTAAGATCTTATTGCAACTATTGAATGAATTTCCACACCTCTTCATCATTCTTCCATTTCTCCCTTGCATCAGTCATCAATTTAGGTTGAATAATCGAAATGACATAGATCAATGCTTCCACATCCTCATCCCTTCTTAAGAGTACACCTACAATAACATTTTTCTTCCCTTTTTTGTAGATGATTTGAAAGTCATAACCCCAAAATCTTACTGACCCATTTTTTCTTCTCTTTGAATGCAGTATTTGTTTCAAAAAATATTTAATACTATCTTGATTTTTTTTACCTTGAAGTGTCTTCCCATTAGGTAAGGGTGCCACTGCTTCAGGGTATGTAGTATTGCCAACATATCCTTCTCATAAATAGGTTTACATAAATATTTTACCTTGATTGGAAGACTTTCAAAAGAAGTGGGTCTTACTTCTTTCATTAAAACAACACCAATTCCATTTCATGAGGTATCAAATTCCACCGTAAAGGTTTTTACAAAGTCTAGAGTAGCTAAAATCAGAGCTTAGAAAATTGCCTCTTTAAGATTTTCAAAGGACTTAGTTGCTTTTTTAGTCCAAAAAAAATCGTCTTTCTTCAGTAATGTTGTTAGAGGTGCTACTATTTCCCATAATTATTAACAAAATTGTAATAATACCCTTTCAACTCGAGAAATCCTCGAATATGCTTCAGGGTTGTGTGAATTTTCCATTCCTTGATGGCTTTAATTTTGTTAGGATCTATCTTAACACCCTCACGAGATATAATATGACCTAGATATTCCACCTCATGTCCCCTAAAGAAACATGTCAAAGTTTTTTCATACAATTATTTCTCCTCCGATATTTTAAGCACCCTATCAACATGGTGAAAACCATCCTTCTAAGATACGTTATATATTAGTATATCATAAAAAAATTACTAAGACAAATTTTATAAGGAATGGTTTGAAATTGGAATTCAAAAAACTTTGAAATGTGGAAAGTACATTAGTAAGGCCAAAATGCATGACCCAAAAATCATAATGACTTTCATTGGTTATGAATGTTTTTTTTTGAAGTGTCTTCAGTATTCATTCTAATTTGATGATATCTTGAACTAAGATCCATCTCTTTGAAGTAAATTTCTCCATTTAATTCATCCAACAATTCATCAATGACAAGAATAGGAAATTTATCTCTAATAGTGAGCTTGTTGAGCTCCCTATAATACAGAAGCATATAACATAATCCGTACTTATTTCATACAAATACTATTGGAGAAAATTAAGAACTTTTGATATGTTGAATTATACCTACATCTAGAATTTTTTCACCCATACGTTCAATTTCACTTGTTTGGGCATAGGGATATTTGTAAGGTCTGATGTTTGGAGGAATTATTCCTAGAATCAACTGAATATAATGAAAATGATCACGAATAGGTGCAAGGCCTCTAGGAGTCTCAAATACTTTGGAATGATTGTCGAATATTCTTTGGATATCACGATAAACAAATGATTTCGATGTTTGAAAATCTATTGAACATAATTGTGAAATTATGCCTTGATGTTATTTATTCAAAAGATTTTTCATGCCATTAGAGGTGATTATATTTTATATTTTCGATGTCATTCCCCTTAGTTAAATTTCCTTTACATCCCAGGAAAAATTAAAGAAAATTCCTTGAAGTCTACCACTCATATATTGTCTTCTCCAATGAATTAGGTTCCTAAAAGAGAAATTTATGTTGGATTATAACCTCATGTTAGATGTTATCCTTTAACGTCCCTATGAATACATCCATCCTATGTGCCTCTGGAATATCATTTATAACATTTATGTTCAATATTTGGAATTCCTTGATATGCTCCGCCATTGAAACCTTTTGTTTGAGATTTATTAATTGGCTAAAGAAGTTATTTCTAATTGTATCCTCATAATGTGCTTCCAATTCCTCTACAAAAAATTGTCCAAGTGAAAATTTGTTTACGAGAAAAAATCCATTGACATGATACCTAGCTTATTTTTTTCTAAATATAAAGATCAAATGCATACCTTTTGTGTGTGCAACAAATCATATAGATCAAAGAATTTCTCCATCTGTAGTATCCATGTTACCAGATCCTTTCCATGAAACTTCCTCAAATCCATGTTTGGAATGTGGTGGCTCTTAATCCCAATGTTGGAATCTCTAAAATAATATTTCATGTTCCTTTTTTCCTCCTAATTTTCACGGAGTACATTGTCCCCACCAAGAAGAACTTATTGTAGAAACTTTGTTAAATCTTCCATGTATGATTTTAAACCATTCTTCAAACCATACATCTTAGCTCCCATTTTTGCTTTTAAATCATCCTTCAAACCTTTCATGTTACCTTTTCTAATTCTAAGCCATCCATCTTAGGTTCCAGTTAATTTTTTGTTACTCACTATTAGAGTGAAATTTGTTGCACTTGGTATCGTAATTTTGATATATCATGTTGCATTTCTTCCTCTTCTTCATGCGTCATAGTAGAGTTTTCTGGTTTCTTACTAGGTGTGTACATTTTTTTTTGTTTTGAGGTATTTTGGAATAAATTAATGATATATATGCTCTACTATGCCCTTTGAATCACTTCAATTTTTTTTTAAACAAAAGTTGTACAATTTTTTTTTGAAAAATACACACCTTTTTATTTCATTTTAGGAGCTCTATATGGAAACTATTATATCTCTATCAATTTGGCTCTCCAATATATGAAATTTCATTCTGTGGTTTCCCTCAGAGTCTTATTTTCAATGCCACAATTCAATCCAACATTGGATCCTTCAAGGTAAATTTATGCCCAATATCCCACGATGACCTCATTATGGACTAGTTCAGTAGAATTTTTTTTTTTGGAAAGCCACATGTCATTGTTTCTACCTTATTCCCTAAAATGATATAATAAAACATAAATTCTATGAAATTTCAATCAGTTTTTAAAAAATTAAGATCTGATACACATAGATAAAGTTATGATGATTTTCCATAGGTCACTTGTTTGAGACTTAATTATGTAACCTACAAAAAACCTAACTTCTACGGACCATATCTTAGAAAATATAGACAAACAAGATCTGAAATTTCTACATAAAGTTCACCAAGATTTCTTCTCCATGTGGCCAAAATTTTAGCTTGTGAAATCCTCGTAGAAAAAAAATGTATAGTGAAAATTATAAGATGACCTGTTTTAAATAGAAAAACCATATAATCTAAAGCTCTCATACCAAATGTTATGCAATTAGTTCAAAATAAAAACTAAATATAGATAAATGACTTGAAAAATATCCTATTCAAGGGGGAAACATCATTTACATCACATAAATGAATAATTCTTCAATGACACACATGATAAGGGCTCCTTGGTATATATAAGAGTCTATGGGGTCACAATATAATAAGATCCTACATAACAATAATAATGTAATGGAACAACCATAATAATAGTTAGCTTCTATAGGGAACAACAACAATAATATGCAGGTTACATGGTCATAAAATTAACAATAAGAGGGCTACACTAGTATTCTAGGGACCTAACAGTCTAGGTGGATATTTTTTTTCTCTCCCAGAACATGGGGGATCGAGATCTGATTTTTCAGAGTGGAAATATTTCAATCAGAAAATGATATCCCCTTGTTCAATATACTTTGGTTATGCCTCCCTCATCTCCAAGTTAAATTAATGGAATGATCAAACACTTAGATATATTACTAATTCTCTTGAAATATACATGGACGACTTAATACCGAAAGATCTGGTCTTCTCCCATTATTGTGTATAGATTGAAGTAGACTTAGAAAATTTTTTACTGCAAGTTTTTTAGTTAGCCCTAGGGGAGTGGAAGAATATCCAATAGGTAGACTATGAATAACTATACTTCAAATGTTAACATTGTAATGAGTATGGTAGTTCTACAAGAACATGCCCTAATATTGCACTTACAAAAAGGATGCCAGTGAATGTGAATCAATGGTATACATAAAAAAAAGAGAAATAACTTAGAGGAAATGAGCCTAAAAGTGGCCTGTTATTGAAAAATAATAAACTAATAGTTAAAAAAAAAGTTATAAATTTTGGAGCGAAAAAAAAGAAAAATAAATTATTTTTTTTGTATTTTTGGTTTATCTCCTTATATTTTACTCAAATTTCAAGTGTATACAATCATTGGATGTGGAATTAAATTTCACATCCAATGACTACCCATTATGCATACTTCTGAGAAGACCCACATTAATAAAAATTGGAGATACATTGAAAAATTGTGCTCAACATGTTTTTTTAATGTACCTTCAATATCAATGTGGGTCATCCCATAAGTGTGCATAATGTGTACTTGATGGATGTGGAATTTAATTACACGTAAAATGAGTGTCTACACTTAAAATTTGAGTAAAATTATAAGGATACAAGCTAAAAATACAATTAAAAAAAGTAGTTTTCTTCTTTTCCCTCAAAAATATTTACATTTATCTCTTTTTAAATTTAAAGCTTTTTGATTGATTTACATGTTATGACATGGAAATTACATTAAATTTTCATGGGAAATTTTGGGATGGAATTTCTTCTAGTGGTAACAATCATTAGTTGAACACAAATAAAGTTTCTCCCATGTCTCAAGAAAGGGAAAAATATCTTCGAAATATATATTTTCTTTAAATTATCGATTACGAGACTAGGTCAAAAACATAGAGTAGGGGAACATCCTCTTAAGGGGGACCCCAAAAAACTCAAAATAATTTATGAAAATAATCTCCTAGAATTGTAGTGGACTAGTTTTTGAATCAAATAGGAAATCGTAAGAAATATTATCGAGATTTAGAGTCTTATGATCTTACTCGTTTAGCAAAACTGAGCTAAGTATCGATGAAGCTATTGAACTTTGTGCAAATGTATAGATGAACAACATAATGAAGGAAATCTATTCTAGAGGGACCTTAAGTGGTATTGGCACACTATGAAATTCTGCTATATTCTCTCTAGCGAACATGATCCAAAACCACCAATGGTTAATGCCTTATTTAAGATATATTTAGATAGGTGGGTTATTTTTCATTTCAATATTTACATGCATATGACCCCTAGAGAAAAAAAAAAATATTGGTATTTTTTAAAAACATTCAAGAATGTGCGTCCACTAATAGAAGAATTTTAGGAGGTAACTCTAACACAAATCTGAATTTACCAAAACAACGGAGGGGTCTTGGTTTAAGACATCCCTATGGGGAGAATATGGAGGATCGCATCCTATATTGGGATATTCTAGACATAAGTACCTACTCAGGGAAATATACTTGGTCCTATAAAAGACTTGTTCTAGGGAACATAACAACTAGGTTGGATGTATTCCTCATTAATCTCTATTTTTCACTAGCTCGTACATAATATTTTCAAGAATAATTTTTTGATATGCATTTGATCGTCTTCCAATCAGTTTGGAAATAAAGGAAATGCAAAATATTATCCTATATCATTTAATTTTAATGCACTTTGGATTCAGGAAAAGAACATGATGGAAGCTTTGAAACAATATTGGAATACTTTCATTAAAGGCTTATGCACTTACATCCGAGACAATAATATTAAACTCATTAAACCAATTTTAAAATAATTGATGAAAAAAACCTATATTTTTTTAGAAGAAGAAATTTCAACTTATAAAGAAAAGTTGGAAAGCATTTAACAATAGTTAAATCAAGAAGAAAATACCCCTCAACCTCTCCAATAAGAAAGATAAAATTATTTCTCCTATAAAATCCCATTCAAAAAATGAAATAGAGTCGAGGCTACAATCAAGGATTCTATGAATTTCTATAGGAAATAAGTAAATTACTTACTTCCATAACCAAATAAAATCTAGGTAGTGGGAAAATAATTTTATTTCCTATAAATCAGTGGCAGGTCAATTAATTAATAACTTCAATGAAATTAAAAGGAAGCCACTCACCATTTTGAGGACCTTTACTCATCCCCCTAGATCTTAATCCATGAGAGATGTTAGATATGATTGAGAAGTTTCATTTTCTAATAAATGTTGCAGAAACAGAATCCATTATGAAAAAAATTGAGGAAAATGACATCACTTTGGAGTCTCGAGTTGGATAAAGCCTTGGGTATAAATTTGTTTGCTATAAATTTTAACATATCCTATTGGTAGATTACCAAATTTTATCTAATAATAATGTTCATTGATCTAGATTGTAACATTATATTTCCTGTCATCCATCTCGATGCTTTGAGAGTGAAAATAGTGGAGGAATTAGCTTGTGGGACCATTTTTTCTAGCGAGACCTAGTTTGGAAAAATAGGACCTAAAACCTTCGAATAACATTTTTAGGCATCAAATGATGTTTTTTGTCCGTAAAATTTTTTCTCTTTATCACTAGAACTATTTTTCCGATTCTACAGAGAGAGAGACCTTTCCAATGATGCAAGAACAGCATTAATTAGATTCTGTATTTGAAAGTTATGCCAACTCAAAAGTTTACCATCTTGTTTTCACCACCATAATTTGATGGGATCCCACGTCAGTCGCCATTATTCATGGAAAATTGGATATACATGTGACTATGATGTATAAGACACTAGAAGAGTCTATATTGTAACTCTGGTTAAGAGTTGAGGCGGTGAAACTTAACCACTAGTAGGTTATCAGGCTATGTTATAACCAAGCCACTAGGAGGAAAAGGTTTTCAATTATTTCAAGTTAATTTGTTCCATAGCTAAGAAAAAATAGTGAAGAGGGATAGGAGGTAGATCACATAGAGAGGATTGGTGAAGTGTAGCAACCCACATGCCACTGGTCATACTTATTTGTACTCGAAACCATATTTCCATTCAGAGAAAGAGAACGAAGCGAGCTCACCTTCCAGCTAGATTTTTCTCTCAATAGGGTTTCCCAGAGCATATATTGTGTCAAATGTGTGTGTAGGATTTTATTTTTCCATTACCTATTTTTGTATAATTTTAATTCACAAGCACTATTGACAATAAATCTATAGATCCATAAATATAATAAAATTGTAATAGTGTATATTTTCATATCTTAAATATAATATTATCAAATTTGTTGTGAGGAACTGTATAAAAAAATATCCATGAAATTTTACAGATCATATTGGTATCAGAGAAAGTTTTTTTTGGGTGTATTTTGGAGAATTTTAGGGGATCTAGTTCAGTTGATCAATCTGTGAATAACCCTCATGATCTTTCAGAGGAGAGGTTTTCATCATTGTAACAACAAGTCACTGATATAAATCGTAATGTAAATCTCCTAATGTCATCCCTGAGAAATAAGCTTGGGATATTTGGAGAAGATGGGGGTTGAAATGTAGAGGAAAAATTAGAAGGGGGATCAGAAGATCATGAAGAATTGGAGAATCATCCAAAGTATGAAACTGAAAGAGATCAACCCTATTTGAGTGATGTGAATCAATCATAACCCCTATCTAAAATGACAAAAATGGTCGATATCAAGTTGTACCACAACGATATCAATGCCTTCAATCTAAATCACCGCTATAAACAACTAGAAGATTATTTCAGTATCCATCAAATTGAGGAAGAATAGAAGATTTAATTGCGTCGCTAAAGTTAGAGGGCAATGCCATTACTTGGTGGGAGATTCACAAAGAGACCCTGAGGTTAGAGGGAGAGACTATAGCGATTAAGTGGGAGGACTCCCAAACCCTCATTAAGTCACAATTTTAGCATACTTGGTACGTAGAAGACCAGTGGATATGGTGGCACTACTTGAGGAAAAAGCCAAGGAAAAATGTGCAAGAGTACACCACAGAGTTAAGAAAGATGGCCATAATGTTGGGTATCTCAGCAGATAAGCTAGATGTACTCTAAAAGTAGTTGGTAAACGTACCATCTACAAGAGAAAGTTATGCTGTCATGGTGGATTCACTCAATGAACCTCTTAAGATATCACATGTGTTTATGGAACACTAAAAAATACCCTTAATTTGACTACATGTTGAAAATATATCTAAAAATCACATTATTTAAACCACTACCAATACAAACCCAATATGCCTTACCAATTAAAAAAACCCCTACTTTCACTAAATATTGTAGGTATCAATTTTTTCATTAACATTTTTTTATGTCGCTTTATATCTTTTCATTAACTTCGAGCTTCATTTTTTATACTTTCGAATATAAAAACCCTTTAGCCCCTATTATATGTTCAATATATTATGTAATTTTCTCCTTAATATATATCATCCAAAATGAACACACGTGGTATGGTGTTTCTACCCCATTGAAACCCCCATGGATGATGTTCAAACTGAAATTAGTGGACGAGGCTTGTGCACAGGAATAGGGGCTTCGATAACATAGGCCTAAAGAGAGCACAATCAAGTGGATCGAAGTATAAAGAGAAAAAAAATGCTTCTAAGGATAGGAAGAAGAATAAAAAAGGGGGAAACATAAAAATACAACATGCAAAACACACTAGTGAAAATATCCTACTAAAAAATTAACGACCATACAAAGGAGAAGTGATGGAAGTTGCATCCATAAATGAACCTGAAGAACAAAAAAAAGGAAAATAAGAAGAAGAATATCATGGTCACTAATTCAAGCAACCAAGATGAAATCAACTCAGATGCTGGTGAGAAGAACATATTTACATAAATGTATAAGGAGCTAAATTTGAACAGCCTTCAACAACAAGAAGAAAAATAAATTACTAAACTCTTCCATATAAATATACAGGCAAAGAAGAAAAATATTGATGCTCTATTTGACTCAATATCACTGGAGAATTTCATTACAGTAGATTTAGTCAAGAAATTGGGGTTGGATGTTCATGATCATTCGAGCTCATATCCATTTGGATGATTAAATAATGAGGGAGAGATGAGAGTAACAAAAAACTGAAAAATTAGTTTTTTCATCAGTGTTGGTTATACTGATGATTTGGAACTAGATGTAGCTCACCTTGATGTATGTGGAGTTGTGATGAGGAGTCCCTACTTGCATATGCAAGATGAAATGTTCATGTAGAGATCTAACAAATACCGGCTCAACAAGGATGGAAAATCATTCATCCTCAACACACACAAAGGAAATTTAAAAACTTCATTGGTAAGTGACAACGAAGCTAAGAAACAGTATTGTTCTTGTAAGAAGTATGTATTATTGTTTTTAAGAGAAAATCAATCTGTAGAATATCAACTAAGACGAAAGGGATCATTGGAGGGGTGTTCTAAGAAACATAAACAACAACTCGAAGGGTTGTTATAGACATACAAGGGTGTTCTCTAAAAGGTTACCATCTACGAGGGAAGTGGAGCATGAGATCTGTCTATTGCCTAACTCTCCATTGCCAAACATTGGGTTGTATAGGAAGTTTGTTATAGAAGTAAGTGAGGTGAAAAAACAATTGTGGAAAATGCTAGAAGAGGGTGTCATTCGACTAAGTACATCACCATGATGGTCACCCATCATTATTTTTCCAAATAAATATGATACTTGCAGATGTGTATATATTATCGGGAATTGAACAGAATCACGCTCAAGAACACGTACCCCCTGCCTAGGATAATTGAATTGTTGGATCAAATGTAGTAAGAAAAATACATTACTAATTTGTACTTAAATTTTATATAATACTAGGTTCGAGTTAAAGAAGAAGATACGTAGAAGACTACCTTCAAAACCAAAAAAGGTTTGTATTTTTTATTAGTCATGCCATTTGACCTATGTAATGCACGTGTCATGTTTATGAGATTAATGGCTTATGTATTGTTTCCTTTTATAGATTCATCTGTTATTTTCTATTTGGATGATATAACAATATATAATTATATATGGGAAGAGCACATCTCACCTTTGACGTAGGTGCTGGAGACATAAAAGAACCACCAACTACGTACTAGAAAATATCAAGAATGTGAGTTTTCAAAACAATATTTGGTGTATCTGGGGTATGTGATAGGTGGAGGAGATTTGAAGATAAATCTCGCCAAGATTAAGGCCATCATGAAATCGTCAGTTCCTACTAATTTTTCTAAGCTCAGAATTTTCATTGGGGTAACACAATACTTGAGGAAATTAATATCCTCAATTTTAGTAGTAGTATCACTTCTCCATGCCATAAGAGTAAGTGGAAAGAGTTTTGAGTGGTGAAAGAGTTAGTAGAGGGATTTTTAGGAGCTAAGGAAGAATATAAGTTAAGCACCATCTCTGACATTACCAAACTTCCAGCAGCCCTTTGAAGTGGAGACAGATGCAAGTGGTTATGGTATGGGAGTTGTGTTGATGTAGACATGGGGGATTCATTGGGGGAGAAAAAACCTACTGCATTAGTTCATATTAAGGGATATATATTGAGGAAAAAATGACATAACATATTGAGCATATAACAGAGGGTACAAGGTTTTTTTATTGTCAAGAATAAAAAA
Source organism: Pinus albicaulis (assembly GCA_034641835.2). Lineage (NCBI taxonomy): Eukaryota > Viridiplantae > Streptophyta > Pinopsida > Pinales > Pinaceae > Pinus > Pinus albicaulis. Next base: position 1,367,561,012 of record CM076578.1, read on the forward strand.
TGGAGATCAAAGTTAATGAAAAAAATATAGTGGAGTATAATAAAAGTGTTAATGAAAAAATAGATGCCTACAATATCTAATGAATGTAGGTGTTTTTTTAATTGGTTATATGTATTTGGTTCGTGTTGGTAGGGGGTTAAATAATGTGATTTTTAGAGGTAATTTCTAAGATGTAGTCAAATTAAGGGTAGTTTTTAGTATGCCACGAACACACGCGATATGTCATATGTTGATTGAGTGAATCCCCCATGGATGTAGGGAGTAAGGCTGGTAGGATACCATTATGAAGTATTTCATGCGGAAACTCTTAACTACACTATCTATGACAAGGAGCTCTATGCCTTGGTGCAAGATTTCAAGAAGTGGAAGAACTGTTTGTTGGGAAAAGAGGTATTAATCCACATAGACCACCACAAATTATAATATTTGCAAGCCCAAAGTAAGCTGTAATGGGCTAGGGATTACAATTGGATGGGGTTTCTACAACAGTTTCATTTGGTGATCAAGTACAAGAAGGGAAGCACAAAAAATTTGGATGACATGCTTTCAAGGCCACCCACACCAAATACCATAGCTTTAAGAAATATTATGTACATGCAGCTATTCAACCATGATGCATATAGAGAGGAAAAATCAAAGGATGAGGACTTCAAGGAGGTGTTTCAGTAGTTGCAGATTAAAATTCATGTGTATGATGGCGAAAACATCATTGAATACCATCTATAATATGGGCTAATCTACATGATGGATAATCTATGTGATCTTAAAGGTGAGTGATTCCAGCTAATTAGAGAGGTTCATACCTCTAAGGTTGCAAGGACCTTTATTTTAGGGAATGCTAGGGCTAACTTGCATAGGTATGTGTATTGTCCCAAAATTCAAGAGCATGTAGCTAGGTTAATAAGAGGATGCATGATTTTTTCTACCAAGAGGCCTCACAATAGGAAACAAGGTCTATGTAATACCTTACATGTACCCATTCATCCTTGGGAAAGAATTTCCATGGACTTTGTGGGAGTTTTACCAGCAACAAGGAAGGGACATGACAACCTGTTCATGGTAGTTGATAGGCTTAGCAAGATGTGCATTTTAGTGACCTATAAAAAGACCATCAATCTACAATAAGAAACAAAACTCTTCTTTACACAGGTCTAGGTGCATTTTGGGATACCAAGAAGCATTGTATTTTAAATAGATAGAATATTTATTAGCGTATTCTGGAATACATTTTAGGAGAATATGGCTAAGGATTTGAAGAGATATACAACATTACATGCATGGAAAAATGGGAAAATAAAAGTATCCAATAGGGGTTTGGAACAACTTCTAATGGGATATAAGAATAAGCATTCAAAGACTTGGAATGAAAATATGGTATATATATATAACATTCTTACAATAGAGAAGTCGACACTTCTACAAGAAAGTGTCATTTTGATACCTTTTTTGGATATTATGTGCCTTCACCTCTAGAAAATTTATTATGGACAACAAGGAGTGAGGGAAATTCTTACAAGGCATCCCTTGAGTGGTTAACAATTTATAGATAAAATCAAGCATATCCATATATAGGTACAAGAGACACTACATAAGCCATAGGAGAAATGTAAAGGCACACATGATCAACATAGAACAAAGAATTTTTTTAAGATGGGAGACAAAGTATGTCTACAATTGAACAAGGAGATATTACAGGGGCCTAGTAAGGAAATAAAGGCTCTAAAGTATGGTCCCTTTGAGATACTAGAGAAGGTTTGAGATAATTCTTATCGAATCAATTTACCACCATACATGTGAATGTACCAATTTATGAATGTAGAGAAATTTAAAATCTATGAGCCTTCCAAGCTAGATCAGGAAGGGGAACAGATCCTACCTTCTGTAGAGGATTTGGTACCAAATGCTCAATGAAACACCCTCCTCCCACATCTACCCAAGTATCCAGTCAACCAAGGTAAACATGTGATGAAGAGTTACTATGATCTGATTCAACCTCCTAGGTCACCTTAAGTAAGTGGAATCAAAACGGCACATCAACAAACAAAATTACAACCTTCTGCACATGTTACAGGACACCCATGATCTACCCTAACCTTCTAGGAGGCCATTATGTGAATCAAAATGACATTTTAATGCTTCAATCCCCTGGTATCATGCTTGATATGGGAAACAATGTGTCTGGAAAGCTCCAATCCCATGCACAACATGGTAGGCATACGACTGGGGAATTTTCCCAGTAGTTATGAGCTGACAACATCGATTTCTATGGCACTTTTTCAGGCCCACAACCAAGGTCACTGACCATAACACCATGACACTTTCAGAACTGAAAGATAACAACAAAATAATGATTGAAGAGAAAATAATTGAACAAGGACTTGAATGGAACCCTACTAGTCATGAAATGCATTTCCTCAAACATTTCACAAATATGTAATATATAGGTTTAAACAACACATCTAAGCATATAGGTATTATAATTATATAATAATTTCTATGAAGCATTGTTGCCTCATCAAATTAACTACATTATCATATATTTTTTCATAGATACATTGTTCATTCATTTACAAATGAAAACATGATGATAGCCCTACATCATCTTCATCATAAAACAAATTCATAACCAACATATAAACAAGATAAAGGTCAAACACATAACAACCATATAAGCCACATAATAACAAGCATATTTACCCATCAATACAAGGGGAAAATAACTCTTATTTCCATAGGAAAAATGAAACCAATTCTGGGACTTCCACGTTCCACCTGACCATAGACATGGTTGAGCCAAATCTCTCTTCAACTAGTCACCCACACGCCATATTCCAAGCATTAATGTGGTATCTCATAAAACACATCAATCAAAACCTAACCATGGCTTCGAGAGGCCAAACCACCTCAACCCTCAACTAGTGTTTCCACCTCATGGTTGGACATCACATCCATCCCCAGATTGGTCTCCACCTAATATGTCCAGGGCTCCAGATTATTTGTTCTAGCCAAGGCTCTGAGGACTATTAACTCAACCCACAACTACTGTCATGATTCCAGAGAATTTTTCCAACCAGGGCTTCTAGGGCTAGTTACTCAACCCACAATTGTCGCCAAGCTTTCAGAAAATAATCCCAATGAGGGATTCTAGGACTAGAACTCGATCCACCAAGGGCTTCCATAGTTTTTTTCTAACCAAGGCTTCCAGGACTAGTAACTTAACCCATGTTTTTATGGGGATTCCATAGCGTTTGTCCAACTAAGGATTCCAAGCACTAATAAATCAACCCATAGCCAAAGGCACGTGAGTACCAACCAGAATAAAAAACAACAAAATGAGTCCACAACACCATGGCTATCCAGGAAATGGCAAGGCTAGGAAAATCCACTGTCAATCCAGAAAATCCTCCATGCCCATGAGAGATGATGATGCCCTGCATGCCAAAACTAGTGAGGAAAACACACATGTAACTCGGTACCTGCAATCAAACCTTAGTGTAATTTTTGATCCCGATGTCCTTTTGTGCTTTCCTACTCTTCCTTTTCCTTCTTTCTCAAAAACTACAAGTATTACACACTCTCCAAGTGTGATCCATGAAACTACAAGTGTACAAAAATATGAGATAGAGAAAAAATAGAATGAGAGCTCCAAAACTCATTGAACAAAAGCCATAAATTGATTCTCAAAAGCCTTTTTATCAATGAGGCCTCTATTTTCTTCATTTTCCTCCTCACATTCAACCTATGACCTTTCACCTCCCTTTTCTCCTATTTTCCATTATTTTCATAAATAAATTCCAATCAATGCCACTTTTCCTTTCTAAAGCCTTAGCCATTTCCTTTTACAATTTCCATAGCCATATTAAACCATATGAACACCCACACTAGGATGCTTTTCCTAAAATTCAACTTGGAATACGTGTCCCATGACCTTTGCTATTATTTTTCCTTTATTAACTTTTATTACATGGAATTTTCACCAGGGATGTTATAGAAACCTACCCCTTGGAGGAACATTGTCCTAAATGTTGAATGAAACCTATAACAAACAATATTGTTGTAAGAAAAGAATACCGCCCATGGAGCTTTATAACTTAGCTCGTTGCACTATTTACAATGATCAACATCCTGAGAAGAAAACCAACATGAACACATGACAACATAGCATCATATTGACATGACATCCATACTACTTATTGGAGCTCTATAACCTAGTTCATGGCAATATTTACATCCATATACATATATACATATAGCAAACATCATACCAATAGATACCAAAAACATATACCAAAACACATGCCAAAACTTTCAATCAACCAGTGAATAAGGAAGGATACATATCCCTCATCTAATCCACCATCTCCCATATAGCTTCATCAGGACCAAAGTGATTCCATTTCACTTTAACCTACTCGATTGCTCGATTCTAGAGCATGAGTGTCTTTCTATGAAAAATGCTTTGAGGTTATGACTGGAATTCACCTTATGGCTCCACGTACAATACAAACCATTCAATCACATGATCAAAAATTTTAACATAATTTTTATGCAATGACACATGGGAAACATCATTTAATTTCATTGTCGAAGGTAGTGCAATTTGATAGGATACCGGCCTAATCCTTTTGATAATCTTGAAAGGTCAACAAAACCGAAGTGCCAACTTGGCACATGATCCAATCCGCAAGGAGCTCTTCTTGAGCTTGATAAGCAAGAACACATGTTATCCAACCTAAAACTCCTTAAAAAAACTATTTTGGTCTACATAGCTCTTCTAATTATCTTTTGTTACTTTCAAGTTCTTCTTGATTACCTCCATTTCCTATTCCACTTCTTCCAATATATGTTGTCCTATCAACACCTTGTTAACTAGATCACTCCAACTAATGGGAGTATTTCAAATATTCTTGATATGCATTGTTATAAGAAAACTCTACCAATGGTAGATACTCTTACCACTTTTTCTATTGATGCTTCACCTACATCCTCAACATGTACTCAAGGATCCTATTGATCCTCTCTACTTATTCATCTGTCTTTGAATGATAAGTTGTACTGAAGCCAAACTCTGTGCCCAAACCTTTAAAAAACACCTTCAAAAACATGGAAGTTAAGTTCACATCCCTGTGTCACACAATATTTTGTGGAACACCATGCAATATGACCACATCGTCGATGAATACTTGTGCTACATCATTTGATGAGTATCTATATTTCACTCGAATGAAGTGTGAAAACTTTGTCAACCATTCCACCACAAACCTAATGGAATCATGGTGTCTAGTTTTCCTCTGTAAAAATGTGATAAATTCCATTGAAATGGCCTCCCATTTCCACTCCGAAATCGGAATCGGCTGTAGTAGCCCACCGAGATTCTTACACTTTGCTTTTACCTATTGAAACTCCAAGCACCTAGCCACAAGAACTGCTATGTCTCTCTTCAAATTTGACCAATCTAAAACTTATTTACTGCTCTAAGCCTCTTCTGATAACCTGGGTGACCTGGATACGGTTTCACATGAAACTTCTTCAAGATCACCGTCTTGATTTTACTATTGTCTGGAACATATATCTTGTCTGTAAACCTTATCAAATTGTCTGTTGTGAGTCGATATTCCACATCCAGTGTTGCTACACTTGTACTTGTACCTCTACGACTACATGTAGTTGTACATGTACCAGTACTTGTAGCTATACCTGCACCTGTACTCTACTACAATATATGCCTAATCTCCATATATCTGACATCTTGACGACCTCCCTACAAGATCATATCATGTAGATATTTCCCATAGGAACTTGTAGCTGCTATATGAAAAACATGTATCTGCATGATAAGAACATCTGCAACCCTGTTCTCTTTACCTTTAATATACATGATCTCAAAGTTGAAGTCACTGATTGTGGCCAACCAATATCTTTCATGTTGTCTAGATTTGGTTGGTCAAATAGATACCACAATCTATTATGATCAATCAACAATACAAATTGTCTTCCCAAAATATAGTGCCTCCACATATTCAATGCATGATGATCACTTCCAACTCAATATCATGTGTCAGATAGTTCTACTCGTACTCATTTAGTTTTTCGTTACTCATAACTTACCATCTATCCTTCCTACATAAGGACTCCACCGAGCCCCCTCCTACAAGTATATATACATACCACAAAATCCTTGTCTAGCTCTGTGATCTTTAACTCTGGAGAATGTGTCAACAACTACTTTAACTGCTCAAAATTTGCTATAGATTCCTTTGTCCATTCAAACTTCTTACCTTTCATTTGCAATGATGTGATATGATAAGAAATATGTGAGAAAATCCTAATGAACATCCTGTAATAACCTAATAGCCTCATGAATGACCTTACCTCATCCACATTACTAGCAGTTTCCCACCCTATGATTGCCCTTGTCTTTTCTGGATCTACTCTTATTCCTTCCTTGGAAACCACATGTTCTAAGCAATGTACTTCTATCTAAAATAAACTACACTCACTGAGCTTAGAATAAAAATGATGTTCCCTCAAAAATCTCAATATTGTTGCTAAATTTTCAAAATGATCTTATCCATTTTTAAAATATACTAGTATATCATCAATGAACACAATAACAAAATTTTCCAGATAAGGACTCAACACAATATTCATTAAGCACATAAATGTAGCTGGATCATTAGTCAAACCAAATGGAACTACAACAAACTTGTAATGTTTGTACCTAGTCTGGAAGGTTGTCTTTTGAATGCCATAATATTTAATTCATACATGATGATATCCGGATCTCAAATCAATCTATGAAAACACTATTTCTCCCTTCAACTGATCGAACAAGTCATCAATACTCATAAACAGATACTTTTTCATGATGGTCACTTTGTTCCACTGCCTATAATAAATTCATAATGTGAGAGTACCATATTTCTTATTTAAAAACAATATCAGTTCACCCCATGGTGATACACTTGGCCTAATGTATCCATTGTCCAACATTTCCTTCAACTCTACCAACTCCAGTGTGTTCGTATTGTAAGGTGACTTAGATGTTGGCACTACACCTGACACCAACTAAATAGAAAATTATACTTCCATGTAAGGTGGAAAATTTAAAATATCTTCGAGAAATACATCTTGAAATTTCTCTAGAACTAGGTACCTGCTCAAAACATCTGCATCCTCAACTTCCTTACCTTTGTCACTATAAATATTCACTGCAAACAATACACACCCTTTCCTGTGACTGCGCTTGCCCTGCATAGCTAGCACCATTCTCACTGATGTTGATTATTCTTACCCTATAAGACTCTTTGTTCCACATTGTCATCCAAGCACTAAATAACTTTTTCATAAAAATCCACCTTCGTCCTATGAAGATATATCCATTCCATACCTAAAAGAATACTATATGATCCAAATGGAAATACATTCAAATGTGCTGAGGTAGGCATACCATTCAAGTAAAATGCACAAGATCTTACATAATGATGATCTGTATTTTTTGTTCCTATAGCCAAGTTCACTAACCAAAAATATTCATGCACTTATTTATTCAAACCACACTTATCCACCAGATCAAGATTAACATAACTATAATTAGATATAGGTACAATCAAAATGAAAACAAATTGATCACAGATCTTAGAATCCATATCGATAATAGACTCCTGGTGATTTTCCTACCTATTATCCAGTGCTGCATAGATCGTGGGAATACTTTGTCCAAAACTCCCACTATCTCTTCCTCATGCACACTATAGATCTGCGGCCTACCACCTTGATGTTGTGGACAATATCTCGTGCGATGATCTTTGCCACACATCCAATAGTGTATAGGCTTCCAACCTTCATCCTTATTCTTATCCTTAGATCAAAGTTCCTATTCTCTTCCACATGTATTGGACTTCTTAGGTGGTGAAACATTCTCTTTATTACCTATATTATTTCTCTTAGGTGGTGCAACATTCATGTATCATTTTCCTTTATTCTTATCATTACCCTTCCAGTCCTTCTTAGTCTCATATCTTCACTTTGATATTTTGTAATAATTATTAAGATTTTGAATGCCCTCCTCCAATGATCTAGGCTAAAAATTCAATCTTATCTTTGAACTCTATCAAAAAACCAAAGATGAATCTTTGAATCTAGGGGTTCTCCTCCTTTATGTAATGCACATATCGCAACAACTCCATAAACATGCTAGTATACTCTACATCAATGATAGATCCCATATTTAGATCATAAAAGTCTTTTGCCCTGTCATCATAGTATCTCTCTAACAAATAATTCTTCCGAAATAGCCTCTCTAACACAATCCAAGTTAGTTCCTCCTCATAAAAATTCTTCACATTTTTCCACCAAATATATGCTTCACCTTTGAGGCTAAACATAGCTATTTTTTCTTTCATGTTTTCTGAGTAATCATACAACCTGAAGAAATTCCTCATACCAAGAAACCATACTTCCGCATCATGTGATTTCTTCACCTCTCCATAAAATTTAGGTTGTTTTTCTTTCTTAAACTCATCCATCCAATATCCCCTACCACTCCCCATGTAAAAATGATAATGATGATGATCATAGTGCCCATCAGAAACATAAATAGAATTGTACATGAGTTTGTCACCTCTCTTATTCAGACTGTCTAAAATCTTGCCATATATCATCATGTCAAATCTATATGACTTGTGAACACCATGAGACCTACTTCCATATGCCCCATTATTCCCATCCTCCCATCCATAGCTGATATGAAGTGGCCCTTATCGTTGCAACTCTCACAAACTCTAAATGATTAATGCATTGACCTCTTCTTGTTTTTCATGTGCCTGTATGATTTGGTCATTATCTACTTTACAACTCCTTATTTCTTCCTTCAAACTTCTCAATGTCTCTACTAAGTCAGAAGATTTCCCAATGCCATTTTTCTCATCTGATTCATATAGAGAATATATGTAGTCTACCATATTGCTAGTCATTTTATGATTTCTTCCTGCAAGGCATATCATGTCAGCTAAACCAAATCACAATAAACCAACGTTCCTTAGAATAATTTGGGGAAGATATCTCATATGAAAGATCAAGAAAATCAACGTAATACATGTATAAAAATAATCATAACAACATATATACCTATAACACATAGGTATATCAACACATAAACGCCATTGTAGCTAGAGTTGAGTCATCAATGGATGACCATATCAACTACACATATCATGACCTCACGCATGACAACAATACTCATACCGATGTACTTCAACAATACATAAGCACTTGACATGTAGAAACAACACATAATCATTCATACACACATGAAAACACATTGTGTAACAACACCATTAGCTCTCCCTTGGCAATGTCAGTACCACTGTCACCAACACCATGTGGATTCAACAAGTACATAAACCCCAAGTGTGAGAAACATATATGAAACCAACATAAATTCATGACCAACACACTGCCCATCCAATACGAGGGATGAACCATGCTCTGATACCACTCTATAAAACCCTCCTCCAACATCTACCCAAGAAACCAGTTGAGCAGGGAAAAAATGTGATTAAGAGTTACTATGATCTGAGTCAACCTCTGAAATCACCTTAAGGAAGTGGAACCAACAACAGACATAAACACACAACATTACCTACCTTCTGCACATGCTATAGGAAACCCAGGAGCCACCACAACCTTCCAATAGGATAGCCCCTCAATCAAAATGAAATTTCCATGCTTCAATCCCTCAGTTTCACACTGAATATCGGAAATAATGTGACTGGACATATTGAGCATAATCACAACATGGTAGGCATGCGATCGAGGAATTTTCCCATTAGTTCTAAGCTATAGATACCAATTTGTGTGCCATTTTTCAGGCCCAGAGCCTAGATCACTGCCCAGAATATCATGACATTTTCAGAACTGAAATATAACAAGGGAATAATGATGCAAGAGAAAATAATTGAAAAACGACTTGACTAGAACACTACTAGCCACGAGAGCCATTTTGTCAAACAAGTCAAAAATATGTAATGTATAGGTTTAATCAACAGGTCTAAGGATAGGGGTCTCATAATTATCTGAGAATCACTAGGAAGAATTGTTGTCTGATCACACTAACTGCATTATCATCTATTTGGTCATAGATACATTGTTCATTCATTTACAAATAAAAACATGATGAGAGCCAAACATCATCTTCATCATAAAACACATTCATAACCAACATATAAACAATAAAAACACCAAGCACATAATAACCATATAACCCAGATAATAACAAACATATTTACCCATCAATACAAAGGGAAAGGAGCTCTTATTTCCACAGGAAAAATGCAACCAAGTGTGGGACTTCCATGTTCCACCTGACCATATACATGGCTGAGCCAATTCTCTCTTTAGTCAGTCACCCCCATACCATATTGTAGGAATGAATGTGGGATATCATAAAATTCATCATTGAAAACCAAACCAGGGCTTCTAAAGGCCAAACCACCTCAACCCTCAACTTGTGATTCCACCTCACTATCGTACATCACAAAAAATATAAGCTTGGTCTCCACCTAAGCTCTATAGGGCTCTAGAGTGTTTTTTCGAACAACAGATTCCAAGAATAGTAACTCAACCAAGATTTTTGATGTGGCTTCCAGAGAATTTGTCCAACCAAGGCTTATAGGACAAGTAACTCAACCTACCAAGATCTTCTGGAGTGTTTTTCCAAGAAATGACTCTGGGACTAGTAACTTAACCCAAGCTGTTACAAGGCTTCTAAAGTGTTTGTCTAAACAACGCTTCCAGCAACTAATAAATGAACACACTTCCAAACAAAAATGAGAACCAATAAAAAAAAATTAAATTAACGCACAACACCATGCCTATCCATGGAATGGCAAGGCTAGGAAAATCCATTGTCAATCAAGGCAATGCTCCATTCCAATGACATATCATGACCAAGAAATTACATTTATATGCCATGCATGCCAAAACTAGGGAGGAGAACATACATGCAACTTGTTACTTGCAATCAAAACCCGATGTGGTTGCTAATCCCGATGTCCTCTTGTGCTTTGTTGCTCTTCCTTTTCCTTCTTGCTTCAAAACTCCAAGTATGCAACACTCTCCAAGAGTGATCGAAGAATCTCTAATAACTTGAGAAATCCAAAACTACACTAAACAAAAGCCATGAACTAGAAGCTTTTTTTTATCAATGTTCCCTATGTTTTCTTCATTTTCCATTATTTTCCTTCATTTTCCTCCTCACATGCAACCTGTGACCTTTCACCTCACATTTCTCCTATTTTCCATTATTTTAATAAATAAATGCCAATAAATCCCAGTTTTCCTTTCCAAGGCCTTAGCCATTTCCTTTTCCAATTTCTGTGGCCATAATAAACCATATGAACACCTGCGCTAGGTGCTGATCAATGGTTGTCATTGATTTCAACCTTAACATCACTAGGGGCTACCCCGATATTGCATGGGAATTTTGACTTGCCAACTTACTTTATTCCGAGTCAAGGATATTTTGTATGGTTTCTACTAGTCGATATGTTTCCGTTGATATATGGCACACCACATAATTATTCACAGTCTCATGTTTGAAGTTAGTAACCCCAGTTAGTGGGCTAAAACTCCATGGGGTTGTGGCATGACACTAATCATTGGTTGTGGTGATTGAATAGGCAATAATTAATATTTTTTTAAGCTCCTAAAATCCCTCCAATGTTCAGTTGTTGAATACCCTCTCAACCTAAGCATTTATAAAAATTCCGACCCTCATATCCTCCTCATGTAAGGATTTCACTACTTAAAACATGTCATCGTGAAATTTTCGCTATAATTTGTTTTCTGTGAAGCTTCATATGCTTAAAAAAAAAACTCGTTTGATATGCAATCATGATGAAGCTTGTGTCTAAATTTCAGATACTTTTGCTCTATATTTTTGGAAATATGATTTGTGGAAGTCAGGGTTTTTACAGACTCCCGAATTTTATGTCAAACAGGTGACCTTGGGAAAATCGTCATAACTTTATCTATAAGCATTGGATTCAAATTTCGTAAAAGGTGACAAAAAGAGAATGGGTTTTAGTTTGTTGGGTATCAGTTTCAAGGCCAAAGGTTGAAACAGTGACACATGGCACTTCGTACAAGTTCACTCTATCGAACTAGTCTATAATCAGGTCATCGTAGGATATTGGGCATAACTATTTCTTGAAGAATGCAATATTTATCACACCTACGAGGTTCGAAAGAGGACTCAAAAGGCTACCAAAGGATATAATTTCATACCTTGGAGATCTGAAATTACACAAACACAACAGATTCAATATTGAGCATCTAGAAGGTAAGAAAAAATATATATTCAAGGATCACTGCAATAAGGACAAAAAATTAACAGTCAAGGGTAAGTTTGCTACAAAATGCTATGTATGATTAGTTTTTGAATTTTAATTTGAATATCATCTCTGACATGTGTTTTTACTGGACAGTGTAAGTATTTTGTATGTATGTTTTTTTGGGTTTTGTTCATAAATGTTGAACATATTTACATTTGAATTTCGAATATTTCTCTGAAATATGGTTTGCATGAAAATGTAAGTATTTTTTTTATATTGGTTTGGATATTGTCCATTAATGCAAGCGTAGGAAGGAGGACACAATAGGACAACTCAAACACATACTAGAAGGACAATGAAACGCCAAAGTACCATTACTTGAAGCAAGCACAACAATACCTCAACAGCTACTACTGTTCAAAGAAGTAGTTTCAAGTCAAGTATCAGGTCATGTCAAAAGCCAGTACTGTAAAAGCATCATTGGAAAATTATAAAAGAGTCATTATTGTAAAAGAATCAATATTCCTAGAGTTGGGGAGGCATTGTTGGGAGGTATAAGTATCATTGTTGGATAATTTTATGATTGGATTGCAGGTCATAGTGTGATTGGGCAATTGGTCTATCTCAAGAAAATAATTGTGAATCATACTATATCGTGGATCATTGTCCTTGGTATGGGTGTCAACAATATTGTATTATTTTTTATCATTATAGGGTTGCATGGAGGTGCTAGGTTGGTGCATCAAGTCACCTAGATGTTGGAACCTGTGAACACTAGAGGGTGGTAAGTCGGTCTAGGATGTCGGGGCATCCATTGAGTTGACTACTGAAGAAACCAAACCATTGGGGTATCCTTCCAGTGGGAGCTGGAGAAGAATGATTTTATAGAATTATATGAAGTTGTACCTTTAATTTCAGTTGTGGCTGAAGATTAAAGAATTTATTAGAAAAGCGTTCGACAGTTTTTGACCTGGAGGGGGATATCCACCTAAAATTCATGTGCCTATTGTGTTCTATTGTTTACTGTTATTACTAGATAAACATCAAGAATAATTGAAGATTAAATAATGGTCTGAAAATAGTTAAAATTGCTAATTGATAAGAAATACTAATTCACTCCCCTCTTAGTATTTTCAACAATTGTTATCAAAGATTGGTTCCTTCAATAGTAGTCTAACAACTGGAAGGAGATCATGGAGTATACTAATAATAGAGTTCCTATGTTCAATGGAAATAACTACGCACTTTGGAGTGGAAGAATGCAGGTTCATTTGTTGGCGCAAGGATACGAAGTATGGGAAATCGTTGAAAAAGGCTTTACAATGACCCAGGATGAACAAGGTAAGAAAAATATGGTATATGATGCAAAGGATAAAGATTTCATTATCAATGGGATTATTGAATCTGTCTATCTTAAGGTACTATGTTTCAAAACTGCTAAAGAAGTATGGAGTAAGCTTGAGAATATATATGCAGGAAATTCAAACGTGAAACAAGGAAAGCTTCAAATTTATAGGGAAAATTTTGAGAAACTCAAAATGAAGGTAGATAAAAACATTGATTCATACTTACAACATGTTGATAAAATAAAAAATGCATTTGAAGTTTTGGGAGAACTTGTCGACACAAAATTTTTTGTTCGAAATATCCTTAGAACCTTGCATGCAATATTCAACCCAAAGGTATTTGTCTTGTAATATAGTTCGCATCTATCCAATCTCAGCAAACATGAATTGCATGGAGTGATTACGACATATGAAATGAGGATTGAAGAAGCAGACAACACATCTCACCTAGAAACAACATTCACCGCATCCAAGAAAACTAGTAAGCACAAGCATACTCTGAAAGCAGCAACTTGCAGTTGTAAGGAATAAGAAAAGGAAAGAGATGAAGAAGAATTTTCAGATAAATAATTTTTCTACTTCATGCGAAAAATGAGAACATCTACGGGGAAATTCAAAGGTAAACTTCCATTGATATGTTTCAGTTGCGGTGATGTTGGGCATTTCACAGCTAAGTTTCCTCACAAAAATGAGGTTGTTACAAAAGGAAATAAAGGTTCGAGGAAGTTCAACAAGCAAGGAAATAAGAAATGGTTTAAGAAGATTTTCTTCTCCAAAGAAGATAACTCCTCATCTGATGAAGTTAGTGATAACGAATAAAAAATCAATGGAAGAGTATTGTTTATGGCCAAGCATAATAAGAAAGAAGCATCTAACGAAGACGAAGATATGACTGAGGTTTAATTTCAAAATGAGGTGATCAAGGTTATCAAAGAGCTCAAGGTTGAGAAGAAGCATGACAACACTCTTGAAGATGAATTAAATATAGAAAGGGAACATGTCATAAATCTTAAACTCAAGGTTGAAGTATAAAAATGAGTTGAATAACATTTCATTGAAGAATTAAAGGAAAGAGAAGCATTGGAATATTAAATAGTTTCTCTATGAAAGCATGTAAAAAATGGAAAAAATATTCAAAACTACAGCAATGGCTTCAAGGAATTGGAAGAAAACATCAACAATCAACGATCAAACAGTGACAAGACTAGTCTTGGTTACAACGTAAAATTTGAAAAGGAGCCAAGTCCTTCTATGAAAACAAAATAAGATGGATATGAAAAATATAAAAAGCAGGTAGACCTCCATTCCAACTCAAGATATCAGGACTTTCAAGAAGAACCATGGAAGGCAATTCCTCGAAGAATATTTCTTCCTAGGTATCAACCTATCTTCTATGGTGGTTTTTATCCATGTGGAATGTTTGGACAAAGAGCTATAGAATGTCACACATATGTTTGGAATAAATACAATTCTAGGAAATATTTCAAAAAGGGATATTCTAAAACTCAACAGAATATTAACAAATTTGATCATTTGAGAGATCATGTTACAAATGTAACTATTTTGGAAACCTGGCTAAATATTACGGAATTATAATTTCTTCAAATGAATTCTCACAAAATTAGAATGAAAAAATATGAAAAAAGAAGATTGAAAAATGTGTTATCACGCTCAAGGCTCAAAGCAACAGAAAAGTTTGGTATGTTGATAATGGTTGCTCAACTCATATAACTAGAGATAGGAATAAGTTCGTATCATTGAAGGAAAATAAGGATGGAACAATGTCTTTTGGAAATGACAAGTCTTCAAATGTCATAGGAGTAGGTAAAATCACGCTTGGAAGCAAGAATGAATTAGGTAAATATGTGTTGTTGGTTGAAAATATGAATCATAATATGCTTAGTGTTGGACAAATGTGTGATCTAGGACACACGATGCTATTTAACTCTAATAAATGTGAAATTGGGAAATGAACATTTGGTAAAGTTGTGGATATATGAAGGAAAGCTCCAAATGACATATATATTTTGGATGAGACATGTAAAAGGTGATTTTTGGAGAAAGAAGATGAAATTGGTTATGGCACAAACGAATGGGACATATAAGTTTTGATAATTTGGTCAGGATGAACAATAAGGAACCTAGTCAAGACGAACACTAGGTAGTAGCTATGAATGAAGAACTAGATCAAATTGAGAAGAATGATACTTGGTAATTGGTTCCGTGACCAAAGGATAAAAATGTTATTGGAACTAAATGGGTCTTCAGAAACCAATTGAATGAGGATGAACATGTTACCAAGAATAATGCAAGATTAGTGTGCAAAGGATATGCACATGTTGAAGTAATTTATTTTGAAGAAAAATTTTCTCCCATTGCCAGAATGGAAGCTATCGAGATGTTTCTCGCTTATGAATTCTCAATAAAAGTCAAGGTCTACCAAATGGATGTTAATTCATCCTTTCTAAATGGTTAATTGGAAGAAGCAGTTTACATTGAAGAACTCGAAGGTTTTCTACTCTCTAAAAAGGAAGACTATATTTGTAGATTAAAGAAGGCACTATATGGTCTCAAGCAAGCACCTAGAGCTTCGTATGCTCATTTTGATGGATATATACATAAATGAGAATTCAAGAAAGGGAGCATCAACAACAATCTCTATATGAAAGTGGATCAAGATAACCTAACAACTATTGAGGTATATGTAGACAATATAATTTTTGGAAGCAATGATGACAGATTAAGTAAAAAGTTTGCCACAAATATGCAAAGTGAGTTTTAAATGTCTCTACTTGGTGAGATGACATAATTTTTAGGGCTTCATATATCTCAGCAGAATAAAGGAATATTTATATATCAAACGAAGTGCATCAAGGAAATTTTCAAGAAATTCAAGATGGAAGATTGCAAGCCTGTCCTTACCCCAATGGTAACAGGTTGTAGGTTAATTTTAGATGATTCATCAAAGGATGTGGACTAGAGGTTGTATATATATGTGATTGGAAATATTATATATGTGACAACTTCTCAGTCAGACGTAATGCAGGGAGTTGGACAAGTAGCAATATTCTTAGCAGCACCAAAATAATCTCATATTATTGTTGTCAAAATAATTCTTCGATATCTTAAGGTCACAACAGAATGTGGTTTATGGTATCTGAAAGGAAATAATCTAGTTATCCAAGCTTATACAGATGCAGATTGAGCAGGAAGTGTTGATGACTGAAAGAGGACTAATGGAGCAACATTCTATCTAGGTGGTTTCCTTGTTTCATGGTTAAGCAAAAATTAGTCTTCAATCTCATTATGCATAGTAGAAGCATAATATATCACAGAAACAGCTTGTTGTACTCGATTTCTCTAGATGAAGCAAAATTTTCAATATCTTCAAGTCATGTTTGATGAGCCTATTCCCATATTTTTTTATAACACTAGTGCTATCAGTATCTCCAAGAATCCTTTGATGCATTCCAAAACAAAGCACATTCTGATCAAATATCATTTCTTTAGAAAGAAGGTCACTAAAAATAATATCAAGCTTGAATATGTTGGAACAAAGAAACGAATTATTGACATCTTTACCAACCATTACCACATGAATAATTTGAGTCTCTTCACCTAAAGCTTGGGATTCTTGCAAGTTCTCATTAGATTCTTTCTCTTATCTAAGTACGTAAAAAAAAGAGGGGGAGTGGAGGTGTGTACAGGTCCATAGGATGACGTTTGTGAGGGTGAGTTACAGTTTGCCATTGATGACAAAGGGGGAGATAATTCTGTAGGAAGAGGTTTGATAATCGCAGGGGGAGTAATTGTGTTTCCATCAATCCCAAAGGGGGATATTGTTGATCAGTGGTTGTCATTGATGTCAACCCAAGTAGCATTAGGGCCTACCCTAGTGTTGCATGGGAATTTTTATTTCACAATTTAATATATTCTGAGTCAAGGATATTTTGGATGGTTTCTACTTGTCAATATGTTTCTATTCATATATGGAAGACCACATAATTATTCACGGTTTGAGAGATATTCATGTTTAAAGATAGTAACCCCAGTTAGTGGGCTAAAACCCCATAGGGTTGTGGCATGACACTAATCATTGGTTTTGGTCTTTGAATAGTCAATAATTAATAATTTTTTAGGCTTCTAAAATCCCTCCAATGTTCACTTTTTGAACACCCTCTGAACCTAAGCATTTATATAAATTGTGACCCTCATATCCTCGTCATGTAAGGATTTCGCTACTTAAAACAGGCCATCGTGGAATTTTTTATATAACTTTCGTTATGTGATGATATAGATGCTAAAAAAAAAACCATTTGAGGTGAAATCCTGATGAAGCTCGTGTTCAAATTTTTGATATTGTTTCAATATATTTTTGGAGATATGATCTGAGGAAGTTAGGGTTTTTGCAGGCTCCCGAATTTTATGTCAAACTTGTGACCTTGGGAAAATTGTCATAAATTTTTCTCTGAGCATTGGATTCAAATTTTGTAAAACGTGATAGAAAGGGGACGGGATGTAGTGTGTTGGATATCATGTTTAGGACCAAAGGTTGAAGTAGTGACATGTGGTACTTCGTAAAAGTTTGGTCTACTGAACCAATCTATAATCATGTCAATGTAGGAGATAGTGCATAACTATTTCTTGAAGAATCCAATATTGATCATACCTACGGGGTTGGAAAGATGATTTAGAAGGATAATACAGTACACAATTTTAGACCTTGGAGATATGAAATTACACAGATACAATAGATTCAATATTGAGCTTCTAGAAGGAAAGAAAAAAATGCATTCAAGGATCACTGCAGTAAGGAAAACACATCAACAATCAAGGGTAAGTCTTCTACAAAAAGGTAAGCATGATTAGTGTTTGAATTTTAATTTGATTATCATCTTTGACATGTGTTTTTCCAGGACAATGTAAGTATTTTGTATGTATGGTTGTTTGGGTTTTGTTCATAAATGTTGAACGTGTTTACATTTGAATTTTGAATATTTCTCTGACATATGGTTTTCAAGATAGTGTAAGTATTTTCTTTTTGTATATTGGTTTGGGTATTTTTCAATAATGCATGTGTAGGAGGGAGGACACAATAGGAAAACTCAAACACATACTAGAAGGACAATGCAACGCCAAAGTACCATTACATGAAGTAATCACAACAATACCTTAGCAGTTGCCAATGTTCAAAGAAGAAATGTCAAGTCAAGTATTAGGTCGTGTCAAAAGTGAGTATTGTAAATTCATCGTTGGAAAATTGTAAAAGCATCATTATCGTAAAAGATTCAATCTGCCTAGAGTTGGAGAGGCATTTTTTGGAGGTATAAGTGTCATTGTTGGATAATGTTATGGTTGGGTTGTAGGTCATAGTTTGATTGGGTGATTGATCTAGTTCAAGAAAATCATTGTGAATCACATTGTATCATTGATCATTGCCCTTGCTATGGGAGTCCACAATATTGCCTTATTCTGATCATTATAGGGTGGTAGGGAGGTGCTAGGTTGGTGCATGAAGTCACCTACATGTTGGAGCCTATGAACACCTCAAGGTGGTAGGTCTGTCTAGAATGTCGAGGCATCCATTCAGTTGACTATTGAAGAAACTAGGGCGTTGGTGCATCCTTCCAGTGGGAGCTGGAGAAGAATGATTTTCTAGAATTATATGAAGTTGTACCTTTCATTTCAATTGGGGCTAAAGATTAAATAATTTATTAGAAAAGAGTTCGGTGGTTTTTGACCTGAAGGGGTTTTTCCACCTAAATCCATGTGCCTATTGTGTTCTATTGTTTACTGTTATCACTGGATAAACATCAAGAATAATTGAAGTTTAACCAATTCTTTGAAAATATTTAAAAGTGCTAATTGATAAGAAATAATGATTCACACCCCCCCTCTCAGTATTTCCAACACAGGGATGTTTTTCCCAACATTTAGCTCGAAATAAGTGTCCCATGACCTTGGTTATTATTTTTCCTTTATTAAATTTATTACATGGAATTTCCACCAGGGTTTTTACACTCAAGAAGGGTTGACAGAGTGTACAATTGTGTAGAAGAGGTCTAAAATTACAAGATAGTGGTAGCATGACCTTTGGATAATTGGGTTGAAAGTAAAACTTCCAGGAAAAGTTAAATTGTTGATCTAGGAGGATCTATATACTCTTCCCAATGAGCACCATGGTTAATATAAACTCATTGAAGCCTACGGTTTTGTGAAGGTTTTTACTATATTTGTGCTCATAATTTCATTTTTTATTGTAAAATAGAAATTGAATATTTTAGAGGATTTTCCTCAAAATTAAAATTCATGTTGAAATTGATAGTTTAATGGAATTACTCTCATCCTTAAGGTTTTGGGCATAAGGCCCTTCAAAGTATAGATTGAGATATTTCCTCCACATAAATCTCATGAGCATATTTTAAGGGATATGAGAATTAATTTTCTACTTTGAATAAGGGATAAGGAGATATTCCTTCCTTAGTTTCGGGCTCTTAAGAGTTACCATTTTATGTACTTTGTAAAGGGAGAAGAAAGGAAGATTGTGAGTGCTTGAAAGTTTCATTTTTGAGCATAGGTTGGATAGCTCCATAAGTCTTTCAGAGATTTTGATGTATAGCTGACAATTCCTGACTGGCCACTTCAAAGTAAAAATTATATGTACATCTATCTCCTTTCAGAAAAAAAAATGGATCAATTCTTCCTGTTGGAGGGGAATCCAAAGAGGTAGAACCATGGAAAGGGTGAACCCCATTATCAAACCTGTTTTGTTCACATTTTATTCTTTATGGTTTGATTGAGTATTTTCTTACAGTCATTTTTTTAAGTTTTGAATAAGTGATGAAATCAACATATATAATCATGTATCATAACGTAAATTCTTAAGTTCAATTCGATATTAAACAAGTTTTATATTTATACATGGTTTGAGTTTCTCTCAAGGGATTACAAATCAATTGTACAACAAAGAGAAGGTGGAGGAAAATTTTCTTCACCCCACTTAGTAGAAATTTTTAGGGACCAAAAGCCTCCCAAATTTTTGCGGTGTGATTTGGATTGGATCATTATATTTTTTGTCATCAATATCAATAGTTTTAGAGTGAATAAAATTGAGTAATCAATTGACAAGATCATTTTTACTAGTGGGGCCCAATTTGTAAAAATAGGGTCTAAGACCTTCTAGGAGTGTTTTGAGGAATCAAATAACCACTTTTGGGGTTGAAACTTTGTTTCTCTATCAAAAGGAATTTTTGTTCTATTATACACACATAAATATTTCCAACGACATACTAATAATATAAATTAAAGTTTCTATGTGAACTTTATGCCACTTAGAAGTTAACCTTCTTGTTTTCACCACCATAATTCAAAAGGATGCCATTTCAACCCCCATTATTCATGCAAAATGGGCTAGGCATGTGATTATGATGTAGAAGCTGGATCTAGAAGAGTCAATATTGTATCTATGGTTAAGGGTTTAGGTAGTGAAGCCTAACCACTATTAGGTTATCATTTTATGTTATAATGAGGCCACTAGGAGGAAAATGGGTTGCATTTATTTGAGTGCATTTGTTCCATAGCTGAGAAACAATTTCCTATAGGGATAGGAGGTAGAGTGCACTAAGAGGATTGGTGCACTACATCATCCCATGGGCCACAGGTAATACTTATTTGTACTCACAACCATATTTCCATTCAAAGAAAGAGAGTGGAGAAACCTCGCTTTCTAGATAGGTTTTTCTCCAAAAAGGGTTTCCCATAGCATATCTCATGTCAAATGTGTTTATGAGATTTTATTTTTCCATTATTTATTTTCTGCATTGTTTTAATTCTCATCCATGCATTTTTAACAACATATCTATAGATCTAGAAATCTAATAAAAGTGTAATATTGTAGAATTTCAAATTTAAATTATAGTATATGAGATATATTGCGATGAACTGCCAAATGGAATATCCAAAACAGTTTACAAATCATTAAAACATGTCCATAAATCATTTATAATGCGAGGATCCATAAATTCCACTTTTTTAGGCCTAGTTCCTAAAGAATTAAGTCATCCTCTTTCTCTTAGTTCGAATATCTCCTTTTGTAATGTCTCTTATAATATTATAAATATATATATATATATATATATATATAATCCTATAAAAGATATCCTTCCTAGAATCATCTCAAAAAATCAAGGGGGCTATCTCTACAATAGGAAAATATTAGACAATATCCTAGTAGTATGAGGACATTCACTAAATCAAGACTACATGGGACAAAGGCATGGAAATCAAAATAGATATTGCCAATGCCTTTGATAGGATAAACCATTTTCAATACTTGAACAAATTTGGATTTTAGTTTTGGTTTACTAATGGATTGAATCTTGTATTAGAAACCTTTGTATTTTTCCATTAGTCAATGTTAGGCTATCCTCTTTCTTCAATGCTAAAAGAGGGATATGGAAAATATTCACTCTCTCCTCAAATATATACATCATATTAGTAGATTCCTTGAGCAAGAAGATGGAAAATGAATGATTAATAAGGAATATTCCAAGAATCAAGATAGTTAGATGATCTATATTGGATAATTATATTATTTTTCATCCATATTTATGCTTTTATAGTGTAAAACGTGAAGGAATCAAATCACAACACCATTGTTATGGAAGAATTCCAGTTTGGTGAATTGGCGTATGAAACATTCTAGAATTCATTTGAGTCATTAAACGGTTTTTTGTGGACTATTTTTTCTTCTCAAGTCTCGCGTTGCACAATGTTATTCTCCACATAGATACTTTTCTAGCAACATAATAATAACATCAATTGGATTCCTACGAAAAATTTATGCCAACTCGAAATTGACCAATACGTAGACTACCATGTATATTCTACTTGACAATTTTTCACAATAGATCTGATAAAATTATACTTAAACATCTAAAATCTACACTATGAGGGTTTTTTTCTCTTTAGATTTCTAGATTTGTAAATTATTTTTTATTGTGCATGCATGAAAATTATAATTATACAAAAAACATAGAAAAGTGAAATACAAAATCATGAATCAGTATTGACACATGATATATATTGGGAAACCTTTTTGGGAGAAAAATTGGCTAGAAGGTGAGGCCACTCTATTCTCTATCATTGAATATATAATGGATGCATGTAAATAAAGCCATGTGGCCCTTAGGATACTATAATGGACAAATATTTTATGTGTGCTCACTCCCTATCCCTCTTGGTTACTCTTCTAATCCTTGGAAAAAAATTCACTCCAAAAGATTAGAACCCCTTTTCCTCCTAGTGGCCTAGTTATGACAAAACCTACTAATTATTAAGTTTGACTCCTTCAACTCTTAATTAGAGTTACAATATTAAATATTTTAGATTCTTATTTATTGTGATGTGACTAACCCCTTTTCAATGAATAACGAGGGATGTAATGACATCCTCTTGAACTATGGTGGTAAAGGAAGAATTTCATCTTCCAAGTGGCATAACTTTTTCATATAGACTCTAATTTACGAAATTAATGTTCCATTTGAAAAATCTAGGTAGAATATAAAAAAATTCTATGACACTTTAGCAAAAAAAAATTACTGAGGAAAAACATTATTTAATTCCTCAAACTTCACTTGCAAAGTTTTAGACCCCAATTTTCCAAACTAGGTCTTGGTGATAAAAATGGTCCTATGAGTTGACTCCTCCACATTTTCCACTCCAAAAGAATTGAGATGGGTGAAAAAATTATACTTATCTAAAATAGATCACTCATCCCCATTTTGGGAGGATTTTTTTCCCACAAGCTTCTATTTAATGAGGTGAGTAATGTTTTCCTCCACCTTCTCTCGAGGTGCCATTGCTCCCTGCCTAGAAGACACCCTTTCAACCAAATATTCAAGAGTTCATCCTACCCACTTCTTTTAGTTTCGAATCTCTTCAGAAAAATTGTATCTTCTTTCAACTTCTCCTAACAATCTGGTGACAAATCCTTTACAAAAGGTAGGACCTATTCCTCCTCTTGATCTAGCATGGAAGGCCCATAAAGTTTCAAATTCTTTACTTACACAAATAAGTAAATGCACATGTATGGAGGTATAATGAACCTAGAGGAATGATGTCCCGCCTTTTCAAGTATCTCAAAGGGACCATACCATGGATCTTTGATTTTCTTACAAGGACCCTATAATCTCTCATTATTTATTTGTAACCATATCTATCTCCCACTTTGAATGACTTCTCCATTCTATGATAATCATACATGTCCTTATATTTTTCTTGTGATTTCTATAATTTCTCCTATACATATATATGGATTTTCCTAATATTTTCTAAAAAAAAAAAATCCCTCAAGACATTCCCTTTAAGATCCTCCCTCACTCCTCCTTGTTGGATATATGAAATATCCAAAGGTGAAGGTGGAAAATATACAACACAAGTTTCAAATGGGGACTTAACAATAGAACTGTGGATTAATTTGTTATAATAGTGATGTATATATACCATATTTTCATCCCAGGTATTCAGATGTTTTTAATTTAATCCATCAAAATTTACACCAAATTACCCTTGACTACTAATATCCTCTCATCTATCTATGGATGGATTTTTGTAGATCTCTTTCACTTTGTGTGCATCATATACCACATTAAAGTCCAAATTTTATTGGGAAATATTATGTTCTTATCTAAAATGATGATCCTTAGTATCCCAAAGTGCACCCATACCTATCCAAAGGACAAGTTTACTACTTCTTTCCCACTGATGGTAATTTTACAAGGCATGAAAACCCACATCTTATTTAACCTGTCAACTACCATGAATAGGTAGTAATGTCAATTCCTATTATTTTGTAAACCTCCCACAAATTACATGGAAATGCTTTCCCAAGGAAAAGTGGGTAAATTTAATGGATGATATAGAAACTTTTTCTTGCTACTAGGCTTGATGGTAGAACAAAGAGTAATTCCTCTTATGAACCTTTCTACTTTCTCTTGCATCTTGGGTCAATACACATGTGTCTGCAAGTTATAAATTGTCTTCCCTAAATCAAATTTCCTTGCAACCTTGGAGGTGTTAGCCTCTCTAACCAGAAACAATGTTTAAATTTTAGGAACACATAACTTATCAAACATGTAGAGAAACTCATCTTGGATAAGGAATTCAATTTTGTCATCACCATCCTAGACATGACTCAGGCTCTGCTAAAAAATATCCTTGATGTCCTCATCCTTTGAATATGCCTTTCCGTATGCATCATGGGTGAATGCATCCACGTGCATAAGGGTTATTGAGGCTATGATATTTGATGTGGGTGGCCTTGAAAACATGTTTACAAACTTGTATATGTTTCCCTTCTTATAATTGATCAATAAATGAAACTAATTAAGGAACCCCATACACTTGTAAAGCATGGTTTGTTGTAGCTTATTCTAGGCTTAGAAATGCCATATTAGCTTGTGATCTGTGTGGATTACTATATCATTTCCCATTAAGTACTGTTTCCACTTCTTCACATCCTGCACCAAGGCATATTGCTCCTTTTCGTAGGTAGGGTAGTTAAGAACTTCCCAATTAAATACTTCAAAATGATACCATATAGGCCTTCCTCCCTAAATCAAGACTGCTCCCATAACATACGCACTCACATATGTCTCCAATTAAAATAATTTTTGTAGGTTTGGTCATTCCAAAAATAGTGATTGATTGTCTTCTTCTTTAGCTCCTAAAAGGCCCTCTGCTGACCCTTTCCCCACTTGAAACTCTTGCCACTTTCTGTTATGGAATTAAGTGGTGATGCCACCATTGAAAATAGGCTATCAATATCCTTCAGCATGCCTTCCTAATGAAAATCCTAACCTTAGAGAACTTAGTAGGAACCAACCATTCCATGATAGATCTCATCTTGGTAAGATCTATCTTTAGTTTTCCTCCACCTATCACATATCTTAGATACACAAAATATTATTATGAAAACTCCCACTTCTTGATATTTGTTAGCATCTAGTATTTATTTGATTTCTCCAGCACCTTTGTAAAATGTGAGATGTGATCCTCCCAAGTATCACTTTATACCAACATATCATTGAAACAAAAAATAAGAAATGAATTTATAAAAGGGTGAAATATATCATTGATTAGCCGCATAAACATAGTTGGTTCATTGCATAGGCCAAATGGAATGACTAACCACTCATACGAACCATTCATTTTTTTGAAGGAGATATTCCATGTATCTTATTTTTTGAATTAAACCTGGTGATATCCAGATTTTAAGTTTAGCTTAGTGAAGTATTTTTCTTGTTACAACCGATCCAACTTATCATGTATTTTGGATAGAGGTTACCTATTCTTTAGTGTATATTTGTCAGAATAGAAAATGGATGGAATTACAATGAAGTAAGGCTTGTGGCCCATGGGATAATATAGTGCACAAATCCTATTTGTGTGCTCTCTCCCTATCCCTCTCAACTACTTTTCTTGTTTATGGGACAAAATGCACTCTGAATTAAGGGAACTCATTTTCCTCCTAGTGGCAAAGTTATAAATTAACCCGATAGCCTACTAATGGTTATGTTTTATGCCTCAACTATTAAATAGAGTTAAAATATTGGCTCTTATAAAGTATTCTTCATCATGATCATGTAGTTATCCCATTTTCCATTAATAAGGGGGCATATCATCACATCCTCTCAAATGAGGGTGATAAAAATAGAAAGGTCAACTTCTAAGTGGCATAAATTTTTTATATTGACTTTGATTGTGGCAATTTTTTCATTGTTTGAAATCCCTCTACGTTCTAAATAGACAAAAAAGATAGAATTCTTAACCAACAAAGTTTTACCTCCAAAAAATGTTGTTTAATGCCTCAAAATTCTGACAGAAGGTTTCAAACCCCAATTTTTCAAATTATGTCCTGCTGGTAAAAATGGTTCTATGAGTTTATTCCTCCACTTTTTCCACTCTAAAAGAATTGATATGGATGAAAAACAATATAATGATCCAATTTGTATCATTGACCTTCCTAGGTTTTTTTTTTTGCTATGATTCGAGAGACAGCCAAGCCGAATCCCATTATTCAAGGAAAATGTGTTATCCATGTGATAATTATGGAATAGACTCTAAAATATTCAATATTGTAACTCAAGTTAAAATTGAATGAGTAAAAATTAAGCAGTAGTATGTTACAAGGTTGTGTTATTATCAGGCCACTAGGAGGAAAAGTGTCACTATTCTATTCTAGTGAATTATCTTAAATAAATGAGAAAATTTCGCTAAGAGTAGATAAAGAGATAGAAAAGAGAGAGAGGTTTTGCATACTATAGTATCAATGGGTCACATGCCTCATTAATTTTTACTTGCATCAATTTTTGTTCATAAAAAGAGAGCATAACACCCTCACCCCCTAGCTAGGTTTTCTCTTGAAAGGGTTTCCTAGGTCATATATTGTGTTATTGTGGTTTTTGAATGACTATTATATATGTTATATATTTTATGCATAATTATTATTTGAATTCATACACAATAAACAATAATTTACAAATCTAAAAATATAATGAGAAATTAACCCTCATAGTCTAGATTTTAGATTTTCAAATATATTTTAGTACATTTATACTGAAAAAATTCCCAATGGAATATCCATGACAATTTATAGGTAATTTGACGATTCCAAATAATAAATAACTCATATTTTTCATGTGATCCAATTCTTATGGGAGGAGCTTCAACCATCATGTATAATTATAGGGGATAGTAGACTTAGTCGACTAGCCCAGTTAATTTGATATAGTGTTGATGGCCAAAAGTGAACTCGTCAACATTTAGGAGACCACCTGGTCAAAGATCCAAGTTAGAACATTTTCCTTTTGGGGTGATGGTTCCAACTGGTTTTAAATTGCATCCAATTACCCTATTCCTAAAACTAACCTAAACTAACTCTTAATCTAATCTATCCTAATCAATATGGACAATCCTAAATTTAATGATATCATCTTCCTAAAAATGTATGATGTGGCTTGTTGTCATAAGTAGAAAAAAGAGAGAGCTACCTTATTGCATCTTCTTGAAGAAGGTAATCCTTTGGTGAGACAGTGGCTAAACAAATCCACATTAGGATTTTCTCTTATTTAAGGAGACTTTAAAAAATGCATTTTAACCTATATGCAATTGTAATCTATTCTAGTATACAATAAACAATAATAAAGCACAAATTATCTTGATCAAGAAAGGATTAGTCCTTATCCTAATTAGGGGAAAGATGTAAAAGGAGAAGAGGAGAATACTATAAGTACATTCAAGATCTAGGTGTATCTAACAAATTATAGAAGTAATTCTCATAATTCATGGCAATTTATGCAAATATGTGATAATAAGTGTCTCAATAAATAGTTACTACAATATATTGCATATACTTGATCCCAATTCTAAATTAATTTGATATTAGGTTAATTATCATGTTCAAGAATAAATACATTAAAGACAATAACAATTAGGACAAAACAAGGTTTCAATTTATTTATTAATAGTTTTCAGTAAATTTCCAACTATATTTTTTGAGTCTAGTAAACAAATATTGCTTGAATTTTGCCGAAACCTGCAAATATAACTTTACATAATCCAATTATCTTGAAATAATTAAAAATTATACTAGTTTCAATTTCCATAATTCATACTAATTGTTAACATAAAAGAATGAATTTAAATTAAACAATGGAGAAAAAAGTAAATCCAAAAATTCTTTCAATAGTGCAAAGAGAATGCAAATGTTCTTATTGATTTGAAATGTATCTGATATATTATTTTGAGCCTTGACATCCTTCAAGGATAAATTATATATGAGTGTGATAATATATTCCATACATAAAGCAAAACTCTGATATACAACCATAGAAAATATATCCCTTATTATAGAAGTGCTGCAGGTTTTATTCTCCCTGTTATCAATAAATTTCCCCCAAAATCAAGGGAAAAAAACAAAAAATACAATAGTGCACCAATTTCCACTCTTCCACAAATTTGGTTTCCCTATATCTCAATCAAATTCAACCTCTCCTATGAAATCCTTTCTGCACAAAAAAGATAATCCCCTACCACTCAAAATCCATTTTAAATAATTTCACTAAGCACTTAAGAGTTTATATTTCTGCCAAAAAATTTTCTATGAAAATATAAGGCTCTATGCAAGGAGATAGGTTACACATTTTGGCAAATAAAGGGAACATTTTGGGGAAAAGAGGAAGCTTGATCAAGCAATTTTAAGTGCTTGATCGAGAAATTTGTAAGCACTCGATTTCAGCTACTTATGGTCTTAAATATATCTGAATTGAGCATTTAAAAAAAACATCGATTGAGCTCCCTTGTATCCCGCATTAGGATCTGGAACGAGATTTAGGGCTTGACCAAGCTATATGGCTCGATCAAGCATCAGTGCTAGATCGAGTGCTACGGATAGATCATGCCCTCATTTCTTATTCAAAACCTCATCATGGTCTGCACAAGCCATTTTGCACAAACCACAAGGAAGAAGGAGATTGACAATGGATTTCTAAGATCGACTAAAATGGGGGAACTCAATTCATCTTCCCATCAACCTGACTAATGATCTTGAGGCTCAAGCCAAGGTAGGTTTCCTATATTTTTTCCCTCATCTATTTATTTTTTATTGCAATATAAAATAAAATATTTTCAAATAAAAACCCATGATGAAAAAACAAATAATCAAAACCACAAAAAACACGAAGAAAACCCTTGAAAACCACAAAAAAAATCCTAGAAAACCACCATGAAAATCCTTGAAAACCACAAAAAAACAACCTAGAAAACCACTGAGAAAACCTTTGAAAACCACAAAAAATATATAATCTAGGTTTTATTTTTTTTACTTCATTGTATAAGTTTTCTACAATGGTAACATGTTCATTATGAATTTTTTCTATTGTAATTTTTCAATTATTTTAAGTTTACAGTTTTTTTCTTAGGAATTTAGTGAATAAAATTTAAAAAAAAAATTGATTTTTTGTTATTTGAAATTAATTTTAAATTTTGAACAAATTTACATAAAAAATATGCCCAATAAAACCGCAAAATAGAAAGCAACCAAACTATAACCAATAAATAAATAAATTATTTAACGAAAGAAATCACACATGGAGCAGCTCTCAGGTGTGCATAAACTTGCCCGAGATTTGATCGTGGGACTTATGAGGACCAAACCTCCACAAGTAGTCATTGTATAATTTCCTCGAGACTAAATAAATTAGGAGCTTGATATTGAAATGATAAATATGGCTGTTCATGGTGAACCTCTATTTATCAAATACGAAATTTTGATTTATTATTTTACTTTAAATTTAAAATAATTTTATTTTTTTATTTTACTTTTATAATAAATATAGTAATTTGTTTAAAAAAATTAATTGTACTTAAATCAAATATTAACTAAACTAAAATCCTAAAATGAGAAATTTTTTTTATTTAATTAAATTTGATTAACAATTATATATATAGATATATATATATATATATATATAACAAATCTACTTAATTATATAAAATGTAACATAATTATAGCTATAATTATTAACATATATATATAATTATATAACTATATAATAACATGACTATATATATTTAACTATAACTATAACATCTCTCTCTCTCTATCTCTCTCACTCAGTCACACACACACCCACACACACACACACAATCATTTTATAACTATTTAATATCATGTGCTCTTCATAATAACATAAGATGGGTGTTTTTCAACAACTTTTTAAGACTTGATTTTATCTATAAACAATAAGTTTCCATAAAATCTCCCCTACTCGTATTTGTACAATAATTTTAATTTAATGAAATGACAACTATATAGCTCTTAGTTCTCACCCTTATTGAATTTATTAGTTGAGTAATGATTTTGTAGCTTATACTTCCTATATTTTTATTTAACACACATACACACACACACACATAAGTTCAAGTTCGAACAATGCATCATTGATACATACATTACATCCATGACGGAAAGTGCATTTAAAGTGAATAAAAGAATTTTGACCCTTTTGTAATTTGCACCATATTGTTTCATTATGTAGTGTGCTGTACCAAAAACAATGTCTTCTTGTGATTGCACCTAGTACATGTTATGTGTCAATGTCAAACATTATAAAAATGGGTGAAAATGTGTCAATGTCAAATATGTCAAAAAAATTTCACCCATTAAACAAAAAGTTGCACAAACATTCAAAAGATAAAAAGTACTTCAGCACCGACCATGTTCCTTCTTACCATATGGACCCCACTGAGTGCCTGGTGGCAATATAAATTTTGGATCTCCTGTGTAGTTCATCCCTGCATAGGGATAATCTTCAATCATTAGGATATAGCCATCTAGCCACTCAAAGAATGCATCATCAAAAACAATAACGAATTGGACCCTCTCCAGTCTGTAGTATCAAAGTTGACCAATGAGCCTGTCTTGGCTCCCGTGGTCCCGATGCATCCGTGATCATCCTTTGCCTCATTGCGGGCACCCACTCTAGTATGAATATAGTTATATAATTATATATATATGTTATAAATTATAGCTATAATTATGTTACATTTTATATAATTAAGTAGATTTGTTATATATATATATATATATATAGATATAGATATAACAAATCTACTTAATTATATAAAATGTAACATAATTATAGCTATAATTTATAACATATATATATATAATTATATAACTATATATAACGTGACTATATATATTTAACGATAACTATAACATCTCTCTCTCTCTCTCTCTCTCTCTCTCTCTCACTCAGTCACACACACACCCACACACACACACACACACAATCATTTTATAACTATTTAATATCATGTGCTCTTCATAATAACATAAGATGGGTGTTTTTCAACAACTTTTTAAGACTTGATTTTATCTATAAACAAAAATTTTCCATAAAATCTCCCCTACTCGTATTTGTACAATAATTTTAATTTAATGAAATGACAACTATATAGCTCTTAGTTCTCACCCTTATTGAATTTATTAGTTGAGTAATGATTTTGTAGCTTATACTTCCTATATTTTTATTTAACACACATACAAACACACACATAAGTTCAAGTTCGGACAATGCATCATTGATACATACATTACATCCATGACAGAAAGTGCATTTAAAGTGAATAAAAGAATTTTGACCCTTTTGTAATTTGCACCATATTGTTTCATTATGTAGTGTGGTGTACCAAAAACAATGTCTTCTTGTGATTGCACCTCGTACATGTTATGTGTCAGTGTCAAACATTATAAAAATGGGTGAAAATGTGTCAATGTCAAACATGTCAAAAAAATTTCACCCATTAAACAAAAAAGTTGCATAAACATTCAAAAGATAAAAAATACTTCAGCACCGACCATGTTCCTTCTTACCATATGGACCCCACTGAGTGCCTGGTGGCAATATAAATTTTGGATCTCCTGTGTAGTTCATCCCTGCATAGGGATAATCTTCAATCATTAGGATATAGCCATCTAGCCACTCAAAGAATGCATCATAAAAAACAATAACGAATTGGACCCTCTCCAGTCTGCGGTATCAAAGTTGACCAATGAGCCTGTCTTGGCTCCCGTGGTCCCAATGCATCCGTGATCATCCTTTGCCTCATTGCGGGCACCCACTCTAGTATGAAGGACACAATCAGTGTGCCATACCCAAACTCTCGTTGGTTCTAGGTATTACATGTCGTAAGTTCTTCTCGAACCCGATGGACAACACCTTCGCACCAGTAAAAAACTTGAGGATACATACAATCCAGCGCCAAAAATACCTAGGCCTTGGTGGCCACGTGTTGACTCTTGGATCCTCCAAAGAGAATTATCATCCACAAGAGAGACCTCATCGGTCTCGAGACCACCCATGCTATAGGCACCAAAATACTTACCGCCATAGTATTGTTTATGCAGTGAGTTTAGATTAGATCCACAGTAGTTGGGGATCAGCCCTAGAACCTATCAGATTGGGCCTCGCTCCTCTGCTTGACAAACTAGTCAAGAATTATATGTCATCTTTCTCGATCGAGAGTTCATTTCCCCCGATGTGAAAGGCATGTTGTTGATCATCCCACTACTGGACGATCCATCTCATAAGGTCTTCCTCCCCTCTCATCAGCTCTAAACGAGCATACTTCAGTAATATGCATCTACAAAGAACCAACAAAGTACAAGCATCAGTAACCATTTCACATTCTTCTCGTTCATGCTCTCTTTCGTGCCAAAATACTCATAGTACATTTCTTCACACCTACAGAAGAAATATTTCCAATGGATTATTTTTAGGCTAAAACACTCTGGGATTGAGAAAAAAAGGTTAAAAAATGTTTCTACCAGCTAACGCAGGCCCTAGTGCAAACCAGTGCATGCTAATGCACTGTCCCTTAACAGGAAATGCGTTTAACGCGGCCTTGACACTAGGCACCCGCTTTAGCCTCTCAAAAATTTTAGGGCCTGCTAAAAACCAAATTTTCAGCTAGTAAAAAAAACTGAAATGACAATGGAATAAAATGATAACTAGATGAAGGTTCAAGATCTTACCTGGATCTCTCGGAATAAAAAACCGTTGCCTAATTCGTCCACAATCGATAGCAGAAGTTTCACCTTTTTTTCACTCTAGAGCTCTATCACATCACTCAAAACAATGAAAATGAAGGTTTGTTGCCTTCTTATAGCCATTCTGGAGGTATGAATCACTCATCTATTCTGTTAAAATTGGTAAATGGCTGCTATGGTTTGTCGCAACTAATGGTTTTTAAATTTCATCGATGCTCTGATGAGTTGTTAGTGTTCATGTGCATATTTGACTGTGTTCGCCCCAATGCCGAGCTTTCTTTTTAGGGACTTTTTCTAGCTCGTAAAACTAAAAAACCTCAATTTTCCTTCGTCGGGCTCATTAAACTACTATGACGAAGAAATATGAGCCATTCTTTTCTATCTTTTTCTAGCTCATTAAAAGACCAAAAAAGTAACTGAGTTTTTCTTCGTTGGAATCATTAAAAAATCACAGAGAGCATTGAGTTTTTCTTCGTCAAACTCATTAAAATTTCACGAATAATATTGAGTTTACTCTGTCTCCTCATCCTCATAACAAAATGAGGTATATGTCCATTGAACATAGGTTTATCACTCTATCCAGATTCAATGGACTAACTTACCGAAAATGAACAGTTTCGGGCTTACTATTCTCCCTTCGTCGTGCCTGACTATCAAACATGAAAAAGGTACCCCTTGGAGTTGTATTTTACAATGTTTTTTAGACTACCTAAAATATTAAAAGATCACCGCATTTACCTGTCTAGACTCGTTAAACTTAAAAATATGGGGAAAATTTTGGACAAGGTGGATACTTATTCTGTTATATTTTAAAGGTCGATTTGGCAGCAAAAAATATTCAACATGGCACTCCCTAGAAAACTCACTCGCAATTATCCGAACCCTACCATCTATGAGTTTAGCCTTCATATGCCAATGTTCCTGCATTGGTGAATCCTGACACTCTTCGATGTTCATTAAGCCTAAGTTGCCTGGTACCCTGTTACTATGCTTTCTATTGTTCAAGAGGATCCCGCTATCCACTGCTCCTTGTATCAACCAAGCCATCATATACCATAAATTATTTGTCATCAGTTACTCCCATTTTCTCTTGACTATCTCCAAAACAAAATAATATTTTCTCGTTTCGTGTCGACTGATGTAGGATGCCACAATGCTTACCTTTCTACAGATCTCTTCCTATCGACTTCAAAATATTATCTATGAAATTTATCCAAAAACACATCACTACCCGGGTACTTACAGACATCAGTCATAGGTCACCTTCTGTTTGGTTGGGGGTTCTCATTATTGGCTCCTGATCAAATTATTCTACAATTTTTCGACATCAAATCCTTTTATTCACACTCGCAAGATTGTACTGTGCATATTGGGGACCATCATCCTTATCGATGGCCACTATCGTGTCTATTAACAGTTTTTGTTATTGACTGGTAATCTGACAATTTCCCACATGTTCGACTACAACTCATTTATTCACATGTGAGGAAATATGCAGTTTATTGAAGCAATGACCAAGACCTTGCATTGAGCGTACATCATTTCAGGTGTATTTCCTCTCCCAAGTTGCGATATTGTTTTCGGAGACAACTTATCAGTTTGATCCTATCATGGAAGAAGCTTCCACATTGTTCTTTTTGGTGGACACACTGGTCATATCTCTATTTTAGAGAAATCATTTTGATATAGCTACTAAGCATGGGAATGCCCGACTCAAGATAGATACTATATTTCTGACATATGTTGTTGTTTTAGGCTTTCCTCAGTCCTCCAATTCCTCTCGTTCTACTACACTTATTATAAAGTATTTCGGGCATCATATTTGCCTCTGACCTCACACATTATGGGACATTTGTTACATGGTGTTGGGGTTCCCATGTTTTGGCCAGGTTGGCAAGACCAAAAGATGAGACAACATAGAACCACTTTGGAAACTCAGGATCTAGCCCTCCTGGGTTCAGAGAGGGATCTCTCTATGATATGTCAAAGGATATATCTTTGAAACTCTAAGTTATGAATTTAGGCTAGCTGTAGGCTCAGGGTTGTTGGTTTGATTGTTGAGTTTGGTTGTAGGGAATCAGGAAAGGAAGGACCAGTATAAGACAAGGATGAGCAAAGAGGAAGCTTAGGCAGAGACAGATAACTCAGAGAACATCAAAGCCATTGGGCTATGGAGTCAAGAAAGGATTTATTTGTAATCAATGTGCAAGCTTTCAGTTGGGCTAGTCATCTAAATTATCTAGATCTTTAGAGATACTGGGTGGAATGAAACATTAAGGACTAAAAATGAAAGGAGGAGAACCATCTAATCTAGTCTATAGATCAGGTCAGAGTTCATTTAACTCCAGACCTTCTTGGACCAAATCAGAGGCAATACAAGGGATCTTAGAAAGGCTAGCTGGTCATGCAAGGATCCTAGTGGACAGGGTTAATACTAGTCCCCAGTGTTCCCAAACCTTCCAGCTGAATCCTAACCAGAACATCTAAATATATATTTCATCAATTCATACATTAGAGAGCAGGCAATAACATCCACTAGACTCGTTAAACCAATTGAAATCAATATTCAGATACACATTTAAGCAGAAAACATAAAGGGCTGGGAGAGCAGCAACATAGGGCACCTAACAAGGGTGAATCCTATGTCAAACTTCTGATGCAAGCCAGTAGAAATGAAATGAAATGAAACACGAAATAAGAGCAAGTCAATCACAAATACAAAGAAAGAGGAAACATCACCAGCTGCTTTAGATCAGGATCCAAAGAAACATGCTTGTCATATTAAAAACAACACCAATCAGGTACATCATATCCCATAGCTTGAACATTCAGTATGAATACATCTAGCCTCAGTCCATCTTACAATATTACACAGAGAACTTGTCTCAAAAGGAAAATACTTGCATTTCACTGATATCTCATCAACAACCATTACAATGTTTCCTTCTGTGCTTTATAGCAGAGGACGAACCTCAGATCGACTGAGGGATTAGGTGGATCATTGAATATAACATTAAATACAACCATGAATACAGGGCTGAAGCCCATTCTATTTGACATGTTGTATATTTAATCTCTGTCACCTCCCTTGTGAAAGAATGATCTTCTCCAGATCTGATCTCAACATTTTTGGCTGAAGTACTCCTGGTGTCTTGAATAAAAGTAAAATAAACTACTGAAAGGCCTATCACATAAATGCTACA
The DNA here is from genome assembly GCA_034641835.2 of Pinus albicaulis. NCBI lineage: Eukaryota > Viridiplantae > Streptophyta > Pinopsida > Pinales > Pinaceae > Pinus > Pinus albicaulis. The sequence continues at coordinate 1,367,597,511 of CM076578.1, forward strand.
ATGGTTTTGAACATGTTGTCTGGCGGAATTCCTTTCAGGGACACAGTGTGTAAATAAGACAGTATGGGTGCCCTGTTCCTGATAAAGAAAAACATTCTACTGACGAAAACCATGATATTACCTTTTTCCTGCGCTCAGGATCCTTTGATCGATCCTCGGGATCTGTGATCTGCTACTCTTCCTTTGAAAACACTGATTTAAGGCTTCGGATCTTCGTTAGCATGCCTTAACCTTCCTTTTGCTCTACCGAATGACTCTACCATTTTCATTTTTCTTCTGACAGTGTAGCTCGGGCTTTTAATAGCATTGAAAGGTTTTCCACAGAGTTTTGAATCCTGTTCTTTAAAGCAAATCCTATCAGCCGCTTTCTTTGACTTTCTCGTGGTAGTACCAGCTCTTGGATTTAATACTATCTGGACAGCTTTTCCATGTATAATCATGGCAGTCCTTCACCCTTGGAAACCCTGAAAAACAAAAAACCTGTGAGGAAAACCATGGATGTGAATGATGGAGGAGGCGGGGACACACTGTGGACGCGGAAACAAGCCATGCAGATGGAGAACTGGGGAGAAAACGTGACGGAATGTTGAAACAAGCTCTGATGGAAGGGAGTTGGTGGAACACAGAGCAACCATACGTGAAAAATGAATGATAATCATTAAAAGACACGAAAAGAGCCAATTATACGTAATGGGCAGGGGGGGAGTACGGAGTGTGCACGTGGAGCTGACGTGGCGAGGCGGGGTGACGAGGAACGGTCAACGAAAGACAAAAAAACTTGGGCCGTCCATCGGGGTGGAGATCGATGGTTGAGAATGGCAGATTGTGGGCCAACGGGTACAATGATCGGGCGTTAAGCAGGGCGCAGGTTCAATGAATGAGCGCCGTTGGATGAGGGCTACAAGATCTGACGGCCGAGGTGAATTCCGCTGCCCGGCGACCAACCGATCATTAATGCGTGAAATGAGAGCGATTTTGAGGACGTACAGTGGAAACACGGTAGGTAATGTATGGAATTGCTGAGTGATGGAGGAAAACCGCCGTCCGTAGATGAGTGGTGTGGAATTTACTGGCGGGTTTTTCGAAACTGCACAGGCTGGGAGGTCCACATGTAAATTCACGCACCGCACCGTTGGATCTGATCTTTAACGAACGGTTGAGATCCGTCGATTTAAATTTACGCATCAAAACCATATATATGCTCATTTTCAAAGGTTTCGAATGATTTTTCGCACGGAGACAAATTTGGAGGGGCTAAGCGCCTGGCAGATTTGGTGTTGGTCACGATGCTGGGTCTTATGGGAAAAGGTGCGGAGGCTAATGGGGAAGGGGGCTAAGGCCTCATATATAAATTGTATGGATTTTTACTCATTTTCAATGAAATTTGGGGCCAGCCAGGGGTAGCGATAGAGCAATGAAGGGTAGGAAAGGCCAAAATAGGGGCAGGGAAAGGATTTCAAGGGGGTTTCGAGGCATTTAAGCATAAGGAAGGGGGGATTTGGAAAAAGGGAAAACAGAGGTCGAGATGGGGAAGTTTGCAGGATATAGGGGTAAAAGGCCCCTTTTGAGGAATAGATCAGCAAAGAGGATGTCTATTGGGCCCAGCACAGAGAGACTCCAAGGAGGATGGATTTTCAGGGGAAAGGCATTCCTTGGAGGCTCCAGAAAAATCTAGCCCCCATCTTGCTTGCCAAGAATTTCATAGGGGGGCTAACAGTGGCTCCACATGGGGATGGCTACTCCTTGGAGGAGTCAAGAAACCAGATATGATCTTTGGAATAGGCCAGTTGCCTGCTTTCATAAGCCATCTTTCTTCTTTGATTTCAGCTGCCACCACATGATAGAAACATCAGCAAAAATATTTCCCAACCAATTTACCTACCCAAACTACAGTTCTACAATTTTCCCTTTGGGTGCATTTGAACTAGCAGACCCTTTACATTATTTTATTTTGAAAGCAAAAAACAAACCTACTCTAAATCTACCCTTATTTCTCCATGAGGCCAGATTAGACTGTTGGCCTCATCTATTTCTCTACCTAATCTACTACCTGTTGGGATTAAACTGTCCAACAGGTTTCTTCACCTACATTCTAAGACAGGAAATTGAAAACAGCCAAGCCAGGATTAAGCTGTCTAACTTGCCGTGAATGGAAAGTGCCGAAAATTGAAACAAAACTTCAAAGGCTTGAATTCTGCAACTCTGAAACATCCTTCTTTCTTTCTTGTGACTCAGGTTTTGAGCATATTTGAGTCACCTCTTTTCTTTGCTTCAGCTCTGGTTTTGGGCATATTAGAACTGGTTCTTCTTTTGCTGCTGATCCATATTTTGAGCTTATTAGGACCAGCTATTCTGCTTCCTTTGGCTCGAATTTTAATCAGGTTTGAGCCATGCTTTTTTACTTCAGAGGTTCATGTTTTGAGCATGTCTGAACCTCTCTTTTCATTCTATTTTTTGGAACATTTTCTCTTTTTCTGAAAATGAAAACTTGCAATGGTATGTACAATGGAGATGAAACTGGAAATGGAAAATCAATAGAAGTAATGTTTGAGCATCCTGCCATTGATAGGACCCCCAAACAATTCTGTGCCATCAATTTCTTGCAGAAAAAACGCATTAGGACCCACAGTGGCCTGGATTATGTATGGACCCTGCCACAGACTGTCAAACTTAACATGTTTGCCTTTGTCCTCTCTTCACGAATCCCATCTCAGAACCCTATCTCCAACCTTGAAATCTGAAGCTTTGGTTCTTTTGTCAAACTGTCTCTTTATGCCTTCCGCTACTTTGACAGCTCTGCTATAAACCTGCTCCCTGGTTTGCTGCAAATGAATAGTTTCATTGATTCTTCTAATCATGTTGTCTTCCTCTGATTGGATCTCTTGGACAAGTTTTATCACTGGAACTCCAAGACTAGTAGGAAAAACTGCTTCTGTCCCATAAACCAGCTAAAAGGGTGACATGCCAATAGATTTTTTTGTAGTGAGCCTATCTGCCCACAAGGCATGTATCAACTTTTTATGCCATGATCTTTTGTTTTCTTCCAACAGCTTCTTAATGATTGTAACCAGGCTTTTATTTGATGATTCAGCTAGGCCATTACCTTGGGGGTAATAGGCAGTTGAATGTCCAAGTGCTACTCCATACCTGTGATAGAAATCAATCATTCTTTTGGATCCGAAAGCAGAAGCATTGTCAGTGATTATTTTCCTTAGACAACCAAAATGAGATAAGATGAAGTCTTCTAGGAACCTAATGATGACAGAGTCAGTGGAATTCCTAGTGGGTATAGCTTCTATCCATTTAGTGAAGTAATCTGTAGCGGTTAGGATCCATTTATGTTGTCCAAAGGAGGCGAGATGAATTTCTCCTGTAAAGTCTAGGCCCCATTGCATGGAAGGGCCTTCTATGGTGATCTGTTGCAGAGGGAGGGGAAGGAGCTTTCTTTTGCCTTCAAAGATCTGACATTTATGACAGGCAAGTATCATTTTATGGACGTCACTGAAGAGGGTAGGCCAGTAGTAACCAACCCTGAGTATCTTGTTTGCAGTGGCTTTCCAACTCAGGTGGCCTCCACATTCTCCAGCATGGAATTCCTGTTTGATTCTTTCAGCTTCAGTTTCAGACAAACATTTCAGTAGAAGGCCATTTGGATTTTTCTAATATAGACTCTCATTCATAATGCAGTAATTTCTAGCTTTGAGTTTCATGAATCTGGCCTTTGTTTTGGACAGTTCCGGAGGGGCATTGAGACTAGTGAGCACATAAAGGATATCAGTATACCAAGGAGAGTTCTGAAATTGCTCCTCCACAGTTGGATGGGGCAATCCTTCCTGCTCATCTAAGGCATTCATCATGTTAATGTCAAGGGTCTGTAGATTAGATTCAGCCATTAATTGGGCCAGGCCTTGACCTTTGATCAGTTTGGTGGGTTTTATTTCAAGGTCGTACTCCAAGATGGTAGCAATCCATTTGCCCCTTTTTCCATCAGGGTCTTGGGACAAGATATCTTTGACCACTATATTTGGCACGAAAGCAATGGTGTGAGAATTCAGAATGTACACCCTAAAGTCTTTTAAGGCCTTGATCAGGGCATAGGCTTGCTTTTCCATGATGTTTTACTTTAAGGGTGTGTCTCTTAAGGCTTTACTGAAGAAAGCTATAGGCTGTTCATTACCTTCTGAATTTTTCTGCAGCAAAACTGCAGCTATTATGTGTTGGGAAGCAAATGAAAAGATCAGAAAATATTTCGAGAAGTCAGGGCTGATAAGGACAGGGGCCTGAGTGAGTGCAAGTTTTACTGACTCAAAATATTTCTTGGCTTCAACAGTCCACTTAATTCCTACATCTTTCTTTAGCATTTCAGTCATTTTTCTAAGATGCTCAACAAGATTAGGAATGAATCTCCTGAGGAAATTGATCTTCCCTATAAAAGACTGCAATTCCTTGATGTTCCTTGGATGTGTAATTTGAAGTATTCCCTCAACTCTCTGGGGGTCTATCCTGATCCCTTTCTCAGATATAATGTGCCCAAAAAGTTTACCTTCTTGCAGCCCAAAAACAGTTTTCTTAGGATTTAGGGACAGACCATACCTTCTACATTTTTCAAAGACTTTCCTCAGATGTTTCAAGTGTTCTTCTTCAGTTTTAGAAAATACAGTCAAGTCATCCAAGTAGATAACTATAAAGTGTCCAATCTCATCTGAGAAAGAAATGTCCATCGCTCTTTGGAAGGTAGCTCCAGCATTCATCAATCCAAAGGGCATTTTCACATACATGAAGGTGCCCCAGGGAGTGGTAAAAGATGTTTTGAGTTGATCTTCTGGGAGTACCAGAACTTGGTTGTATCCTGAAAAACCATCAAGTAGGGAGATTCTTTTGGAGCCCACTACCTTCTGTAGGATACGCTCCATTCTAGGCAAAGGGTAGTTATCTTTTAGGGAGGCTCGATTCAGGTTTCTGAAGTGTATGCATAGTCTAATCTCACCTGTTTTCTTCCTTACAGCCACTAAGTTAGAAACCCAATCAGAAAACCTTAGAGGGACTATTATGCCTGCTTCATACATTTTCTTAATCTCTTTTTCTACTGCAGGCAATTGTTTTGGATTTATTCTTCGAAGTTTTTGTATGAAAGGCTTCTGATTTTCCTTTAGTGGTATCTTATGTTGTATGATGTTGGTGTCATAGGCCTTTAAGTCTTCATAGCTCCATGCAAACACGTCAATGAATTCCTTAAACAAGTCAATGTATTTTTTCTTCATGTTTGCAGGTATAGACTTAGCCAATTTTATCATTTTGGGTCTGTCTTTAGTGCCTATGTTGCATTCTTCTATATCTGATTCTACATGTTCTATGGTGGGCTTCTTTGCTACATCATTTAAATCAAAGAGGTCCTCTAAGGGTGCCAGGCCTTTGGGTATATTCTTGTCTTTGGCCTGCAGCACTTCAACCTCTTCCTTTTCTGCGTTTTCACTATTTTCATTAAAATTTCCAGTTTGCTCAGAAAAAGAATTTATTTCTATGTTACAGGGTGTTTCTTGTTCATCTAGGGGATCCTCGCTTGGGCAGATACCATCAGAAATTGAGTCTAAATCAGAAAATTCAAACTCATTCCTCCCCACCAGGAAATCTTCGATCTGTTTGTCTCCTTCAAAGACCTGCCAATATTTTTCATTGTTTGGCACTGTAGGCCTGAATTTGGTCTGAATGATAATTTTTTGGTCAACTGGGGCCTTATAATATGAGCTAGCTAGGCAAGCTAATCCATTTGCTATTGTGTTTTGACCCCTAGGAGTGAACGCTAACTCGAATTCAACAAACGTTTTCAGCAAATCTAGAGTGTCATTCTTGTATGCCCTAAGCCTGGGGTGTTTTGCTGAATACTCACCATTCACTTGTTTTATCACCAACTCTGAGTCTCCTCTCACAGCTATCCTACAGGCTCCTAATTTTTTCAATAAATTCAAACCCAGGATGAGAGCCTCATATTCTGCAATATTTTTTGCGCATTTGAAATGCAGATTCACAGCATGGCTCTCTGTGTGGTCATTTTCTGTGTTACGTAGCCACACTCCTGCCCCAATGTTTTTCCTAGTACAGGACCCATCGAAATTCATTTCCCACAGGGGTTCTTTGTTTAATTCGTTTTCATCCCCTCCCCTACAGCTGGATTCACCGTTATGTGGAGTTGTGAGGTTTGTGCTAGGAGGGGGGTCATTTTGTGGTTCATTATGGGCATGCAGATCAAGGAGGTGGCTAGCTTGCTGTTTTTGTTTTGTTTATGTTTCATTCGGAGTTATATTTTCAGCAGTTTGCCCATGGTCTTCTTCTTCGTATTCTTCCAGAGTAGCCATTATGTTGAAATCCATGGGCTGTATGTTTGTATTTCCATTATCTGATCTTGGCTCTTCTGAGGATTGGTCATTGTAGAGGATGAAAGAGTATAGGTCTATATGTACAGAGTATAATGGTGAGTTTTTAGGTTTCTCGGGGCTACTGACTAAAAATTTCATCCGAGACTCTCTATACAGTCTTCTAAGTTGGCCAAATATAGGGACAGTGGCATATGAGCCGTTCATCTGCATTGTTCCTTGCAGTTTGGCTCCCCATGATCTTGACAATAGCATGCCATACTTTGGTGGCACATCTACCACCACCACATCCATGACCATACACTTCGCAGGAATCTGGGTCAGGCTCACACATAAATCCTTGATCAGTCCTAGACATTTTACTCTACTAGAATCAAATGAGTATAAGTCTTTGTAAGGCCTGGTAATTTATAGGCCTAGCCTTTCCATCACTACCTTAGGCATTAGATTGTGTGATGCACCAAATTCATGCATGGAATTATGGAGGATCTTGTCATGAATGTTGAGACTAATATAAAAAGGTGGAACTACCCCTTCCTGAAACTTTCCTTCAATTTTTGGACCAAAGAGTAGGGTTGGTTGATCATCATTCAGATTTATGGAATCATTCATTTCTCCCAGATTCAATGCTTTCAAAATTTGGCCTTTATATGCATCCTGAGTGGCCAGCTCAGACAATGGTACAAAGATTTTGATTTTTGCAATCTCACTCTCTAGATTGAAAGTGGACTGGTTCTTTGTGATGCTCAATTCTGTTTTATTTGCTACTTCCTTAGCAATTGTATCGGTTTGTGATTTCTCACTATGTACAAGGTTAGGAATCATTTTATCAGGAGCACTAACTGTGGTTCTAGTGCTACTGGTTGGTCGACTTTGTTTTTCGTTGTCTTGGTTGTCTTTCTCCTTATGTTTACCAGAACCTTCAGCTATTGTTTTGTTGTCTGCAGCAGATGCTTTAGAGGATTTATCAGGTATTTTCTTGATGGTTACCTCAAGAGTCTTTGTTTTGGAAGTATCTTGGCTTTTCTTGCTCCTAAGTTCATATTGTTCCCTAACCTATAACATGGCATCTTCAAATCCTAATCTATAATCCTCAGTTTCTAACCATTCCTCATCCCAATATGAAGGTGAGGGCTGATTTTCTTCTGAATCACAATTAAGGACTGAGTCACCTGCTTCAAAAATATTTATGGTATCCCCTTCAGACTCTTCAATGATTCCCTCATCTTCATCTAAAAAATTTTCTTGAAATGGGGGAATGATTTGTTGATCTGACTCTCTTTGTCTGTTGGGGGCAACATTGTTTCTTCTAATGTTTTGGTTCTGATTTCTGTTTTGGTTGTTGTTTTGGACAACCATCCTCTTTATCATTTGTTACAGTTCTTCCACATTCTTAGACAGTCTATCGTATTTGGGATCAGATGTGGAAGCTACATTGTCATCCCTATATGTTACCCTCTTTTCATCCTTTAGTCTTTCCCTTTTTTCCATCAGGTTTTCTTCTATGGTTATTTCTCCTTTCTGCATGTCTTCCAGGGTGGTGTATTCTTTGTCTCTAAGCTCGTAGGCGAGGTCAACATCAAATCCATCATGATACTTAGCCAGGGCCATTCCTTGTGGTGGTTTCATGTGTGGAGGGAGAGCATTGTAAATGTTTTTGAACCTAGTGGTGTAATCGTAAACACTCTCTCCTACATTCCTCTTAAGGGACATGTACTCTGCTAGGAGCTGACGTGGGTTTGCTCTAACCTCCCATTTGTTTATGAAGGTCTGGCATAATGCAGGGAGATTTTGAATACTGCCAGGAGGTAAACTCTTAAACCATTTCTTCACCTCACCCCCTAAGCTTTGGGCAAAGATTCTCATTTTAATTGTTTCGTCATCAATCTCCATATAATCAAAAGAATCCTCCATATTATCTACATGTTGTTGAGATGTGATGGATTCTTTAGAAGTGAAGTGTGGGATTTTTGATTGATAATCATTTGGTAAGGGTAACAAGGGTTGAGGTAGAACTAAAGGTGCATACCAAGCTGCCATGTTAATGTTCTGATGAGGTATAGGGTTGGCTTGAGCAGCTGGTATTTGGATGACAGGGATGTTAAGACCAGCAGAGGCTTGTTGAGCAGATCTAGGGTGGGAGAGCCCCAAGTTTTGAAGGAAGTGAAAATCAGGTGGTGTAGATGGAGGGGTTCCACTATCCCTAGGGTCTGGCTGGTCTGAAACACTGAATGACCTAGTTATAGGTAATCTGTTTTGAAGGTCTAGGTCAAAGAAAGAGTCTAATAGAGCTGTAAGATCTTCTGGTGCAGAATTAGCTCTATGAATGTTGCTGGAAATAGTTGATCTCCTACTTGCAGGTGTTATCTTAAGGATTTTCTCGGGATTATCAACTATTTTAGGTGGGTTTGGATCAGGGCAAGCTCTCGTATGGATGGTTCTAAAAGCCAGAATGTTGTTTGTTAGCCAAGCAGCTTAACCCTATCTGTTATTTCTATTTTGGTTGATGTTGTCTTAGGGATTGGTCTCCCAGTGGAGTCTTCATTATGTTTCGGGTCTGGTCTCCTAGTGGAGTCTGATGCGAAACCAAGATGATCAGCAGGCCTACTGATCACCAGTGGAGTCTTTTAACGTTTAGGAGCTATGGAGTCGCTAGGTGGAAAGGTTTAAGGTATTTCAGGGGATACACTGTCCACCACAGTGTTGTTGAAATATCCCTTTTCAAGGATATCCCACTAAACATGAAAAACTCTAACTAGAGATTGACTGGGAGGGCATTTACCAGATATGTCACCTCAAAGAAGAGGATGAGATCCAGAGGCTACCTGGCCCTTTCCAGGCTCTTTCTAAGAGTATGGGGTAAAACACACAAGAGGTAAGTGGAAAGGGAAGGATAAGTGTTTTACTACCAACTTAACCAGAGATTCTAGGTTTTCTGAGGTTTGGAGATGTATCAAGATCAAAGTACTCAGAAAGTCCCCAGTGGAGTCGCCATTATGTTGGGGTTCCCATGTTTTGGCCAGGTTGGCACGACCAAAAGATGAGACAACATAGAACCACTTTGGAACCTCAGGATCTAGCCCTCCTGGGTTCAGAGAGGGACCTCTCTATGATATGTCAAAGGATATATCTTTGAAACTCTAAGTTATAATTTTAGGCTAGCTGTAGGCTCAAGGTTGTTGGTTTGATTGTTGAGTTTGGTTGTAGGGAATCAGGAAAAGAAGGACCAGTATAAGACAAGGATGAGCAAAGAGGAAGCTTAGGCAGAGACAGATAACTCATAGAACATCAAAGCCATTGGGCTATGGAGTCAAGAAAGGATTTATTTGTAATCAATGTGCAAGCTTTCAGTTGGGCTAGTCATCTAAATTATCTGGATCTTTAAAGATACTGGGTGGAATGGAACATTAAGGACTGAAAATGAAAGGAGGAGAACCATCTAATCCAGTCTATAGATCAGGTCAGAGGTCATTTAACACTAGACCTGCTTGGACCAAATCATAGGCAATGCAAGGGATCTTAGAAAGGCCAGCTGGTCATGCAAGGATCCTAGTGGACAGGGTTAATACTAGTCCCCAGTGTTCCCAAACCTTCCAGCTGAATCCTAACCAGAACATCTAAATATAGATTTCATCAATTCATACATCAGAGAGCGGGTAATAACATCCACTACACTGGTTAAACCAATTGAAATCAATATTCAGATACACATTTAAGCAGAAAACATAAAGGGTTGGGAGAGCAGCAACATAGGGCACCTAACAAGGGTGAATCCTATGTCAAACTTCTGATGCAAGCCAGTAGAAATGAAATGAAATGAAACACAAAATAAGAGGAAGTCATCACAAATACAAAGAAAGAGGAAACATCACCAGCTGCTTTAGATCAGGATCCAAAGAAACATGCTTGTCATATTAAAAACAACACCAATCAGGTACATCATAGCCCATAGCTTGAAAATTCAGTCTGAATACATCCAGCCTCACTCTATCTTACAATATTACACAGAGAACTTGTCTCAAAAGGAAAATACTTGCATTTCACTGATATCTCATCAACAACCATTACAATGTTTCCTTCTGTGCTTTATAGTAGAGGACGAACCTCAGACCGACTGAGGGATTAGGTGGATCATTGAATATAACATTAAATACAACCATGAATATAGGGTTGAAGCCCATTCTATTTGACATGTTGTATATTTAATCTCTATCACCTCCCTTGTGAAAGAATGATCTTCTCCAGATCTGATCTCAACCTTTTTGGCTGAAGTACTCCTGGTGTCTTGAATAAAAGTAAAATAAACTACTGGAAGGCCTATCACATAAATGCTACGGTGGTTTTGAACATGTTGTCTGGTGGAATTCCTTTCAGGGACACGGTGTGTAAATAAGACAGTATGGGTGCCCTGTTCCTGATAAAGAGAAACATTCTACTGATGAAAACCCTGATATCTATGATCTCCTACTCTTGCTTTGAAAACACTGATTTAAGGCTCTGTATCTTTGTTAGCGTGCCTTAACCTTCCTTTTGCTCTGCCGAATGACTCTACCATTTTCATTTTGCTTCTGACCGGGTAGCTCGGGCTTTTAATAGCGCTGAAAGGTTTTCCACAGAGTTTTGAATCCTGTTCTTTAAAGCAAATCCTGTCAGCCGCTTTCTTTGACTTTCTCGTGGTAGTACCAGCTCTTGGATTTAATACTGTCTGGACAGCTTTGCCATGTATAATCATGGTGGTCCTTCACCCTTGGAAACCCTGCAAAACAACAAACCTGTGAGGAAAACCATGGATGTGAATGATGGGGGAGGCGGGGACACACTGTGGATGCGGAAACAAGCCATGCAAATGGAGAACTGGGGAGAAAACGTGACAGAATGTTGAAACAAGCTCTGATGGAAGGGAGTTGGTGGAACACAGAGTGAACATACGTGAAAAATGAATGATAATCGTTAAAAGACACGAAAAGAGCCAATTATATGTAATGGGAGGGGGGGAGTACGGAGTGTGCACGTGGAGCTGATGTGGCGAGGTGGGGTGACGAGGAACGGTCAACGGAAGACAAACGAACTTGGGCCGTCCATCAGGGTGGAGATCGATGGTTGAGAACAGCGGACGGTGGGCCAACGGGTACGATGATTGGGTGTTAAGCAGGGTGCAGGTTCGATAATGAGCGTCGTTGGATGAGGGCTACAAGATCTGATGGCCGAGGTGAATTCCGCTGCCCGGCCACCAACCGATCATTAATGCACGAAATGAGAGCGGTTTTGAGGATGTACAGTGGACACGCGGCAGGTAATGTATGGAATCGCTGGGTGATGGAGGAAAACCACCGTCCGTAGATGAGCAGTGCGGAATTTACCGGCGGGTTTTCTGAAACTGCGCAGGTTGGGGGGTCCACATGTAAAGTCACGGGCCGCACCGTTGGATCTGATCTTTAACGGACGGTTGAGATCCGTAGATTTAAATTTACGCGTCAAAACCATATATATTCTCATTTTCAAAGGTTTCGAATGATTTTTCACGCGGAGACAGATTTGGAGGGGCTAAGTGCCTGGCAGATTCGGTGTTGGTCACGGCGCCGGGTCTTATGGGAAAAGGTGTGGAGGCTAATGGGGAAGGGGGCTAAGGCCTCATATATGAATTGTATGGACTTTTACTCATTTTCAATGCAATTTGGGGCCAGCCAGAGGTAACGATAGAGCAATGAAGGGTAGGAAAGGCCAAAATATGGGTAGGGAAATGATTTCAAGGGGGTTTCGAGGCATTTAAGCATAAGGAAGGGGGGATTTGGACAAAGGGAAAATAGAGGTCGAGATGGGGAAGTTTGCAGGATATAGGGGTAAAAGGCCCCTTTTGAGGAATAGATCAGCAAAGAGGATGTCTATTAGGCCCAGCACAGAGAGACTCCAAGGAGGATGGATTTTCAGGGGAAAGGCATTCCTTGGAGGCTCCAGAACAATCTAGCCCCCAGCTTGCTTGCCAAGAATTTCATAGGGGGGCTAACACATGGCAAATGATCTCCTCATCAGCTCAGAGAAGAAGGTAACATGGAAGGAATAAAATGACCTATAAAAGACCCATTTTTTCCAAGGTAATGCACCCCAAGAACAGCTAGGCATAGTTATAACACATCCTAGCCATGCAAAGGGAGCGTTAATGCCTAGGGTAACAATTTTTTTTGCCCAAGGAGCAACATTATCCTTGTTTTAATGTGAAAAGGAAAATATCTTGTGGAAAACTGACTAGCATTTCCAACTTTTCCTCAGAAATATGCAGTTCAAAATTAGAAACTAATGGCACAAACCTTTTATTATACATTTCCAAACATGACTGAATTCCTATGGAAGGAAAAAGAAAAGAAAAGTTGGGACACATCTATAACTTTCCCGATTTGAACTTGTTGAAAGATTTGGCAAGGTTTGTCCTCTCCATTTCCTATAAATTTGGGGTGTGGGCTCTTGGTATAAGGTCGAAGGTTTGAATATATGTGGAGAAGAGTTTCATTGTTTCACTGTGAGGCTTGAAGATCGACGAGGTTCATTGAGGACTCTCTTCCTTGAGCATCATCACACTATGAGATAGAGAAAGGGAGAGAGGAATTGGAAGGTTGAGGAGGGCTTGGTACAATTGACGGTTGTAAAACTCCCTTTTATAAATCAATAGAACTGTATCTATTTTGTCCATTCAATGCATTAGTTTCACATTCGTTGTTCATTTTTCTATGTAGAATGATATGAATGGCTTATATCTGCATAAGTTAATGTTGATTATATACTGATTTAATTGTTAATAAGTTATAATGTTGTGAATATTACATGGGTGCTTTGATTGGTTGCAGGATCTGGATTTGGAGCCGGTGAGGAAGGAGTCCTAACCCACCACTTAGTGCTCTCCATAGTATCTGCTATCTACAAAGAGGTAATCATTCCAAATCCTTTTTTGTCAATTATATATTAGTATGAACATGTATGCAGTGCCTTTGGAACTTTACAGCTAATCTTATAGTATGCCTCGGGCACCGAAAAGCCCTGAGAGGGATATTCATAAACCACCACCCAAGCATTTTACCCTATAGCAATGCTCGATCATGTCCACCATAAAAATATCAAGTCATCCAGTGATCCTAAAATGTATGTTTTAAGTTCCTCCCTAGATGAGCATCCCAAAAGAAGACTATGGAAGTTTCTACACATCATAACAGTCGCACCCAATCCCATGGTACACCAACCACGCGTCTTTGAATAGCTTCTGGGAGACCCTCCACTGCAGCCATAGGCACCTGGTGGGTTAAACCCTCCAATTTCCTTTGTATGGCATGGAGGGCTCTCCCAGGATCGCCTGTGACATTTTATGCCTCTCTTCCACGATGCCTATGCCTCAGTAGACCCTCAGGCCTTACTGTTCCAACATCTGTGTCATGATTGGTAATTTTATAATTATTTTTTCGTATCAAAAATATTTTCATTTCATATTTTCTGAAAATCCAAAATATCAAATAAATAAATAAATCAGTAAATGTGATCTTACCAATTTCTCCCCATGCAGCACTGGGTGGAAGTGGCAAATCTGGATCTGTCATGAAGTTCATAGCTCCATAACGGTAATCATTTATGGATATCACTTATTCTCCACACCACATGAAGAAATCATCATCAAAAGTAGTCATTGGGACCTTGTCACCCCCTACCCTCTTCATCAGATCATCCCACTATGCTATGTGTGGATCTCTCGAGCTGTTGATTGTTGATATCACTTTGGGTCAAAGCCTAGGTAATCACTCGAAAGATAAAGTGCAAAGGATAGTACCATATCTGAAGTGCTTGCTCTTACCTTTCCGAATTGAAGAAATTGTTTTTTAAAATTGATCAGTAAAGATGTGCACAAATCATATAGTGTAGTTAGGGAATCAGTTTCCAAACTCATGGTAGCTTGTGAGGCTTGGTGTAGTGATTTTGATCCGAATACTCAGAAAATAGTGAAAATAAGGATTTTCGTGTGTAATCCCTCTACATCTCTGATTGGGATCTGAGTCCCAACCTTCTAGGTATCTGCTGAGAAATATAGCTGAATGTAATCCTTTACATTCACTCTTCTTAGGGCCTTCCCCTACAAGTTTACTAGCATTGTTTAGGTAAATCCTCTCTGTAGGCAAAGACACTCCCTCTAGTTCTAGATTGGGTCTAGCTATAAAAGTAATAAATAAATATCTACTTTCCTAGATTACAATTGAAACACATAATGAAGAATATAGCTTACCTTCGCCTGATGTAATGATGTTTCTCCTCATTGAAGCCTTTTTTTATTTTTCTCTTCCAAGCTCGATGTTCATTGCTACCAACATTCAACTGCATATATAAATGACCAAAACATAACAACAAACGTAAAAGTGAAACACACATATATCAAAAGTAATCTATCTAACTGATCAAGGAGTGCTAGAATTCTTATCACAACCATAGACAAGTATGGAAAAAAAATACCAGTTGCATTATATTATTAATCAAAAGGTGGAGTTATAACCTCCACCTTGATGTCAAAGCTCTCCTTTGATGGGTCCAAATCCGAGCACGTCTCCAAAGATCTCATTTTCCAACTCAATATGGGAAGGTTAAGAGTCTCAACTCTCTCCTTCTATGCATAAGAAAATCTTCAAATCATTCTCTGTTTTTCTTCTCTTGTATTTTGTTCTAGATAGAAGAGGGATTGGAAGGTGATCAATTTATAGTGATGGAGGGAACATGGATCCAGTTAAGATGGAAAAAAGGCTTATCTCTTTGGGTGGTTCCTCTTTTGAAGGAATAAGAGACCCAAAGGAGGAAGCTCTACCATATCCCGATCAACAAATATCCAACTCTCTGCTCTTGAAGCTACTAGGACATTAAGTTTTACTTCCATTTAAAAAAAATCTTCCATAAGTATATTGACACAGCTATAGGGTTCATACCAGCGCCTATCGCCACTAGTGAGAGGCTAAGGATTTTCCATAAGCTCTAGTGAGACACTAAAGGGTCCTGTTGCTCCAAAAAAATGTGTTTTTAGGGAGCTACTCTAGGAATCACTAAAAGAGTGATCGATCTTCAGATTGTATGGGATCCAAAGGCATGTTTTCCATGATGGGAAAAGTACACAGGGATCACTATAGGGGTTCTCCAAGCTATGGGAACAGGGAGTACAAGGGCAATGACAAAATTTTGTGTAACATATGCCCCCTAAACCATGAAGGTGGAACTAGAGTGAGGGTTGAAATTCTTTACGAGTAAGTGTCAGGACTAGGATGCTGTCATAGGAAAACCTACGAATCAGGTACATATATACACAAGTAAAATATCTGATATAAATACATGAGCATAAGGCATAGAGACAACCATCCATAAAAGAGATCATGTAATAGGATCCATGGTATGGACACAACCATCCATTAATAAGAAGGATCGCAATTATGGATTCAAGTATGGTCGCAACCATCCATCTAAAAGATTCATGTACAGGGAAAATTTTAGGGGCCAATATTCACAGGTGGGCTAATTTTCCATGCTTTTTCCAAAAAAAAGATTCTTCAATTTCAAATTTTGAAAATTAATTTGATCAAATTTTATAGTATAAAATTATTTTACCCAAAAATCACCAAAATTTTATATGTAATAATATAATATAATTAGAAACCTAAATATTTTTACAAAAGTATCATAAAAAAATTTACAATTTACATATTTGGGACTAGTAATATTTGCCAAGGTTTCTAAACTTTAAGATAAAATTCCATCCTTAAAATTTTCACTATTCATGTATAAAATCATGAATAGCTCATATCGCCTCACAACCTGGACTTTATTAGACAAAGTCTAGGGTCTTGCTCTCTGTCATGACCCAATCAAGTACAAATTCAGGCATGTGAATGAGCAAGCTGAAGTCGAACATGCAATAAAATTGCCTGATTACTAGTCAATGATGCAATCTGTTAATAGACACGATAGATACCACCAATAATGACAATGGTCCTAAAGGTACTAGCTATACAATCCATGAGATGTGAACAACGAAATTAAGTCGAACACCCATGAAATCACCCAATCGAAGGCCAATGATGTGAACCTGTCATCGAATGTGAATAACCTGCCATTAAGGCATGCAATCTCTAAGGTACTAGAAAGGAGTCTGTACATCAACTTCCTGGATAGTGATCTGAATTTGATAGGAAGTGATCTGCCAAAAAAGGGCCATGATTTATCGCACATCATCGATGCAAGATAGAGGAAACAAGATGGTTCTGAATAAATACTAAATAGAGAATCAGGTAATGAACAAACTGCAGAAGGAACTTCTCTTGAACATATCGGCGAAATGACTCCATAGTATGACGAAATTTGACTCAAATAGGTTCAAAAGTCGTGTTGAAAAAATTAGTAATCCAATGAGAGGCAAATATATTTCCCAAACCCATGGATACAAAGTGACAAATGTAGGATGTCCCCATTCCGATACAAACTATAGATAAGAGTCATGTTCAAGAGTGACATACTGCTAACACAACTAATAAATACTTTCATTTCCTCCCCACCATTCCTG
Source organism: Pinus albicaulis (assembly GCA_034641835.2). NCBI lineage: Eukaryota > Viridiplantae > Streptophyta > Pinopsida > Pinales > Pinaceae > Pinus > Pinus albicaulis. The sequence goes on from CM076578.1 coordinate 1,367,614,449, forward strand.
TCGAGTACACCAATTATTTTTTAATACAAGCTTTAAGGGGATAGCATATATTGTTTATATATTTTTACCTTCGGATAAATCCATCCTAGTACATTTTATGAGCCCTAAAAAGGATGAAATTAGTATCATCGTGATGATGAGTCCAATGCCGTTAAATTTTAATAAGTCCGACAAAGGTGAAACCCAGTGCCCTTTCATGTTTAGAGAGTTTGAAAAGAGGCTGAAAAGAAAAATCCATGGTGCCCTTTTCATATATAGTCCCTCAAATCCGAAAAGGTAGAAAACAAATTTGGAGAGAACCTATTAGTTGAGATTAACTAAGGTATTCCTTTTTTGTAAATAGTACATCCTAGCTCGAAAAAGGGGTAAATGTATACTGGGTAAATGACGTTTTGTTTACTTCAAGGAGTTCAAAACGACAAATGCCAAACAATATTTTAATATTTTGAGAGTTAGAAATGAGCTTAAACATGAATCCAAGGAAGTGACTTTTTCATTTTTTTTAACCGAGTCTAAAAAAGTAATAAACTAGAACTCGTTCTCGCATCATTCCTATTTTACCATATCATTGCACAAAAGTGAATATATTATCTATGTCCAAGGGAAGATAATTAAAATATTGACGAAAACCCTAATAATGACTTAAATAGTTAATATTAAAATAAAAAAAAGTAAAAAAAATAATTACCTTTTACTTTCACAAGCCATTGGAGGATTTTTTACCCTATTCTTATCTTGATCTTCAAGAGATGACTGTGGCTAATCCAGGAAGCCATCCATCGAATCATCTATGAAAGGTTAGAGTTATGCCTGTTTTCAGTGATTTCATACCTTTTTTCACAAATTTTAATGGTTTATTTTGGATTTTGGGGGATTTTTTTTAAACTTGATTTTGCTAGGGATCAGCGTGGGTACTGTCTTTAGGCTCACGGTGATTCCTGATTTTTTGCAAAATCTCTATGTATATCAGTGATTCTATTTTAAAAAGAGGTTCCCTAGACGAAGAGTGTGAAAACACAAGGAATATTTCCGAAAAACAAAATCAAAGATGGATTTTTAAGCTCGAATATTTAAAAATGGGTTGAATAATTGCTATTGGTAGGAAGAAATCAACAATCAAAATGGCTATTAAATGGAGGGAGAGAGAGCATGATGAAGAGGATAGATAGGCCATCAAAGATCCAAATTACCTAGCTTCCTTGAGGAACTATGGGCTCCTCAAGTTCTTCCTAACCCCAAGCTTAAGATATCAATCTCATTTGCTACAATATCTGGCAAGCATATGGGATACTAGTCTAGAAATATTCATAATCAGCAACCAAGAGCTAGAGATCGAGATCTCTAATATCTATTTCATTATTGGCTTGTCACGGAGGGGTTAATGAGCCCATTTAGTAGGAAGTAGAATTATAGGTGAGAGCATGGACATGTTGATAGGGAGACACTGCCTAGAAGAAAACAACTATTCAAGTGGCAAGGTTGAAATAAGGATAATAAATAACCTACCTTGAAAGGTAGTTTTGCACACCATAACACATGCTACTGGGGCACAAGATCCACATGAGGCTACCAAGTCTCAACTTCAAACTTCCATAGACAACATGACGCCCACTATCTTCAACTGGTCAGAAGCTGTTTTCAGCAAAATGAAGAAACAATTAACAAAATGAAAAAATGGCTGACTCAAATAGTTTGGGTATGGTTCAATTCTATAATCATTCTTCTTGGAAGGAGTGCCTTTGTTTGAATTTCAATGGGTGGAATTCGTTGTGCCAGCACCACGAGATCCTTAGATGATTTGATGGAGTGAGTTTATGCCTTGCTTAGGAGGTGGTCAACATATGTCATACAAACGAGCTTTCTTTGTATGGTTGAGATGTCAACTCATTGTGCTGAAGGACTGGCCATATTTTGGGACTCATTTTAGAGGAGACCCAGATCTTCCTCTTCCACAGGGTGATAATTAGGATGATGAAGGTAAAAAAACAAAGTTAAGTTTTTGATGTTTATATTTTTTGGTATACGTGTTCTAATGTTTAAACTTATATAATGTAGACGTTGGATCAAAAATACCTGCAGGGATGTCCCCCATAGTGAGAAGAGTGATGAGGCTAATTGAGGCTACTCCTTATGAGGAAGGAGAAAATAATGAAGAGGAAATAGCCTGGAATTTGGATGCATTAACCAGTGGGGTTTTAGAGTATACCCACGTCCATGATATCCCTTGTCGTACCCATAGGCACACTATGGGGGTCTCAGACCATAGTCACCGACTGTTAACCCGAGTTATCCAAGCAGTGACTTGTTATTATGAGCATCATGCTGACTAGTATACTTTAGCTTTATTTCTGCAGTTTTTGGATGTACGAGTCACTCATATATCAGAACACATATTTTTTGGATCATGTTTAGCTGGAAATATTTTCAAAAATTATTGACATATATATATATATCTGTGTGTGTGTGTGTGTGTGTGTGTGTGTGTGTGTGTGTGTGCTATATTTTCCTATTTAATGTATGATGTGATGATGATCATGATTTTACAAATTTTGCAAATGCCTATCTAGAACATAATTATCCAATGCATCTATTAATGTATTAATGTGTCTTGGAATGTGATGTTACGTAATATTATCAATGTTTCTTTCTAAGTGACAGATACGTAGATACATTCTCAAAATTTGAGGATTTCTGATGGAATATTTCACATTGAGTTGAAGGAAAACAAGACGTGAATAGAGCTTTACGACAAGTTCCATAATTCCAAAAGTAATAGCTTCTCACAGAAGTTCAATGAATGCACTATACTCTGCACTATTGTTTTTTGTATGACCTAAACATATACCTTGTAAATCCACCAACTCAGCATTTGGAAAATAGATTTCCTATGCTGTAGAGGATTTGTTTTAGGTGCCACGGCAAGCATCATCAGCAAAATTGACATAAGGAGTTAAAGATATCTTCAAAATAAGTAAAAAAATATAAGCAGGAAAACTACCCGCAAAAGCACACCAAACCAACCTATACAAAAATGAAAACACACTAATGTAAAATATTAATTATATGAAACAAATTATGCCTAATAATTTTTGAGGTAAATCATATTCAATTAACTGATAGGCCCATTTTTGCAAAACACATTTGTCAATGTATGGCCCATTCCACATAGGTTCGAATTTCCCTGCCCTAGTTTATCATGACCTTGGTCATACAAAAGAACCAAGTCTCCTTCATAGAAGGAACATAGAGAAAATGTCTGATCAAAATGGGATTTGGCCTATTTCTTCTGAACATCAGTGACTAAAGCGGCAAAGAGATAATTTTTGTCAATAATTTCCAGATATAGAAGACCTTCCTCTTCAGGTGAGGTATTTGGGAGTAAGTCTACAACTAACTTGAGCGAAGGGATTCAATTGGTAAAGTTGCTTCCAAGCCATATACTAACTGAAAAGGAGTAAATACGGTAGTATTTTGGCCAAGGTTAGGTAATTCCAAAGAGTGGAAAAAACATGAGATGCTTGTTGGACTTGTGCATCCCAATGGTGCGCTGAAGCATGGTAACTAAAACTTTGTTGACTGCTTCAACTTCGCCATTGGCCTAAAGGTAATAAGGAGTTGAGATGTCGTGTCACAGACCCAACTATGTGGTCATCTCAACCATCATGTAATGGCATAAATGGGAGCCATGGTCAATGAAGATGGCTTGAGGAACTCCAAACCAGGCTATAACGTGATTGAATAGAAATTAAGAGGCCATTTTATCGTTAGCAACATATTTAGGCATCACTTCGACCCATTTGGTAAAGTAATCAATGATAATGATAATATAGACATGCCCCCCAACTGAGCGAGGGTTACATGTAATAAAATTAAGGCACCATTTAGCGCAGGGCCGATGGTAACAACTGGGTCTAAGGGTGTGGGTCCAACACACATTTTCCATTGATAAATCTAGCATACGTCACTTTTTCGGATGGCAAGAATACAATCCTTGAAGATGGAAGGAAAAAAATACCCAATGCGAAGGATCTTCGAAGAAGTGTCATATCCAGACATATGACTATCACATGCCACAAAGTAACAATCGTTAAGTACTCTCTAAGCCTCTTCGAGAGTTAAATATCGATGAGGAATCGAGTGGACACTGACATGGTACAAAGTATCTCCTATGATGTAATAGGGTTGAAAGTGATGTCGAATGCGTCGACTATCAACTTTAGTCAACTCATATCAAAAATTAAGAGTTTGGATATACATGACAGTATCACTGTACCAAGGGTCGATAGTTCTGATAAGAAAGAAAGTATCATCAAAAATATACTCGCCAAAACTGGAAGAGACAGATGTAGAGGGAAGGGATCATATTAACTCGGAAAATAGCAATGATTTTTTAGATTTGGAAGCATTAAATTCCAAATCAAATTCTCATAACATGAAAATCCATTTAGAATACTTTCCCCCCAGTAACTGAAGAGTCAAAATTTAGGTCATGGTGTTGCAATCAGAGATCACAGTAGTTGTGCGAATTAAAATATAACACTATAAACGTTGAACTGTGTGAACCTGAGCTAAAGCTAATTTATTGACATGGGAATATCGAGTCTCGGTATCTATGATATTTCGATTGAGATAGTAAACAATGTGTTCAGTGCCATCATCGTCATCTTGGACAAGCACCATACCAGCAGTAATACAAGCAGCTGCTAAGTAAAGAAAATAATCACGATTGTTGGGTCAGAATTGTAATCTACGGATAAATTACACTTCCCTAGACAGGTGCTAGTCTAGAACATCAGGTGAAAGACTATAATACCATTTCTCCTAACTCAGAATAGATACACAGATAGGATTAGAGGCTTACTTGTTCAGTCGCTTCCAAATGGCTCCTTCTGTCGCAGCTTCAAATTCAAGCGGTTTGTGAGCTGAATGCTTCCTACAAGAAAAACACTGAAACAAAAGAAGATGAAATAATATAGATATCTATTCAAGCTAGTTAGCTAAATCAGTAAAGAATAAACTACATTCATCAACGAAGATCTTACAATATGGAAAATCAAAGTTAACATAGATGCATGTAGGGAAAAATAAGAAGTAATATTTATTGATGATAGAAGGAGAGGTTACAACCTAGTGACTAATTTGAAGTGACCCTCCAAAAAAGTTCCCAAGTCTCATCATAGCATAAATCTCTCCAACAGTAGCTTTACAAACCAAGCTCTCAATTGAAAATTATCCAGCATTTCTCTACTCAAATTCTTCCTTTTCAAACACTTAGATCTGTGTTCAATTTATAGATGAAATGTAGGTTGTTTTGCAATGAATAGCTTTCCAAAAATAGGCAAGAAATGTTTCCATTCATGTAGATGTCAAATGGACACTTGGATCCAAATCTTGACACATGTGAACTCTTCTAGAAGGCACTGACCAAGTGGAGATTCCAGAACAATGAGAATTTCGCTCCCAATGTGACCAACACACCTGTGAATGTCGGGAAGTTCTTTACAGAGCAGCCTTGCATGGGGATACCTTCATTGCAATGCACTTAGCCCGCTTAGAGCCTACGTTGCTGAGCTCTCATATGCTAAATAATAATCTTCAAACCATGGAAAACTTTTCTTGATGAAAGTCTTACTTGATTTGTCTTGTTTCATGTCTTAGGGCATATAGCAACTGAAATGATAGGGAATGATAGACCCTTGATCATTGGTCCTGGAGATGATGTCCAGTTAACCAAGTCATTGGGAATGGTGCCCAAATTGACCTATAACAATTTCCCCCTAAAGCATGAGATTCAAATAATAAGAACATTTGATTGAGATTCTTTACACTGTGATGAGCCTGGAAACGAAGTGGATTAGTCACCTGCATCAATATTACAATAAATTTCATCATGATATATCCTCTATTGATCATAATTGCGGAGGGTAGGCATTCCCATGCTCAGCACATAAAACAATCTAATAACATGTACATAATTCAGAAAGTCGTCTACATTGGAATGTTGCCCAGATGCAGACACGCCTATAGATATAGGCCTATATTTGGATGACAATTTGTATGTAAAGTCACCATACATATGATGTGTACAAAAATCCTGAAATCGTAGCCTGGATGGATGAAATTATATCCAGGGTCTTCTTATCTCATTCACTCGATCATTTGGGTACAAGTCTAGCCATGCGAATATATGATTTGTCATCGAACATGGAAAGACATCATTTGATTACCAACCAATGATGTGAGATTTTAACAAACATGATAGAACCACCATTAATGTCAGTGGCCCTGAAGGTACTGCAGTACATTTCGTAAGGCGTGAATAGATGATTTGATGTCGAACGCCAAACAAAATCTTTCATTCAAAGGTTTGGAAGTGAGGATCTTGTCGATGCTGTAACAAGCCTCATGGTACTGCAATATGATGCTTCTAAATGAACTTCCTGGATATTGATTTGTTGTCGATAGGAAGTCACCTTATTGGAAAACAGGAGTTACTGATTTCAGAGACAAGGGTATGACTTGATATAGAAATTTTCAAGGATGACAGTCATGAAAATGAAGGTTTATGAGTATTTCAGATGGATGAGTTTTTAATCACTGGATGAATTCTCTTGAACATATCGGTGACACTGTGCTGAGTTGGCAGCATTGACCCAAAACCGAAGTGAAGATATGATGAACCATAGGTGTGAATGAACTGTCAAGATGATTACACAACCCAAATAGTCACGGACATGGAGTGAAAGAAGTGTCATGTTCAAGAGTGACTTGCTACAAAAAAGAATCTTTTCTTACTTTTCCCAAATTTTCCCCGGTCATTTGTCAACTAGTACCTCTTTATTTTTTGACAAGCTTGAGGAGGATAACATTTTCTTGATCTATAATTCAACCCTTCAGGCAAATAAAGTATCGCTATTTAATAATTTAACGAGTCTAGCGATGAATGAAACTCGATTCTTGCCATGATCGACAAGCCTGTCGCTATTTTATGTTTTAATGAGCTTAACGATAGTGATAACCTGGTATTTTTTCATATTTAGAGTCTGAAAAAGAGGATGAAAGAGAACTCCATAAGTACATTTTCGTAAATTTGCCTCTTAGACCCGAAAAAGTGTAAAATAATATCTGAAAGAACCTCTTTGGTCATGTTTAACCAAGGTATTCTTGTTTCGTAAATAATCCATCTCAGTCTGGAAAAGGGTTAAACTCATACTGAGTAGATATCAATTCATTTACTTTAACGAGATCGAAATAACAAGTGCTCGACAATATTTTCATATTATCGGAGTCTGAAAAGAGCTGAAAGAAGACTCCAGGGGTTCCTTTTTCGCTATTATCGAAGCTCGAAAAATAGATAAAATTGTGCTTCAAATCCTTTTTCGTTTTTAACAAAGCTCGAAAAATAAGGAGAAAAAGTATGCTTTGTGGTCAAGTCATTCTTTGAATAAATATGCACAACTAATTTGTTCATCAGTTGTATTTCTTGTTTAGAACAACATCAAATGGATTAAAAATACTTGTTTCATGATAAAAACATAATAAAACTATAGTCATAGCAATAAATTTAACTTGAAAACAATTAAATGACTATAAAAAGCAGTTTCATTATTCAGTTTTACCATTCCATAGCTACCATTTTCATTTTGGAGCTTTGAACCTGATTTTTCCCCCAAAATTTAGTTGTTGATTGCAGTCATTTCTGTGGATGGATTTTGTTGCCATTTGATCCAGGTTAGTGCCATGAACCTCCTCTTTCTTTCAGTATTCATTTCATTTCCATTCCTTGCAATTTTTTAGGGTTTTGAGGCCCCTAGGGTAAATTCTACCCAAAATGAGGGCAACGCACCCCTGAATGTTGAAACCTGTGTTGCATAGAAGGTACAGTGAAGGGTACCTACATGTGCAACACACTATCTTAGCCTAGGGAGTGCATTGGGCATAGTTGAAGTTTTTGATTTTCTTTCTGTGTCCAAAATTTGCCTAGTTTTTTGCAATGAATGGTATCTAATGGATCTTATGGTTGATTTTCAGGTTTCCATAAAATTATAATGACGATTACATGGAGAGAAAGAGAACATGAATAACAAGATATGATTGCCTTGAATGATTTGGGTACTGTAAGAGACTTAAGAGATTTTGGGCTACTTAAGTACTTCAAATTGTCGAGAATGAGGCAACAAACATAACTCTTGGAGTTCTTAGTTCGAGCATGGGATCCGACGATAGAGGCATTTCACATAAAAAATAAAGTGTTGTCCATAACAGTTGAGGATGTACATTTTCTCACAGGTTTTTTGAGGAGAGGTTTGCCCATTTCTCTCATAGGGTCTACCGTTGGAGGAGAGACAGTGAGGGATTATGTTATGCATTATTTCTATCCAAGGTCAGAACCTAGAAAATATGGGAAAATAAACATCCGCGATGTCAGGGATTTTCCTTTGAGAACCATCCTTTTCATGATCACTAAACTTGTTGGCACTGTTACAATACATCTAGCGAACTAATAGTATATTCAATATGTGCTAGAGTGCTTAGAGCCAATAGTCTTCAATTGGTATGAAGCTGTTCTATCTCAGATAAAGGAACAACTGAATAAAGAAAAGGGAGGAAGGAAGAAAATTTTCAATTATGGTTCCATCCTTATCTCCTTCGCTTTGGAATGGATTCCACTGATGCAGCCACAACATGTAACATTGGATATATCTAGTCCTAGAGTTCCTCGAATGTAGATATTGGTAGAACTCATGGGTTAGCATGTAGGCCAATCGACTGTTGTGTTCTCGACTACATTCTTTGTCTGGTTCCAGCGACAGATCTGAAGAAACATTTACTGGAGAATATAAATAATTACCGAGATGAATAATTAATCATAACCAGCAACAAATCATAAACATAAACACATATTTTTAACAGGGAAAAACCCCAAACTCTGGGGAAAACCCATCTTAATGAAATTTCATTAAGCATTGGCCAAGACCCTGACCAATCCGGCCAAGTGAGCCTTCACCGCTCACCTCGAGGCTTTACATTACAATGAAGTCCTTTGAGCCTTTTATAGGCTCCATTACATGCAATACCATGAGCTTAAAAACCATGGGTGCACAATACCATGTGCCCCAAAACCATCATTGTTTAAATCAGTCAAACTTGACTATAATCACAAGTCAATTTACCTAACATTCCTCCCTTAAACTTGACTTGGGGTTCCTTGACTAAATCCAGCCAAACCTGCTAAGTGAGACAACCCAGCTCACTCTAGCTCTTCCCCCCTCAAATTTTTACCCAGGGTAATTATTAACTTGACATCCCCCCTTTCACCTAGGTCTAACCTAGACTTTACTAGTGATTACCCAGGGGTACACATGCCATACCAAGTCTTACAGTAGTATGCCCATTTACATGTAAAAAAAAAATTAAATCCATTATAATATATATATATATATATATATATATATATATAATTTTTTTTTTGTTTCATTGTTGCTGTGTTTGTACATATGACATCAATATCCATAAAAAAAGAACCCATCTACCAGATTACATGGGTCACCAGTAACTTCCAGTCCTCTCTTCAGATACATGGTTCATCAATTAATTAATCCACGTGCAAACATCCTCTCATCTCTGAATTTCTCGAACAAACTTCTTATCACTGCTAGTTGCCAGATCTGGGTTGTGGAAGCACCATTGTTCTCTTTATCCATTGAGAAACCCTCCATGGAATTCCCCATGGAATCAATCAATTGGATATTTCCTATTTCCTAGAAACACCATGCTCCATATGACCAGATCTGCAAAAGGCTGCATTGATTTCTCCATTCACAGGCCAATAAAACCCTTGGCTGCAAAAGCGTCCCTTTGAAGCCAAATATGGCTCTGATACCAAATGTAGGTTTTAACCCTAAACAGAAATTATCTACACACGAATCTTATAACAGAAAATAAACAATAGCGAGAGCATAAAACATAAAACAGATAAACACAGATATTTTCCCCTGGATCCCAAATTGGGATGACCAGCTTGATTTTTCATTATAATCCTTTTAGTGTTACAACACATATATATACATGCTGAAGCATACATAAACTCCAATCCATTAACCCTAGATTAGAACATAACCGTAGTTCCCTTGACCGGATCTACAAAATACCAGGGGCCGAAAACCATCGTACCCCAAAACCATGTGCAAACTCATGCACAAAACATGGGTGGGTCCGCATATGAGTGGGACCGCATACCAAAAACAGTCACCAAGGATGTGCTTGGACAACATCAATGTGCTTTGTCTTTGAATGATAAGCAGGGTTCTTAGCCAAGAAAATTGCACTTTGGCTATCACAGTCTATCCTTATAGCTTGATGTACCAACCCCATACTTGAACACAATCTCTGCAACCAAACTGCTTCCTTGCTTGCATGAGTGGCTGCTATATATTCTGCCTCTATAGTTGAAAGCGCCACTATAGACTGTCTTTTACTCATCCAACTGACTGTACCTCCAAATAGGCTAAACACATACCCAATTGTAGATCTTCTTTGGTCCAGATCTCCAGCCCAGTCTGCATCAAGAAAACCATGAATTTCCAACATTATTTCTAATCCTGGTCTTCCTTGGTATCACAAGCCATAATCACTAGTGCCACGTAAATATCTGAAAACCCGCTTCACTGTTGTCCAATGCTCTTTCCCTGGGTTTGACATAAACCTGCTCAATACTCCCACTGCATGTGCAATGTCTGGTGTAGTATAGACCATTGCATACATCAGGCTACCCATTGCACTTGCATATGGAACACGAGACATATCCTCCTCTTCTTCTTGTGTATTGGGACATTGTTCAGCAGACAACTTTGTACCTACAGGAATAGGAACACTCACCAGTTTACTATCTTGCATATTGAACCTCTGCAATATAGTCTCGACATACTTCCTCTGGTTTAACCAGAGCTTCCTCTTTGCCCGATTTCTCTTAATTTCCATGCCCAAAATATAGTTTGCAGCACCAAGATCCTTCATGTCGAATTTGGAGAACAGTTGGGTCTTCAAATCTTGGATAATTTCTTTGTCATTTCCAATCAACAACATATCATCCACATACCAGACCAAATAAATAACATGGTCACCAATTAATTTAAAATAAACACAGTGATCCTCCTTGCTTCTAGTGAAGCCAAGTCCCCGTATATAGGTATCAAATTTCTGATACCACATCCTTGGTGACTGTTTTAACCCATACAGCGACTTCTTCAACCTGCGTACCAAATGAAGAAACATTTATCGGAGAATATAAATAATTATCGAGATGAATAATTAGTCATAACTAGCAACAAATCATAAACATAAACACATATGTTTAACAGGGAAAAACCCCAAACTCTGGGGAAAACCCATCTTAACGAAATTTCATTAAGCATTGGCCAAAACCCTGACCAATTCGGCAAAGTGAGCCTTCACCGCTCACCTCGAGGCTTTACATTACAATGAAGTCCTTTGAGCCTTTTATAGGCTCCATTACATGCAATACCATGATCTTAAAAACCATGGGTGCACAATACCATGTGCCCCAAAACCATCATTGTTTAAATCAGTCAATCTTGACTATAATCACAATTCAATTTACCTAACAAGATCATCGCCATTGATGAGTATGCATATGTAGGCATCGACTTTTGAGGAGATCCACATCTATTATTACCAGAAGGCGCTCAGTGGGGTGCAATGGGTAAGAATGATTCGACCATGTTTTTTTATTTTTATAAGGTTTATAAAAAAAATTGTGTTTTGATTTCTTTCCAAGACTAAACTAGATGTTTGATGTAATGTAGATATTGGTCGCATTCAACCAGTAGAGGAACCAGAGCATGAGGCAGATGCGCCAGCAGAGAGGGCTATCAGGAGAGCAGTCCTTCAAGACCTTGATATGGCTGAGACTATAGCTAAGCTTCAACAGCACATAGAGGGATTAACCTTCGGGATTCCGGATTTCCAACTTGAAGAGTTACCCATGCAACTACAACGACACACTATTGGGGTTCCTATTTGGATGTGGTTGCTCCGTAGGATTGCTAGATCTATAGCATGTTACCACGAGCACCACTAGTTTACTTGTGATATTTTTGCATACATTTTGAGGTCAGATGACCTATGTGTCTTGGGCACAAATTTTGTAAAAAACCTATAACTATCTATCTATATGTTTTCATAGTTTTTCCTATGTTTAATGCGCAATCCTATTCAATGATGTGAATGTTTTCTTTACCTATGTCACAAATTTCTGTCTAAAACTTGATTAGCTAATGAATTAGTTAAAGTGTTCAAATTTCTGGAAATGTGTTGATATTGAATGAAATCAAAATGTCTCTCCAAAAGTCGAACTCTTAGGAACAATCTAAGAAGTGTTGGATTTCTAACAGTATAAATACTAGTAAGTTGTAGTACCACAAGTTGTGAGTCTAACCTTATGATTATGCAGTTAATACCAAATTAAATGGCATCAGAGAGAAGTTCGATCAACGCGCTATACTCAGCGATATTATTCGTCAATCTACTGATACAAATCCCTTGAAAACTCACTAACTCGCCGTTTGGAGCGAAAATGGCCCACACTGCAGAGGATAGGTTCTACGTACTACGACTAGCACCATCAGCATATCTAACAAATGGTTCTGAAGATTCAAACATCTTCCATAAAATGTAAATCAGATTACTAACATCAAGAAAACATTAAAAACAAATTAATATAGTGAATGCAAATCAACAGCATATAAATAAATAATACAAAAAATTACTATGCTCATGATTGAGCATAGTAACGTTTCAAATACAACCCATTTCTAGGATGTGCCAATGGAATCCCATCGTAATCAACTAACTCGTAGGCACCCTTAGCAAGAACTCTTTTGACAATATAGGGGCCATGCCATAATGGTTCGAATTTCCCTGTACCTATTACATCAACTTCTTGATCATAAAGAAGGACCGAGTCGCCCTTTGAGAAGATGTGAGGCTGGACATTTTTGTCGCATTGTGCCTTTATACGTCTCTTATGTGCTTCGTTGGCCAATTATGCTTCACGACACGTTTCACCTAGATGGATGAGGTTAAGGAGATGTGATTCTTCTTTTGAGGTGTCAGGTGACAAGTCTATCGCGAGTTTTAACGATGATATTTCACATTGGATTGGTAGGATAGCTTCCAAACCATACACCAATTGAAAAGCGGTAAATCCAGTTTCTTTTCTCATCGAGGTTCGATACCCCACAAGGCAGAGTATAGGATCAAGTGCTAGTTCCTTTTATAGACTCCTATCATTCGTTGAAGCATTCGTTTAAGAATTTTATTAATAGCCTCAACTTGTCCATTTGATTGTGGACAATAAGGAGTAGAATTATCATGTGATAATACTAACTTGGCTGTCAATTCATACATCATATGGTTGAAAAAATGCTTCCCATGATTCATAACTATAGCCTATGGGACCCCAAATAGTGCAATAACATGGTTGAAGAAAAAAAATGCAGTTGTTTGTACTGTGTTGTTGAATGTAGGCATCTCTTCAGCCCATTTGGTAAAATAGTCGATTGCGACAATAATATAACCATGTCCCCCGGACGAAGGAGGGTTACAGGTCATAAATTCAATGCCCCATTTCGTAAATGGTCCAGCAAAGACAACAGGATGCATTGGCGCTGGCAGTTTATAGATTTTACGGTAAAAAATATGGCATGCATGAGAACTTCTGACTGCGAGGATACAATCTCAAAAAATAGTAGGCCAAAAGTAATCAGCACAGAGTATCTTCTACGCGGTAGCATATCTATATAAATTTCCACCATAATCCCCAGCATGACAATCGTTTAAGACTTTTTCGGCCTCCTCATGAGTGAGGCACCTCCTTAAAATGGTATCGACACGATGATGATAAAGTGTATCGCTGACGATCAGATAATCTTTGGCTTAGTATCGAATACGTTGTTGATCAGAGTGAGAGGTATTAGGTCAAAAAATTTTGGTTTTTGAGATAAATGATGAAATCTCCATACCAAGGATCAGATGATCCGATTAGAAATAGAGACTTGTCTGGAATAGATGGTTCTGACATAGTTGCAGTACTATTAGAGGGAAGGTCACAGAGGAGCTCAGCTAAAACTAAAGACTTCTATGACTTGGATTTGATGAATTCCAAATCAAATTCCTGAAAAATCATAATCCATTTTGAATATTTTCCTCCCAGCAATTCACATGATAAGATGTAAGTCATGGGGTTGCAATCCGAAACTATTGTTGTTTTTCGGAGCAAGATATAATGGAAAAATCTTTGGACAGCTTGAATATCTCCCAAGGAAATATTTTCCACGTACGAGTACTTAACTTCTGTATCATTGAGATTATGACTCAAATAATAGATCGAATGTTCAATTCCATTTTCTACTTAGACCAAAACCATAGCGATGGTCGTTTCAACCGTGGAGATATATAGGAAATAATCACTTTGATAATTAGGAGGATACATTAATGACACTTGGACAAGATGGTCCTTGACAGCATCAAAAGAATCTTGCGCAACTTTGTCCCAATGAAAGGGAACTCCTTTTTTCAATAATCGAGTAAATCCTTTAGCCATTTCGATGTAGTTTGGAATGAACCTTCTCAGGAAGTTAGCCATTCCTTGAAGTTTTTGTATCTGAAGTAAGTTTGATGGTGCAGGAAAATCAAGAATGGCTTGTACCTTCAGTGGGTCTATTCAAATTCCTTATTTTGAGACTACAAATCTAAGCAATTGACTAGAACCAACACAAAACACAAATTTGTGTGGATTGAGGCATATCTTGTAGTATCGGCAGCGTAAGAAAATGGCTCTCAAATGCATCGGGTGATTAGTCCGTTTTCGTGAATGTGCTGGTAAATCATCTAGATATGGTTGAACAATGTACTTGATGTCGTTGAAAGCATAATCCATTGCTCTTTGAAAATTTGCCCCCATGTTCTTTAAACTGAACGGAAGTTTCCTATATGTGAATGTGCCCCAAGGATAGACAAATGTTGTATTATGTTGGTCATCTGGGCAGATATTGATTTGATTGTAGCCGAAAAATCCATCCATGAACGAAAAAATTTCACATCCATCTCAATCATAAATAATTTGGTCGATAAAGGGAGTAGGATAGTTGTCTTTTGGACAAGCTTGATTGACATCCCGATAATCGACACACACTCTAATGGTTCCATGTTTTTTCATAACAGGAACGATATTGGAAACCCACTCAGTTAGTATAACTGGGTAAATGAAACCAGCATGCAAAATTTTTTCAACATCTGCTTTGATGGCAGCGACTTTCTTTGGATGAACAGGACGAAGTCATTGATGCATCGGTTTGACATCATGATACATATTAATAGTGTGTTCAACTATACTAGTATCTATGCTTGGAATTTCCTCATAATACCAAGTGAATACGTCACGAAATTCATGAAAAAGAGAGCGATATGAATCAAGTTCTGATGGAGAACAAGATACACCGACATGAATATTTTCTACAATGCCAAGTTTAGTCGAAATATTGATAGAAATTGTTTCTTCGATATTAGATAAATTTCACTCAGATTCAATTGCATTGTTCGGAAAACAATTCGAAAAGAAGGTTTGAATGGATGGGTGATATAGTTCACTAAGATTATTTTCTTCATAATTTGGAATATGGGAACGATGATGATAATATTCCCAAGGTTCTCCTTCTACCATCATAGCTTCCAAAATATTTTCGTCTGTCAAAATTTTTGAGGAAAATGGATCAGATCAAGTACCAAAATCTAAAGAACAATCAACCCAAACACTCAATGATGCTGATTTCGGATTTACCGCCCAAACCAAATAGATTGATTGCTATTGTAGCTCAATAGGGTTGGGTGGTAAAACATCATCCAATGCAGAAATATCAGAGTCACCCGTACTCTTCCTTAAGCTAGATAGAGTGGAAGAGATCATCTAGTAGTTCTCTATGCTTGCAATTTCTTCCAACGTTGTAGGTGGCGGTAATGCAAAGGTTCCCATAAGAGTGAAATCCTTTAAGATTCCTACACCAATGTTCTGAATTTCTAGTTGGGGTAAGCGAATATACGGAATGCTTCCAACTACCTGCGAAGCAGAGGAAAGAAAGGATAATTGACTAATGACTGTGATTGTACCTTTATGTGGAAAGGAAATCATTCTAAATTATGTAGAAGCAATGGCAGTCATCGCATATACCCATGGTATTTCGAGTAAAATATTATAGTCAAAGGGTCCATCAACAACCTAAACATCAATACTTACCATTTTTCCCCCTAATTCAACTTACAGGTTATTAATAATACCACAAGGTTTATATGTTTTTCCATCAAAAGCCTTCAACGTCATTGATGATTGTGATAATCGCGGCGATCCAAGTGAATTCCAATAGTTTAGAGACATAATAAATGTAGATGATCCCTCATCAATAATAGTGCGATGAACAAGGTGATTGTGAACATTTACTTGGATGGAGAATGCCAATTCTGTTGGTAATTACGGCACATAGCCCATATGATTAAAGACGACAAGATTAGAATCAGTCAGATCAATTCCACCAATGGCCGACAATAAAGTCTGCTTCTGGGAGGGACAATTTTGTAATACCTCAAGAGCAGACATAGCTGAAGGGGATTGAGCCAAATATTCAACTATATTGTAATTTTGTGCAGCTCTTACTCGAGGATTATATGTCGATTTATGAATTACTCCCTTTGGTGACTTAATTTTTAATTCAGGAATAATAGGAGGTGGTACTAATTCATTATATGGATTCGTTGTCGAGGTAGTAGGTTGATCAGTGGTCGAACTACCATAGTGTTTATTCCGCGTCGACACCAAAATATCTTGTGAAGGTTTTGCGGTGGATAACATTAACACTTGGGAGCTAGGAGCTGGATCCATAGCAAAAAAAATTGTGTCCAGATTTGGAAATGGGTTTGTCAACATAGCTGATACATGAGAAGTATTGATGATTTTGGAGACTTCAGCACAATGAGGACAATCCTAAAAAAGTGTTCCTCGTTATAGATTATGCATGGATAACGAGGTTTCTGTGGTCTAAATGGCTGATCAGATGATCTTTCCTGTGGGTTAGAAGTTTGCTTTTTCTTTGATTTCGTGGTCCAGACGGTTGATCAGATGATCTTTCCTGCGTGTTAGAAGTTTGCTTTTTCTTTGATTTCCCATTTTTCTTACCTCCTGGTTGCTTGTCACTTTTGCCTTTGTCAAATGACATGGAATTGATTTTGGAAGTAGAAGCAGGATTAGGTGCACTAGTGTGGTGTGTGTTTGCAGTGCCTATCAAGCTGTCTCCGGCATGAGAGTCCTTTATTTGAGGAGGAACATTCAAATTAGATCACGACACATTTGGGATTTTTTCATAAAGCGTGCTAGACTGAGTATAAATCAAGTCCAAATATTGGGCACGAGTGATAACATGCTCTTCTGTGACGACGCCACCTTTAGGCACATCCTTAATTATATATTGTAATAGGGACTTAATGAACCATTCAACAAGGAGCTGATCGGGAACAAATTTCTTAACCATTCGTCGACAGCTACGCCACTCATGAATATGATCTAAAATGTGAGTGAAATTGCTCTGTTTGAATTTGGTCAAGAGTTCCATTCCAGTTTCGTATCTGATTGGTAACTGGAAATGGGTCAAAAATACAGTAGCTAAGGCAGTGAAATTGTCAAAAGAAGCTCTAGGTAACTCAATGTACCATTTAGCCGCTGGACCTGTAAGCGTACGCTGGAAAAGACGTAATCAAACATAATCATCATTCAAGGAATTTGATGAACACCATAAATGATAAATCATAACATGATTTGATGGATATTCTCCAGGGTTTCCATTGAATTTAGGAATGTCGGAGGGTAATTTATGAGGTATCACTGGCCACCAAGGAGCATAATTGATAGGATCATTGGTTAACCGGTTTAAATCTGGTAATTCCAAGGTTGCAACAAAAGGCAACTGTCTATTAAGGTTAGTTTGAGCATAGCCAAGGTAAGATGGAATTTCTTGGGAATCAAGTCTTTGAGCACCAGCATATGGAATTTGATGCTAGTAACCTAGACAGGGGTTGTTTTGCATAGTAAACGCTTGAGAATTCTGTTGACCAAAACTTGGATATGATACTTGTTGAAATGAAGTTTGAGGAATTTGCACCTGTGGCTACTAAGGGGTTTGTCCATCAATATTATAACCCAAATTAGTGTAATTTGGATTCGGTTGATATGTATAACCAGGTTGCATTTGCGACATCCCATAAAATGGTACACCATCTTGTGAATAAATGATCCCTGATACGGGTTGTTGTAAATTAACCAAAGGATTTTGATTCTGTGGACGCAACATTTGATGATATTGAGTCGAAGAACTTGCCTGGTAAGGTTGATGTACAATATTTTGATTTTGTAACAGGGGTATAGATGTATTAACAAGTGGTAATGAAGTGGGTGTAACAGGTTGAACCGGTTGATACGAGTGTACAACCATTTGTGGTTGGATAGGCAGGGTGGGCTGCCATTGTCAAACATTCATGTCAACATTAGTTTGATCAAAATGTGACTGAGTACTTTTGTATTGGGTGACCAAAGGTTTCCCCCCATCATAACGAGGATAATAAGACATAAATATTGTTCTCCAGATGATGGAATTGACCCATAAGGAACGAATTGATATTGCCCTGATGATGGATGCAATGAATCAAGTCATTTAGTACTAACTATAGGAATACTAGTTAAAACACCAGATGATGACATTATTAAAGACCATGGTCTTGAAGATGTACCAGAGAAAGTGCCAAACAATGATTTGTAGCATGTTGGGACTGAAGGGCCACCATGCAAATATGACTCTGGTGAGGTTGTGAACATCGACGAGGTAGCGAGGGTAGGAGCTGACATAATTGGAACAGCATACCCAACCGAAGATGTTGGTTCAGACATGGTTGTATGGCCAAATGTATACTGTCCAAAATCTATAGGAGACTGAATGGAAATAGGATCAAAAAAAGCATGCGGAAACGATTGAGGAAAAGAATGGTATAGGTAAATGTCTCCCCCAAAATGGGTTGGACTTAAAGGTGTATCAAGCTGTGGTATTTCTTCAATCACAATTAAACCAGGAGGAAGAACTTCACCGTCAGGCCCAAAATATATTTTAGACGGTTGACTATGTGATATAGGAGTTTCAATGGCTACAGAAATTTATGGGGTGACCAAGGTAGGAACAAATTCCGGTTGTTCGACTTCAGGATTCAGATGTGCTGGAAAAGAAGAGACAGGATCTGGATCAATTTTTGATTGAACAACGTCAGGTCCAGGAGGTATGGTCTCAGTAATTGAATGGATCATGACCACAGGTAGCTGTGAAGACTCTATTTCGACAACAGTAAATGAAACGGGATATGTGGAAAAAATTTGAGCTAGCTCTAGTTTAAAAGATGATGTTTCACTAGAGGTACGAATTGTACTTGATTCGGCAGATCGTGATCGCCTTCTCCTACCAGAAGTAACTTCTAGTTGTAAAGGTGGTTTTAAAGCTAATCTACGCGAACGACGGGGGATAGGATTTTGTTCTTCCACGATTACTAATTTATTTTATCCAAAAAACAAATAAACAAAAAGAGGGTAATGCTAGGCAAAAGGATTTACCAAGAAACTTTGAACTGCAGAATACCTCCTCGCGAACTAAGAAGTACGAGCAGGTAATCTCCCCGAATGCTGTGTTCGGTGTATCACAATTTCAGGGTGGCTGACTCGATTCACTATGGATGGATAGCACCTAAAATTTGTCCTCCCAAATATACCTGAAGGTACATGGAGGCCCAAGTCCGTATTAGCGTTGTCTGATGCGAAATCGCACAGTGAGAGCACCCCTTTATACTTAGCGTACTGTAACACCGCCCGATATACCCGAGAGTACGTGGACGAGCTACAATATACTTACGTACGTGGAGAGAGGTATCACACTCGGAATGTATCGCAGATAATTTAACAACAACTGCTATGTTTTACGACGCCATAACATGTCTCTAGCCTAGAACTTCTAAATGTTATCGTTATGGTTCCAATGCATTGTTAAGTAAATTGAGATTTATTTTATTTTGATCTTGATTAAAAATTTTCCTTTCAGGTTCACCACGATGATGTATATTAAATTCCTAAAATGCAAGCTAAGAATGATAAACAAACTTTCACTTTCAACTTTTTCAATGAAGAACCTAGCTACTAAGGGAAGAGAGAAAATAATTTGTGAGCAAACAAATCAATGAACAAAAACAAAATCAATGAATCAAAAAATAAATGCAGATTTCCTAATGTTCCTTTTGCAAAACACACACAATCCTACATGCAAATGCAAGTTTTTCTTTTTAGTTTCCTTAATGTTATGAATGTAGAAAAGAAACTAGGTGCACTAGATCAATAATCAATTTTCTTTTTACTTTCAAGAAACGAAGAATATAAACAACAATTTCTCTTTTGAAGGAAAAATGAGGATTTTAACAACAATTTCTCCTATAAAGGAAATGGAGATTTTATGATAATTTCCTATTTCGAAAGAAAATTATTCTTAATGCAACCATAAAAAATACTTTGAAATCAACTTGTCAATGATAAAGAAAAACTTTTGTAAATAAACATTGAATAAATTTTCAGCCAAAAGAGGAAGAAATATATAGAGTCACTGGTCAATTGAGCATCAAAATTTGCAGAACATAGCAGCAAACAAAACTAAAGCAAGTTGCAAAGTCAAATTCAAGGGAATTTGGTCACTTTCAGGAGTCAACGCAGTCTTCAAGGGTAGACAGTGCTCTGCAACGCAGGCTTGGAAGGGAGATAGTGCTCTGCAAAACACTGTGTCTAGTCTAAGGGTGCATTGGGCGCAGTAGACAAGGAAAAATACTACTATTTAACTCTCTGCCCTTGAAAATTAAGCTCTTAAAAAGTCTAATATTTATGTGTAACAACTACTGGGTGGATTTACAAAGAAAATTAGAGACAAAAACACCTAGAACTAAGAGAAATTCTCCCCAGTGGAGTCGCCAGTTTGTTGGGCCAGAATTGTAATCTACGGATAAATTACGCTTCCCTAGATAGGTGCTAGTCTAGAACAAGAGATGAAATACTATACTACCATTTCTCCTAACTCATAATAGATACACAAAGAGGATTGGAGGCTTACTTGTTCAGTAGCTTCCAAATGGCTCCTTCTATCTCTTTTGTTGCAGCTTCAAATTCAAGTGGTTTGTGAGTTTAATTCTTCCTTCAAGAAAAACAATGAAACAGCAGAAGATGAAATAATATAGATATCTATTCAAGATATTTAGCTAAATCAGTAAAGCATAAACTACATTCATCAACCAAGATCTTACAATATGGAAAATCAAAGTTAACATAGATGCATGTAGGGAAAAATAAGAAGTACTCTTTATTGATGATAGAAGGAGAGGTTACAACCTAGTGACTGATTTGAAGTGACCTTCCAACAAAGTTCCCAAGTATCATCGCATCATAAATCTCTCCACCAGTAGCTTTACAAACCAAGCTCTCAATTGAAAATTCTCCAGCATTTCTTTACTCAAATTCTTCCTTTTCAAACACTTAAATCTGTTTTCAATTTATAGATGAACTCTAGGTTTTTTTGCAATCAATAGCTTTCCAAAAATAGGCAATACATGTTTCCATTCATGTAGATGTCAAATGGATGCTTGGATTCGAAGCTTGACACATGTGAACTCTTCTAGATGGCACTGGCCAAGTGGAGGTTCCGGAACAATGAGAATTTCACTCCCAATGTGACCAATACACTTGTGAATGTCAAGAAGTGATTTGCAGAGTAGCCTTGCATGGGGCTACTTGCATATGCAACACACTTAGGCACCTTAGAGCCTACATTGGTGAGATCTCATATGCTAAATAATAAGATTCAAACCATGGAAACCTTTTCTTGATGAAATTCTTGCTTTATTTGTCTTATTTCTTGTCTTAGGGCATATAGCAACTAAAATGATAGGGAATGATAGATCCTTGATCATTGGTCCTAGAGATGATGTCCATTTAACCAAGTGATTGGGAATGGTGCCCAAATTGACCTATAACAACGATGGTAATTCGAGGGATGTAGTAAAGGAGCATTGATAAGAACAACCTTTAAGGCATTAAATGACTTTTGAGAAACCTCATCCCATAGAAATGGGATCCCTTTCTTAAGTAAATATGTAAAACCTTTAGTTAGCTCAGCGTAATTAGTTACAAAGCAACCAAGGAAATTGGCTTTCCCTTTTAATCTCTACAACTAATGTGAGGAGGAAGGAGGGGGCAAGTTGACAATAGCCTCGACTTTCGAAGGATCTAGATGGATTCCCTCCCTGGAGACGAAAAACCTAGAAGTCTATCAGATTCAATGCAAAAGACACATTTATGTAGATTAAGTCGGATATTATAATGTCTACATTGGAGAAAATTGTCTCTAAGGTGAGCAGGATGGTCACGACGCTTAGTTGAATGGGTGGGTAAATCATCTAGATAAGGTTTAATGATGTGTTTTATATCATGAAAGGCATATGACATCACTTGTTGAAAATTGGCACTGACATTTATTACGGCGAAAGGGAGTTTATTGTAGGGAAAATTTCCCCAGGGACATATAAAAGCACGCTTATGTTGATTAGTGGGCAAGCTATTAATATGGTTGTATCCAGAGAAACCATCCATGAAATAAAAGATCTCACTCCCAACGCATTCGTCAATGATTTGGTCAATGAAAGGAGTGAGATAATTGTCTTTAGGGTAGGCATGATTGATGTCGTGGTAATGAACACAGATGCAGATTGTACCTTGCTTGTTATCGACAGGGAAGATATTAGAAACTCAATATGTCAAAGGGATTAGATATATGAACCCATATTTTAGAAGCTTTTCAACTTCTCCCTTTATAGTGGCTGCCTTTCTAGGATGCACGGGGTAGAGTGGTTGACGAACAGGCTTCGCATGAGGATAAGTGGGTATCTTGTGCACCACTATAATTGGATCAATGCCATAAATTTCTTCATATGACCATGAAAAGACATCCCAAAACTCTTGAAAAATATTAGTGTAAATCTTGATCTCATTCGAAGAGAAAGTTACCACAATATGGATGTTCTCAATGATTCCTGGTTTGATAGAAATGTCGATAGGCATTGTAGCAGTAATGTTTCCCATGTTTCCTTCAGAAAATACCTCATTTGTTAAAATGGGCATCTGAAGTGGACATGTTGGAGCATGGAAATAAAAGTTTTCAAGACACACATAAATGTATCCAAGACTTGGAAAAAACAAGGAATGATGATGGATATCATCCCAAGGTGTTTCATCAAGAGACATGGTCTCAACGATAATTTTGTCAGTAGGAAACATCTTTCTCAAGGGATCATAAGAATCACATGAATCAATCCAAGGATATCGATAATACATGTATAAATGTGTACTAGGAGTAATACCGCTAGGATCAGGATCCGAAGCCAAGATAATTTAATAATAATCGAGTTCAACAGGGCTTAATATCATAACATTGCCCAAGGAATCAACTTGATGAGGAGAAGGAATGATCCAAGGATCAGACGAAGTAGATATCATGTTGATCTGATAATGTTTAGTAGTGGGAGAGGAAAAATACCCATTAAGGCAGAATCTTTAAAAATTCCTACCCCCACAATCTCATATGGTGCGGTGGTATACTCCACATATGGTGTGTTTCCTTCCGAGGAAGAAGAAGCAAAAAAGGACAATTGGTCGATAGTGATGATATTACCTTGATGTGGGAAATGAAGGACACAAAGAAGAGTAGAAAACACAAAAATCATAGCGTGGGTCCAACTGCGACTGAGTAGAATATTGTAATTGATTTTAACATCAAAAACCTCTACTTCGATATTGACCATTTTTCCTTCCAAAGTGATAGGAAAGTTAGGGAAAGTACCGAAAGGATGGGAATATCTTCCATCGAAATCCTCCAAGGTGTTTGAGGATTGGCTAATATTTAGAGAGCTGATTGCTTTCAAAAAAGACATAAACATGATGCAGGTGGATGCACCCTCATCCACAACTAGCCGATGGATTGTATTCCTTTAATGTTGACTTCAATTAGGGAAAAAAGTTGATGTAGAAGGTAATGAGTCCACTTGACTCCAAGTGAAGTATGGCTTGAGTGCACTTGGTCTTGAGTCACTTGGATAGCTCTGGAAATTGAATTGCTAGAGCGGATCTCATTAGGATCCTTTGGTTGCCTTTGAGAGTTAAGGAGGGTGGACAACCCCTTGAATCTCTCCAAGATTTCTCCCTAATTTCTTGATATTGTGCTCATTTATTCTCCAAT
The DNA here is from genome assembly GCA_034641835.2 of Pinus albicaulis. Taxonomy (NCBI): domain Eukaryota; kingdom Viridiplantae; phylum Streptophyta; class Pinopsida; order Pinales; family Pinaceae; genus Pinus; species Pinus albicaulis. The sequence continues at coordinate 1,367,638,868 of CM076578.1, forward strand.
CGTGATCTTCTAGTGGCAGGGAGAAAGTCCCTAAATCATCTCCTTCTCCAAATATTCATAATATGCCAAATATTCTCACAATATTCTACAAAAATAACCAATATTAGGCACAGATATGCAATTACCTTTAAACCTTCGTAAGAAAATATTGAAGCATAAGAAAACATTATTAAGTGTATAAGGAGAGATTTAATATATAGACTCGTGTGCATAAGGAAGGTATATGGGATTAAGAAAAGTTATATGGGCCTTATTTTATGTCTAATTTAGAGGCCCATCATCACCCCCTACTAAAACTATTGCTCATCCTCTGAGCAACCTATTCATCCTCCCTGCCTTATGGTTTTTCCTGCATGCTAGTTTATTTCATTTTCTATGTATTGGCCCATGCGTTGCTCCTCTTTCTAATCTTATTGCTATTATTCTTGCATTTTTTATTGTAGGTGCTTCATAGAGGTCCTCAGATGCCTTAATCAAATCTATTTTGCATGCCAGGAGGTGGTGGATATACCTTTTATTTGATTTTTTTTCGTTTTTGTTCTCTCTCTTTTTCTTTATTTGCATGCATAGGAAACTCACAGTTCTTTTTTTCTGGGAACTAAGTTCACCCATGGTTATCCCTTGGAAATCCTTGTCTTCTATTGCAATGAACTACTGACTGCCCACTTTCTCAAGTCCTTGTTACTTTTGTGTTGCTCATTTTCTTGGTCGAAAAAGTGAGGCTAGTTGCTAGATAAGGCTGAGGTTGCTCTACTACTAATTTTGCCTATATAAAAAAAACATTCCTTCTCACACTTTTTAATTTTTTATTAAGCTAAAATAGATTCAAATTAAGGGTTAGGTGATTGCATACCTGAGCCTTACCGTTGATTTTTTTGCAGGTGATATTGAAGCTACTGATATGGCTATTGAAGCTGTGTTCAGTGGTTCTGAAGCTACATGTGATAATTTTCTTGAGGTCCTTTTGGAGCTTTTGAGCATAGGAGGAGGAAGTCCAAGTTTGAGTACCTTTAACTAGGGCATTGACTGAATTTTATTTTTGTGCCAAATTTATTTTTTCTGGCTTGCAAAGGTTGGAGAGCACCTACATTCATTAGAGAGAGATACATGGAGAAATGTAATTTTTTATCTTTTTTGTAAGGCCTACTAGCTGTCTCAATGAGGTTTTCCACTAGTAGGTCTACCTAGTTGCCTCAAAGGAGGTTTTCACATATGATCCTTTATTTTTATCTTTTTTCTTTAATCTAATGACTGCCTCATGGAGGTTTTCAATCAATGAGCCAATCTCAGACGCCTCAAAAGAGGTTTTCACCTGACATTTTATTCTTTTTCCCTTTTTTTCTTTTTTCAATTTCCTACTCTACTTGAAGGAAAAAAAAACATTTTTCAAGTATAGGAATACTTCCAATGGATCCATGTCCACATAAAGATGATAGGTAAAATCAGGTGCACACTTGGAACACATGCTTTGACATGTACCTGAATATGAGAGATGAATTTCTTTGACTAGGATTGTATCAAGTACTATTGGAGAGGAGTGTGTTGCTGCAACTTAATGACTATTTGGAACCATATGTAAGTATATTTTTTATGCCCTTGGTTCACTTGTTGAGTTGGATCAACTTGGATGTCCTCTTCTATTATGGCAGTCAAATATTCCTCTTTTTGTTGATTGTTTTCTTAAACACATGGAGGAAATGTTGGTAAACATGAGGGAACTTTCTCAACATCTTATTATGATTTCTACTCTTCATGAAGTGCAACCCTCGATCATTTGGTCGCCTCATTTAGATATTATTCTTCTTGATGTTATCCTTAAATGACATTAAGAAAATATCTTCTTTGCAATACCTTTCTTTAACTAAGGTGCAGACCATTTAGATCAACATGATATGTTTGGTAGTGTTGTACATCAATGTTGTAAGTGAGCTGAGATACTTCATTGTATGGGTTTGGAAATTGTGGTATAGGTAGTTGACTAAGGGTGGATATATGATATGGATGTGGTTGAGGCCGTGGTTGTGGTGGAGGTGGATGCTAGGGATAAAATGGAGTCGATTATGGAGGATATTGAGGGAAATATTGAGGATGTTGAGGATTTTCCGAATAAGGACCTTGCCAACCATGTTTCCAAGATTGGTTTTGGGGTTGAGATGGCTGAGGTTTCCATGGAGAGAGTGTGTACCAATTAGTTTGAGATGGACGTGAATAAGCTTGAAATTGTGAAGTGGGTCCTTGCATCATATCAAGTTGACTAGGATGCCAAGGTCTCTTTGGAGCTACATAACATAGCTTCTTTGGTGATTTCCTTGCTCCATTGTCTTCCTGGTAAGTTTCTTCAAACCTAGGGAATGATGAACAACATTTAGTAGAATATGATTCTACATGGATAACAAAACTATCAGCGTATTATTTTTTCTCATTTTTCATTCTTAACATTTCTACTTGTTCACTTAGATTGCTAAGAATTTAAGTTTTAAAGTTGTCAAGCAAATTTCCAAGTTCATGTTGCCTTACAAATGTTGAGACTGAATTACTTACTCTTTCACTTCCTCTTGATATGCACTTGCATGTTTCACAAATTTCTTCAAATTATAATTGATATACATATTCTTTACTCATGATATTAAGCATATCAATCCACTCATCCCTAATGTTCTAGGTAAGAGGTTTTTTAGTGTGTCAAATCCTAAATGCTGAAATTTTTCCCTCTTAAAATTATACACGAATCTCTCTATTAGATCCTCAAGGCTCTCATATTCTTCTTGGTTCATTCTAAAAATTTCTTCTCTAAGATCATGATATTTGTATTTTTCTAGAAATATTTTTTTCATATCATTCCATGATCTTATTGAATTATAACCTAGACTCATGAACCATTTAAGACCTCTATCCTTCAATATTGCAAGAAACAATCTCAGTTTTTGAGTGTGTGATAAGTAGCCATAAGACCTACAAAGTATCTCAAATTCAAAGAGAAATGTTTTCAAATCCTCTATCCTCATGCCGTGGAAGTTGGGAAGGAAATATGGAGGGATGTTCTTCATATGTACACTGATGTCCATATCTTGAATGGGAAACCCAATAAGATCTTCTTCATTGTCATCATATCCATCCATCTCTTCTTCCTTCAAAAGTGCATGGTGATGTAGTTCTTACTACACCACGTGGTCAAGCAGGGGGGTTGGTATTGGAGATTTTTATTTTTATTTTTATTTTGAGTATCCCTACCCCTATGAGGCATGAAAATCAGATTTTTTTGTTGATATTTTTTTTTAATATTTATGAAATGGCATGAAAAGAAAGGAAATCAGCAAATAATAATAAAAACAAAATAAAAGCATCTACTAGACACCTCCATAGAAATGATGCCAAAAAGTGGTGAACCCTGGTATTGGACCAAGAGTGATGCAACTCCCAGGGTCTGCCCTACTTTACTTTATCAACCCAGGGATTGTACAAACTTGGAGGTGAAAATGCTATATACACAAAAAATGCATTTTTTTCATATCATCCTTTTCTGCTTTACGAAAGGGCTCTATATTTTAGGGTTCTCAGTTAATTCTATCACACTTCAATGAAACTAAACTAAGTTGCAAAAAGGAAATGACAGAAAGGAAACTAAATTAAATTGCTGAAAAGAAATGACAGGAAGGAAACTAAGCTAACTTGCAGAAAGTAAATGATAGAAAAGAAACTAATTTAACTTTCTGAAAATAAATGGTAGAAAGGAAACTAATTCTAAACCACACTTAACTTGCCCAAACGGCTAAATTCACTCTACTTATCCTATGGTCTATCTACCATGCTTCTACTAATGAAAATAAGCTATCCATGACTTAATTATAATTAAAATGAGTGTTCATTTGCAAATTAGAGGAAAGAAAAGGGATAAAGTGGCTAATGGAGGGCTTAACGATGAAACAAGGCTTATAAGTGGAAAGAACAATGTTAAACCTTATAAAACCTTATTATAGCGTAGAAATGGTTTTGGAGGGGAATTAATTGAAAAGTGTGATGGCAGAGATACGATGGAGGCAAGAGTTGTAATATGTGATATTGCAATCAGTGGAAACAAGTGGTAAGTTTAACTAAAACCAACTAAATGGTGTGAAGTGTGATGTGCGACGAGTGGCATGGCTGTGGGACTGGTGGTGGAGTGCGATCACAATATTACAATCGACGGATCGGAGTGGTAAGTATTAAAAGAAGAGGGTTAATGTTGCAACGTGCGATTTGCGATGGGTGATGTGGAGGTGGGATTAGCAGTAGAGCACGATTGGAATATTGTAATTGGTGGATTGTAGCGGTAATGTCTTAAAAGAAAAAGGGAAAATGGTGTGATTTGTGATTTGCGATTTCGCACTATCGCAGTCGGTGAAAAAAAGCGGTAATTGTAAAGGAGAAGAGGTAAAAGGTTTGATTTTATATTTGCGATTTGGTAAGAACTATTTTATGCAATATGCAATATCGTAATATCGAAATCAGAAAAGGGGAGCTATAAGTCTTCAAGGAAAAAGGTGAAAGTTGCGGTGAGCGATTTGTGATGTGGTGAATATCGCAATCGGGGTCGGGAAGTAGTAAGTGTTAATGGAAGTAAACTAAACACTACGATTTGTGAATTGCGATGTACCATAGCAGGGTGTTCAAGGAGAAAGGGAGGAATTTGAGTTCCAATGGTTTTCAAGCATTTTGTGTTAAGAAGGTAAGGCAATCATGAGTAACAAAAGACAAAAGAATGAGGCAGGTTGAAGGATTTTAATTGTTTTTGGGAATAAAATGTGGGTGCAGAAGTAAAAATAAGCAGAAAATAGGAGGGAATGGAGGTGCACCAGAAGTGCTCAGAAGTGTAAAACACCTGTGGATTCATGCATGGAAAGCAGACAAAAATGCATGATAAAAACAGTGAAAGAGAGAGTCGGACTTGGTAATGAAATTTCTTCCCTAAAATCAAACAAAAAGAAATGTTTGGAATGTGGGAAGGTCTAACCTACTCAAACTCTATTGACAGAGATGAGAGGGGAAGGCTTGACCACATATTTTGGATTTTTTCCTCTATTCTACTACTCACAAGCAAATGAAAAACTACAATAGAAAACTGAGAGCAAAGACTAAGCAGCAATGAAACTATCAGAAGTAGATCTAACTAAATGGTAGAAGAAAAACTATCTAAATTATAGAGAGGAAAGAATGAGACAACAGAGAATGTGAGGCACATGGGTTGGGCCCTAACCCATGAGCCCAGATCTCTAGAATTAAATCAGTAAAATGGAGTATGTCTACTCATTGCATTAAAAAGGAAATCTTATTACATCCCGAAGGTCTTAAAAAACAAAAGCCTAATAGAATGGAAAATGAATGGCATGGGATGGAATCAAATGAAAATGGAATGGAGTGGACTGCATCGCATGGACAAGAATGGAATTGAATAATGGAATGGAAGAATTGACTCCCCTGGACTCAACTGCATCGAATGGACCAGAGTGGAATCGAAGAATGGAATGGAAGAAGTGACTCTCCTGGAATTGACTGCATCAAATGGACTAGAATGGAATTGAAGAATGGAATGGTTGAATTGACCCCAATTAGCTCTTGATTAGCTTTACTTATCCTCAAGGTCAGCTACTAATAGCTCCCCAAAAATAGGTAATGAGTCCACTTGACTCCAAGTGAAGTATGGGTTGAGTGCACTTGGTCTTGAGTCGCTTGTCAACGTATGGAATTTGAATTGCTGGAGGGGATCTCCTGAGGATCCTTTGGCTACCTTTGAGAGTTAAGGAGGGTGGAAAAACCCCTTGAATCTCTCCAATATTTCTCCCTAATTTCCTGATATTGTGCTCATTTATTCTCCAATATTGATATTCCTATGGCATGGAGCAAGTCCCAAAATCATCTCCTTCTCAAATATACATAATCTTCCAAATATTCTCACAATATTCTACAAAAATAACCAATATCAGGCACAAATATGCAATTACCTTTAAACCTTCCTACGAAAATATTGAAGCGTAAGAAAACATTATTAAGTGCAGAAGGAGAGATTTAATATATATATATATATATATATATATATATAAGGAAGGTAGATGGGCTTAAGAAAGTTTAGATGGGCCTTATTTTATGTCTAATTTGGAGACGCATCAAAAGTCACAGAACATGGATTTCTAGATCGAAAGTGATGAGACTCAAATTAGTCGGATCAAGTCCTCCAATTGCGAATAGTAGCGATTTTCATTATGAAGGATAGATCTGAAGAACATATAATGTAGACATAACGAAATATTCTTGAGCCAAATCCTTAAAGACGTTGTAATGTTGAGCAGCTCGGGGATTCGATTTATAAGAGGATTTTTGAAGAACACCTTTAGAAGGTGGTCAGATGATGAGATCAGGACTAGGTCATTCGATGAAGAGGACTAGAAGTGGGCAGAGTAGAAGGAGAAGGAGCATCAACAATTTCTTTCTCCACTGACTAATGACGATAAGTTGAATAATATTTGGATCTAGTGGCCATGGAAATGGGTTTTGTTCCATTTATCAAAGAAGATGGTGGTTGGTCTACCATATGAGTTTGTTGAGATGGAAATGGTTCTTTGAGGAAAATTGGAGTTCCTTAAGTACCTTTGAGCAAACAACTAACTTTAGCCCATTGGGGGCGATCTTTAGTGTAGTGTTCATCGTCACAAATTCGGTAAGGGTACTTAAGCTTGCGCTTAGTTCCATTATCAGTATTAGGTTTGGGAGAATCCTATTTCAGGGCATCAGATTTGGATTTTCCTTTGCCTTTCTTTTTAGCTTTGGAATTTTTGTCTGCTGTGGTAGACTAGAGGGCATTAACCTCCACAGTTTTACCAGGATTCGAAGGATTTTGTGAGACAAAATTAGATGAGGAAATGGATTTCTACTTAGTAGAAGAAGAAAAATACTTTCAAGAAGTTTGGGTATATTACCCAATGACTCTGTCAACAGGTGTTGTTGTCGGAGCTTTCAAAGTTTCAAGTTTGGTAGAATCGTGAGGAGCATCAGGCAAGATATCATATAATGTGCCAGCTTCGGAATAAACCATATCAAGATATTGTGCATGAGCAATGGCTTGCTTTTCCATGACACATTCCCCCATAGTAATATCCTTGGTGATCTCATTGATGAAGGAGTTGTTGAACCATTCAGTAAAGAGTTGGTCAGGAATTTCCAATTTGATCAAATAGATTCGTCATCTCCATTCATGGATGTAATCAGAGATGTGTGTAGTGGTATCGTGTTTCAAGGAAGCAAGGAGGTGAGTACCTGTTTCATAATGAATAGGTAACTAGAAGTGCGTGAGGAAATCCATTGCTAGATAATTGAAATCCTAGAAAGTTCCACGGGGAAGCTCAATGTACCACTCTTCAGTGGCACCAGTCAAAGTGCTTTAGAAAAGACACAAATGGATGAAGTCATCAACCCAGGAGTTAGAAGAATACTAGAGATAGTATTTCATGAAGTCCGCTTGGGGGTCTTCTCTAGATTTTCCTTTTAATTTAGGGAAATTTCTTGGGATCTTAGTAGGAATAGGAGCCCAATATGGATTATGTAGAATCAGACCATTAGTCAATATCGACACATCGGGTAGTTCCAATGTTGTAAGAAAAGGAAATTGTGGATTAAAAGGCATAATCGGCCTTTGATAATGGCCCATTTTGGCATTCCAACCAGGTTGGGAGAAATTCTACCCCCAAGGGTTTTTTCCTGGAGGATTTTCTCGTAAGGATTGAAACCTTGGGGATTTTGACCGTATCCTGGTTGTGCACCAAAAAAATGATATTGACCTATAACAGGCCATTGAGGTCTACGATGAGTATAACTCATAAATGCAAGATATGGATTTTGTTGTTGGTTAATGTTTTTCAGCACAATACCTTGAGTTTGACCTTGTGAACCCGAAGGTTGACCTTGAGGATGAATTTGAGGATTCTGCATCATGGTACCTTGAGGTTGACCTTGAGAATTTTTCATCATGGAACCTTGAGGTTGACCTTAAGGATTTTGCATCATGATACCTTGAGGTTGCCCAAGTTGGCCTTGAGACCCAGGTTGACCTGGCTAAACAAATATTTGACCTTGTTGAGATAAGGGTTGTCCTTTTTGAACAAAAGGTTGTCCCTATTGAGCATAAGAAAAATGACTCTGGTGAGAAAAATGTTGACCAGACTGAACATAAGGTTGTCCTTGTTGCACATAGGGTTGACCTTGTTGCACATAGGGTTGACCTTGTTGCAGATAGGGTTGTTGTTGAAAGAAAGTAGGCCCCTACTGGTATGGATAAGTCCCTGAATATAAAGGAACATGAATCCTTGACTGATCTTTAAATCCTTATGGATTCGGGAGTGGAGTCTACAACTATTGAGAACTATAAGGGAAATAGGGTTATTGGTTGATTAATTGGTTTTTCAAAGTTTGCTAATACTTATCATAGCTTAACCCTTCCAGAATAGATAATCAGAAGTCATAGGGATACTACCAACAAGTTGACTAGATCCCAAAATGTGATTTTGTGATCCACTCACAGAGGATCCAGATGAATCTTGGGAAACATTTTATAGGGGTGGCTTCCCCTAACAGTTGGGATCGATGGAGTTGATGTTGGTACACTGACAGGAGCTGTCAAAGTACTAATGCAGATAATTGGTTTTGTTGGAACAAACATAAATATATTTTGAGTAGGGATAGAAGAGTATGTGCTAGATACAAATGGACCAAATGTAGGGACTGTAGTATTTTTCCAAATGGTTTTGTGGTACAAATATCTAGCACTTGAAACACCAGAAACTAAGTGACCCAAATATGTGTAACCATCTGGGATCAATGGCTAGGTAGATGGAAGTCAAACAGAGTGAGGGATTAGTTCCCCATGAGGAAAATTCTGAGGAGGGTACTAATTCCCTTCATATAAATACTTGTCCATACCACTCAGAGAACTTGAAACTTCAAGGGGAGATGAGACCTCACCTTCGGAAGCCATAGGTGGAAATAGCCAATGAGTGGTAGTACAATGTGTACGTGGTGAAGGCACCAAAGGTACACCTTGAGGAGATAATTCTACTGAATAAAATGATGGATTCTGAGGAAACAAGAAGTATCTTACTGTCTCATCAGGAGTATAACAGGTAACAAGGGGTTGAACACTTGGAAGAATCTCAAGTTCAACACTTTGGGCTCAAACTGATGGTGAAGTGTCAGAAGAGAATTGTGGTGATGTCCCTTCAGTAGTAGATGGTGAAGGGGAAGTCTAACTTGATGGCTCAACCAAGATGAATTTATCCCAGTAGAAAAATAGGAAAAGAGGTGATTTATTCAAGGTTTTTAAAAATTTATTTATAAGGAGTTACACATGATGTGGCCAAGAAATAAATTTACAGGTGCACCATGTTATTTTGGGTAATTGATTTTAGAACTTAAAAATGAAAATAGATAAAAAATGGTGTGTTTTAGGAAAGAGAATTTACCAAGTATCCATGAACTGCAAAATACCTCTTGGAAAACCAAGAAGTACGAGCAAGCAATCTCCTTGAATGTTGTAATATTTCTAAATTTTCACATGATATTTGGAATATTAGAGTTCTTAATTTTATTAATTAATTAAGTATATAAAAGGGTGGAGGGACCCATAATCCTCAAGGATGAATAATATCCACTTTTTATGTGTGATATTGGATTGATTAAACATATATCTACATAATGGAGTAGCTATTAATGTGAAAGGAGTGGTGGTCATGTCTCATTAATGAGATAGATCATGGAGGTTGAAGCAGTGAACTGAGATCATGGAGGGAATCTAATGTAAGGTCATAGAGCATTCATGATGAAGTGATGGAAAAAGTAGTGCATGTAATGCACACATGATGGAGAGGGTGCACATTGCATGTAGACATGATGGAGGACTTGGAAGACAACGCAATCAAACATGGAGGATTATGTCCACATGCACAACGCTGTTTAGAGGTGGGCCAAGGCATGGGAAGGCTCATAACCTATATAATGAAGATGAAGGAAACATTGGAGGTAAGCTTTAGTTTTATGATTTATGATCTATTTAGATCTGGAGTTGTCTTTTGACATTCCATGCACTCTTATGTTGTTTAGCTAAGTCTGTAGTGTTGTTTAGAACAGGGTGTTCCCGAGCGGGAATCCCACCCTTACCCATGGGAGACTTGTGTGCCTACAATGGGAAGGTATTCTGAGCTGCCATTTCATCATCAGGCATTGGTTCCATAGTATTCTTACTCTCTGCAAAACATCCATATTTAGAAATTGCGTTATTTCTTAATATCAGTTTGGGAGGAGAAGGTTGTCTTCAGTGTTTTAGCTGGAGAACATGTGAGGGATTTTTCCTATCACCTTGGACTTTAAGATCAGAAATACTAGGGCCTCATTTCATATCTGGCATCAGGCCAAAATTTATTTACCTCCTATCAACAGTAGTCCCATCAAGGATTGCGCAATCCATCTTTGTAGATCTAGAGGAGGAAGGAAGTTTCTAGCATTTCAGCTAGGAATCCTATGAGGGATCATCCCCTCACCTTGCCATGACCATTTACATGAGCCTAGATCTTATTGAAATATATTTCAGCAAGATTTGAGTCTCTCCCTCTTGAACAACACATTTTTCCCAACAGTTGCATCTTCAGTTGGTGCATTTGGAGGAGGAGGAATAGGAGATAAGATCTCAAGCTTCTAGCTTAGAGATCTGAAGGAGGGATCAACCCTAAAAGCTTAGATCTAGCCGCAAATAATATTGTAGCCAACATATGATCAGATCTAGCTTCAGATCTGCATAACCCAAGAGACCAGGGATCAAACCCCAAGAGGGTAAATTTCCAATATCATATATATAGAATTTCCTTTCTGGGTTATCTTGGGTTTCCATCACATTGGCCAGATCTTGAATCTCAGCATGATCAGAGCTCTTGAATCCATAGATCTTCATTTTCCTTTCAGCAAGCAATCACATGTTTATTATCTACTGAAGGGACAGTGCAATATTTCTTCCTGCATCTCTCCAGTTACGTAGTGCTTGTTGTAGCAGGCTTACAGGGTCATTCGAGGCCATCTCTTTGGCTAGAGTACCTTATATTTTGTACATTGTTGTAACTGAATCATCTCCTGTGAATAAGGTTCAGCTATTCTATCTATATCTGTGTTGATCATAAACTTACTTCTACATTTTATGTGTTTCAAATATTTTGTTTTTTGGGATATTATTCCATTTTGGGATATTACGGTGGTATCAAAGAATGATCTTTGGCTTAGCTTGTGGACATTATTGAAAAAATATGAAAATCAGATAGTAGAGATATAATGTACTGAAGGGATTAATTTTTGCCTCATATTTCTTTAGAGATATCAAGGATCTCTCCAAAGATATCAATGAAACAAGAAGAGAAAGGAAAAGTGAAACCTCAATATGATTTCAAAATGAAGAAGGTACCAATACTTCTTATCAGCAACAAAGAAGACCAAAGAATCATAGATATCCTCGTAGATCTACTATGCCCACTTTACTTGAAGGAGGTGAATGGTATAGAGATGAAGAAAGAAGAAATATGGAACTTGAGACCCATGAGACTCTCAATTTATATCTTGAAGAGTACAAAGAAAAGTCTAGATCATTCAAGGAGAAACTAACTCACTAACAATTCTTTGAACTCAAAGAAGAAATAAGATCCTACAGTAGCAACAGAAGGAAAAGGCACAATATATTCTATTTTCCTACATTTTATGGATCTTCTTCAAGCAATGTTAAGGTTTGGAGGAAAGAGTTAGATGCATTTTTTAGACTACATCCTCTAGCTGAAAAAGAGGTTGTCTAGATTGCAGCACTTCATCTTCTAGGTGAATCCAATGATTGGTGGTTTGGTCACATGGAACATGAAAATGTGACTAAGTATTCAGATTTCTTTCACAACTTGAGGAAGAATTTTGGTATGAGAAAACGAGAGATACTTCACAAAGAGACATTTCCTAAGAAGTCAAAGGAGGATGTCATTCTTGTCACTCTGAACAAAGAGTCACTACATTCTCCACTAGTTGCGGAGGTACTTGTATCTAGAGAAGAGACACTTTCATCTTTTCAATATAGTCTTAAGCTCTTGACACATAGAGTCCCATGCATTATTTAGGAGGTGCATGAGGAAGACGAGGTAGATTCCAGCATTGGTACATTAGTAGAAGTGTAGCCATCACTCTTACCAGTAGTTGGAGGGACTATTGCTCCTATTGGAGGAAACCTTGTGGTCTTGTAAGAGATTCCCACACATTAGTTGATCCAAGGTATACAACCAATTCCATCTCATATTTTTTTAGTACCTCTTATTGAAACTTATGGGGACATGTCATCAAGGCCAATGCATAACCAAGGGTTAGAACAACATGTTGATTTGGAGCAACAACATATCACTGCACAGAGGAACCTTGATCTAATTAAGGATGAGATGAAAAGCTATCTGTGATAATAATTTTTGAGCTACATTCAACCCTTTGAATTGAAATGTGGAGTTTCAGAAAATGGGATGAGTATGATCCTATGTACAATGGATGGATTTGGGTCACCATTGTTCCTTGCTTTGAGACATCACACGTTTTACCTTGTAGATCTACAACATTGTTAATGAGAAAGAGTGAGAAAAGGAGGACCCATTCCTTATGGGGGAAATAAAATGGAAACTTCATTCATGAAGAAATGGAGAAGAATATTATATATGGTAGACATCTTGAGATGGGAAAACTTTTCCCCTTTCAAGATGAATCTTTCTTAATGAGCATCTCATAGCTCAAAGAGAAACTTCTACCTGTAGCAGATCCATAACCTTATTAGTTTTGGAGGGCCATTGATGAGAAGAATGTATCATGGAGAGATATCATTGGAGGTGCAATTCAACATATCATGGAGTGAAAATTTCTTCATCAGTTTGAGGTGGATGGTATCCTACAAAGGGAGGATACCATGTTTATGCAGAACGTCATTCATCATCCACAATGGGATGAGTGGGTGAGGATGATAAGCGAGGGGTTGCATGACCACTTGTAGATATATGAAATGGGCTAGGAAGAATCTTGGTTACACTGGTTTCTCTTGGGTGAGTTTGGTTACTACCCAAAGGCTTCTATTTCTTTGATACATGCCTTGAAAAACACTCATGTAATGAAGAAGGAGGCATGGCTCCACTGGCTGCTCTTGGGTGAGTATGGTTACCACCCAATAGCTCATATTCCTTTGACTCATGCCTTGTGTATCCATGATATAATGCACAAAAATAAGGCATGTTTACTTTTGTTGTCCTTGAGAGAGTTTGGCCATCAAATGACATCTCCTATGTCTATGTGTTTTTTATTATGTAGAACTTGGCATGGTACTCTCATGATGTGTATCGATGGTTTTTGATTGTATTGGGATGATGTGACATCCCACATGTCTATCAGTATGTTTTTACTCCATGATGCACATGCTCAGGAGGTGAAAAGGTGGTAAGATCTCTTTATTTCTTTGGTTTCTTTTGGGGGAGTTTGGCTTGTCCATCTTGCATGGTGGAGATGGCGAATGGCAGCAAGAGGCCCTACTCTAGTGGTTACTATTGGGATAATATGGTTTGAAATGTTTTTCTACACATATGTCTTTATTTCTTATTTTGCATAATGTTGGAATGATGCTTGGATCCAACAAGGCCAACAGGGATAAGGATGAGGGCATGTCAATGCTCAATCTACTTCATAAAGCATGGGATGAAGAGGTGTATTGTGAGATGGATATTTTAATTTGTGGAAAGAGAAACTTTATATTATTTATCCTATGTATTGATGATGATGTTGGACATATTATGGTTGTCACTTGGTACTTCTTGGAGAAAGGAGGACATCTAACTACACAGTTGGAGGTCATTCTATGCATTTTAAGAGACAACTTTTGGAACCAAACATGCATAACACATTGAAGAAAATGGAGGAGGCATTCCTTATGTGGATTACATTTGGAGGGGATAGATGGCTTTGCCTCTACTTTTGCAGTTTCTTGAGGACAAGCAACATTTTGCAGGGGAGGACTGTAATATTCCTAAATTTTCACATGATATTTGGAATATTAGAGTTCTTAATTTTCTTAATTAAGTAAGTAAATAAAAGGGTGGAGGGACCCATAATCCTCAAGGATGAATAAGATCCACTTTTGATGTGTGAATGTGGATTAATTAAACATAGATCTACATAATGGAGTAGTGGAGCAATTACTAATTTGAAAGGAGTGGTGGTCATGTCTCATTAATGAGATAGATCATGGAGGGAATATAATGTAAGATCATAGAGAATTCATGATGAAGTGAAGGAAGAATTAGTGCATTTAATGCACACATGATGGAGAGGGTGCACATTGCATGTAGACATGATGGAGGACTTGGAGAGGTAGTGAAGTCAAACATGGAGGATTATGTCCACATGCACAACATAGTTTAGAGGTGGGCCAAGGCATGGGAAGGCTCATAAACTATATAATGAAGATGAATGCAACATTGAAGGAATGCTTTAGTTTTATGATTTATGATCTTTTTAGAACAGGAGTTGTATTTTGACATTCCATGCACTCTTATGTTGTTTAGCTAAGTCTGCAGTGTTATTTAGCACAGGGTGTTTCCAAGTGGGAATCCCACCTTTACCCATAGGGGAATTGTGTGCCTACTCTGGGAAGTTATTCTTAGCTTCCATTTCATCGTTAGGCATTGGTGCCATAGTATTCTTACTCTTTATAGACCATCCATATTCAGAAATTATGTTATTTCTGACTATCAGTTTGGGAGGAGAAGGTTGTCTTCAGTGTTTCAGCTGGAGAAACGGTGAAGGATTTTTCCTATCACCTTGGGCTTCAAGATCAGCAATCCCAAGGCCTCATTTTAGATCTGGCATTAGGCCAAAATTTATTGACCTCCTATCAGTAGCAATCCCATCAAGGATTGTGCAGTCCATCATTGTAGATCGACAGGAGGAAGGAATTTTCTAGCATTTCAACTAGGAATCTTGTGACGGATCATCCCCTCACCTTTCCATCACCATTTCCATGAGCCTGGAGCTGATTGAAACATATTTCATCAGTAATTGAGTCTCTCCCTCTTGCATAGTGCAGTTTTCCTAGCAACTTCATTTTGAGAGGGAGGAAGAAGAGATATGATCTCAAGCTTCTAGCTTGGAGATTTGAAGGAGGGATCAACCCTCAAATCTTAGATATGGTTGTAAATCATATTTCATCCATCATATGATCAAATATAGCTTCAGATCTGTATAATCTAGGAGACCAAGGATCAAACCCCAAGAGGGTAAATTTCCAATTTCATAGATATGGAATTTCCTTTCTGGGTTATCTTGTGTTTCCATCACATTGGCCAGATCTTGAATCTTGACATAATCAGAGCTCCTAATATCCATCAATTTGCATTTTCCTTTCATCCAACGGTCACATGTTTATTATCTGCTGAAGGGATAGCACAATATTTCTTCCTACAGCTCTCCAGTTACATAGTTCTTGTTGTAGCAGCCTTACAGGGTCATTCTAGGCCATCTCTTTGGCTAGAGTAACTTATATTTTGTACACTATTGTAACTGAATCATCTCCTATGAAAGAAATGGATCGGCTATTCTGTCTATATCTGTGTTTATCATAAACTTACTTGTACATTTTCTATGTTTTAAATATTTTTTTGTGTATCAATGCATTATTCCTTTTTGGGATATTATAAATGTTATGTTCGGTGTATCACATTTATGAGGTGGCAGACTCGGTTACCTATGGCTAAAGGATAAAAAGCTAGTGGGGTCTCCCATTATATACTCGACGGTACAAGGAGCACAAGTCCATGTTGGTGTTGTCTAATGTGTAGCCATTTAGTGAGAGTGTCCCCATATACTTACGATATGTGCCACAAGTGCTATATACTTCCGTACGTAGGATGGAGTTTCACTCTCAGAATGCAACATAGGATGTTAATGACAACTTCCAGTTTTATAGATGTTGAAACATGTCTCTAGCCTAGACCTCTATATGTTTTGTGTTAAGTTACAAATGCTCCTTAGATTCATTAAATAAATTATACATTTTATCTCAAATTTAAGTGTCGGTTTTAAGGTCTTACCGATGTCACTTGAATCCCTAAAATGCAATTACATGATAAAAGACAAGTGTTCACTTTGATGAAAAATTACACTAATTGAGAGGAAGAGTGTTGTATAGGTAAATCCTTTATGTGTACAGAGATGATCCCTCTAGCCCTAGACTAGGTCTAGCAATAAGGGAAACACACTAACACCTATTTTCCTAGATCATAAATGAAATATAGATCAAGAGAGATGGTCTACCTCAATTAGATGCTGCGATGTTGTTCTTCGTCAAAGCTCCTTGATCCTTCGCTTTTCTAGAGCTTGATATCCATTGCTACCAACATTCAATTACCTGCACAAGTGACCAATAAACAACAAGAAGCATACAAATACAACATGCATATATAGATATAGCCTATCCAACTGATCAAGGAATGTCAAATTTATCAAACATAAACATGAACAAGAATGGAAATAAATATGATTCATGTCATATTATAAATATAAGAGGAGTTAAAACCTACGCCTTGATTTCGAAGCTCTCCTTCATTGGGTCCAAATCCGAGCGCGTATCCAAAGCACTTTTGTTCAACTTGGGGTGAGGAGGCTAAGGGCTTAACTCTCTCATTAAAAGCTTATGGAAATATTGAAATCTCTCTCTGTTATGCTCGCTTCTGTTCTAACTAGTAGAGGAATTGGACGCTGATGAATTTATAGATATGGAGGAGGGAACATGGATCCACTTATGATGGGAAAATGGCTTATATCTTTGGGAGGTTCCTCTTTTGTAGCAAGAAGAGGCCCAAGGGAGGAATCTCAGCCATATCCTGACCAACAAACATCCAACTCTCTGCCCTCAAAGCTTCTAGGCCATGAAGCTTCGTTTCCTTCTTTTTAAAATCTTCTATTAGTATATAGGTGCGAGTGCACTAATCATAAGATTAAGATGGGTTATCGGTGCTGGTGAGACTCAGAGAGGTCATGCTCCTAAAAAATATATATTTTTAAGGAGTTACTCCAAGAATGATCAACAGAGAGCTTGGTCTACAGATTGCAATGGATTCAATGGCATATTTTCATGATGGAAAATGGACACAGAGGTCATTTTTTAGGGTCCTTTAGGATTCGGGAATAGGGATTTTAGGGATGATGACAAAATTATGTGTAATATATGCCCCCTAAAGCATGAAGGAAAAACAAGAGTGAGGGGAGAAATGCTTTACGAGAATGTGCCAAGATCAAGAAGCCGCCACCGTAAAATCTGTGAATCAAGTACATATATACAACTGAAATCTCTGATATAAATACATGAGGATGAGGCATGGATGTAGCCATCCATAAAATAGATCATGTAAATAGGATCCATGGTATGGACGTAGCCATCTAAAAATAAGAAGGATCAAAAATATGGACTATGGTATGGTCACAGCCATCCGTAAAAAAGAGTCATGTATACAATCATGAATAACTCATATCACCTCGCAACCTGGACTTTATCAGATAAAATCTAGGGTCTTTCATTATGTAATGACTCGATCAAGTACAATTTTAGGCATGTGAATGAGTGAGTTGAAGTCGAACATGTAAGAAAATCGCCTGATTACCAACGAATTATGTAAAATGTTAACAGGTGCGAGAGAGACCACCAATAATGGCGATGGCCCTCAAGGTACTAGTAGTACAATCCACAAGATGTGAATAAGGAACTGAAGTTTAACACTCATGAAATCATCTCATCGAAGGCTAATGAGGTGAACCTATCATTGAATGTGAAAAACCTGCCATTAAGGCATGTAGGATCTAAGTTACTGAAAGAAGTCTCTAGATCAACTTCCGAGATAATGAGGTGAAGTCAACAGGAAGCAATTGATTGAAGGGATGCCATTATGTATCCCACATCATCGACATGAGACACAGGAACAATATGGTTGTGAATCAAGACTGAATGAAGAATTAGTGGATGAAAAACTCCAGAGGGAACTTCTCTTGAACATATCAGGGACATGACTCTAGAGTTTGCCAGTATTTGACGCAAATGGAATCATAGGTTACGTTGAAAAATGGTAACTAAATGAGAGGAAAACAAATTTCCCAAACCCATGGAGACAAAGTGACAAATGTAATATGTCCCCAACCCGACACAAACAGTAGACAAGTGTCATGTTCAAGAGTGACATACTGCCGACACAACTTATAAATAATTCCATTCCCACCCCCCACCATTTCTGGCAAGTTTCCCAATTATTTTTCAAAACAATCTTGAAGGGGATAGTATATGCTTTTCATATAAGTTTTCCCTTTGGAAAAATTCATCATAGTACATCTTACAAGCCCTAATAAGGAGGAAATTGGTAGCATCATGGTGACGATTCCAATGTTGTTAAATTTTCACGAGTCCGACGAAGGTGAAACTCAATGCATTTTCATGTTTAGAGAATTTGAAAAGAGATAGAAAAGAAAAATCCATAGAGCCCTTTTCATAGATAGTATCTCCAATCCAAAAAAGGTAGAAAACAAAGTTCGAGATAACCTCTTAGTCATGATTGACTAAGGTATTCCTTTTTTATAAATAGTTTATCCCAGCCTGAAAAAGGGGTGAACATATATTGGGTAAATGACATTTTGTTTACTTTAACAAGTTCAAAATGAAAAACACCTGGAAAAATTTTCATTTTTTGAGAGCTTAAAGATGACTTCGAGGGTGTGAATTTTTCATTTATTTTTACTAAGTCTGAAAAATTAATAAAATAGAAATCATTTCATATCATTCATCAAATGTTTAACCCTGTTTCTGCACAAGAATGAACCCATTATTTGTTCTCAAGAAAAAATTAATTAAATAAATGGAAAAAAAACCCTAAAAGTGACTTGAACATTTAGAAAAATGAGAAAGTAAAAAAAAATTCACTTTTACTTTCACCAGTCTTGGAAGAGGTTTTTTACTATTTTTATCTTGATTCTCCAAAAGATGATTGTGGGCGATCCAGGAGGTTGATCAATGAACCGTTGGTACCAGGTAAAATCCATTCTCATAATCTCTGTTTTAATACATGTCTCAACAATTTCTACCAAGTGTGGCGATTCTTAGGTAGATATTTTTAAACTCTTTGTCGCAGCAGATCGACGCGCGAATTCCCTATCAGGATCACGCTAATCTACCATTTTGAACACAAGAAACATGCTGATCAGTGATTTTTTTTTTGAAATTTCCATGCCAATCGTAGAGAGCAAAAAAACATGACTTTTTTCCCAAAAATCTCAATCGAAACTTGATTTACATGCTTAGATTTTTGACCAAATATTCTTTAAATTTTGTTACAGGGAGAAAGAATTAAACAACATGGTGATTGAATGGAGATAAGGGGAACATGAATATGTTGACAGGGAAGCCATGGATGATCAATATTGTCTCAATTATTTAAGGAGTTATGGTCTCCTTAAATTAGTCTTAACACCTGACCTGAGATCTCAGCCAGAGTTACTATAGTACTTGGTGAGAATTTGAGACATGGGATGGGAGAGATTTATTATCAGCGACCAAGAATTGGAAATCAAGGTTGCTGAAATTTAATTCATCACTGGTCTATTGCAGAGAGGATAACGAGCTCATTTTGCAGGGACACAGATCATGGGTGAGAATCAGGGGCACAAGCACCACACGAGGCTATGAAATATCAACTCCAAACAACCATCGATTGTATGGCACCCACCATATTTAACTGGGTGGAAGTAGTGTTGGAAAATATGAAGAAACAACTATCCAAATGCTAAAATGGTTTTATTAAGCAATTTGGGTACAGTTCATGTTAGGATATTTCGACACATAGGAAATAGTCTCCTTTTGTGTCACCTTTGTAAATCCTTCAATCCTATCCTAAGTTGTTCTTAAGGGGGGATGTTAGGATATTCTGAGACATAGGAAATAGTGAAGTATAACTTGGTCTAGTGTAGAGTTAGGTAAAGTGTGTTTCTTTACTATGTACATTTTTAACTTATAATCCGATGGTCATGATATGTAGTGATCTGACGATTCACTCTCTCCCTGGTATTACTGACAGTTGATTCATGGATTAACACCTGATTGGTACATGATCTCTATTTAAAGAGCATGGAGGATTATTTTTCTGGTAACCATCTATAAGAGAAGCTTATGTAAATTTTCTTTCTTTATATTAATAAATTTCTTGAAGTGGCCGTGTTGGCTTAGGCCGTGGACTATTTCCCTCTTTGAGGGTTTTAACCTCGTCAAGTGTCGTTGTACTGATCTATGATCTATATGTGAGTAGTGACCTTTGGTTTTTGATCTAAGGAACTTAACCTATAAATTCATACATGGTATTAGAGCCATTTTTAGGGTTGCATCCATTGTTGATCCAAATCCAAATCCAGTTTGATTGCATGCGACTGTCGTTTTCTAGATGTACTATTTTTGACCATTTTCGGGATGAGAGAAATGCTCTGGTGTGTCTGGAGCATTTGTTATAGTGAGGAAACCCTTTTGTTTCATGCGAAAAGGTTTCCAGTTGCCAAAGTTATGTCATTTTAGATCTAGAGGTATAAATAATTTTTTTTTTCATTTTTATTTATTAATCCCTCAGTTTATTTCAGGTTATATTTTTTTTATTTCCGGATATATTTTTAAATTGTGGGATCTATTTTTAAATTCTTGGATCTATACCATATTCTTTGTGTATGCTCTTTTCTCTACGCTGTGTGCGATCTTGAAAAATCATAAACAGGAAGATGAGATTTTTCGGCTACGTATGTTCTTTCCCCGCGTCTTTATGTGATCTCAGGAAATCAGAAATAGCAGAAATCTAACGTTCTACCGCAAGGCTTGTATTTTTTTTGGATGGATTTTTTGTTTTTTTTGCAGTAAAAACCACGCATATTGAAGAGAAAAAAAAATCCCCCCTTTCAAACAATAACAGGATCCTTTTACTAGCTCACTTGGTGTAAAGTTAGTCTATGAGAATAGAGGTCTTGGGTTCAAGTCTCTTTCTCAAGCTTCTTTTTCTAAAAAGATTTTTGTTAAGTTAATTTTTCTTAAATATCTTTTTCTCAAGCTGCCAGTTTAAAATAAAAGGATGGTTTTATTTAAAAACATATGTAAAAGTAACATTATCAAGTGACTCTCACTTATTTATAAAAGTGGGTCACATAAAGTAGTTTTTTTTTAAAGTGAGCTTATTGTATTAAGTTTGGGAAAAGGGGTGGATTTTTTTAAACTAGAACTTCACCATCAACTCTCAACCTTTCACGTAACTATTCGGCATTAGCAACACATTTTTTTCAAAAAGGCATAACTTCTTCATTCGGAAGCCATTTTTTGAGCCGTTTTTTTTAATTAGTCTAATTTGTCGATATACTTCCATTGGAGCAGTTACTTGCAGCCTTTTAAGCTTAAATTTAAAAAAAAATGGAAATTTTCTTCCCAATTATTCTTAATAGCACAAATTATTTCCAATGGCTATCCTACATGATAGACTTACTTAGAAGTAAATGGATTTATAGAATAGCCACAGTACAAGAAACTAAACCTACTGATAGAGATAAAGTCTCTAAATGGGAAAATAAACAAGATCAGGCACGAGGGTTGATAGGAATCTCCATTGCCCAAGATCTTTGATTTCATGTCCAAGAAATTGACACCCCTGATGCAACCGTGAAAAATATAAATACTATTTTTGGCCTTAAAAATGAAATCAAGGTGCCACCAGGTGAAAATGAGTTGCTTACTTTGGACCCCAATAATTTCTCCTCTATTGAAGATTTTTTTGTCCAAATTCAAGACCCTTAGACTTCTTTTTGAAGGTTGTAAGTTCAAAAAGGAAGATGATAGCCTTATCTATTCCATTCTCACTAAGCTTGGCCCTGCATACTCTGTATTTGTTTCCATCTTCCATTCCACTAGAGAAGCCATCATTTCTCAAGGAACCGCCTTCACGTCCCTCTCTTTTGATGCCTTTTGTGATTATTTGATAAGATAAAAAGAAAAACTCTTACACCATGGTATTATTAATATCGGAAACTATTCTAAAAATTCCTTAGCATCCCAACAACAAATATATTCAAAGAATTGTTAGAAGAAGCATCCTAAAAGGAATGGTCCTTAACCAAACAAGGGTCTTAAGCAATTTCAGCCTCAAACTGAAAAACAAACTCAACAAAATTATAGGACAAATAAAAACAAAGGGAAGAAAACATATAGACATTGCAACTTTTGTAATCGTGATGGCCATGTAGATTCCGATTTTTTTAAGAATATGGAGGCCTTGGAAGCAACAATGAAGACGCATGACATAAATTTGGAGAAGTCTTCAACTTCGTCTTCAGGAACGACACTTTCTTCTTATGGTCGTCAAGAATAAAGATATGGTAATGAATTAAATGTATCCTCTTCTTCTCATTCTCATGAGTGGCTCATTGATTTAGGAGCATCTTAACACATGGCCAAAAATAAAGCAATGGTTTTTTTTTAGCTGATTGTAACACCAAAAATATTTATGTTGGTGATGGTAGATCTCTTAACGATGTAGGGTCTGGAACCATTCATCTAGATAATGGTCAATTAAATGATGTATTATGTGTTCCTATATTGTCATGCAACCTTATAACTATTTTTCAGATAACTCATTCAGGTGAAGTGAAAAAAGTAGAATTGTCACCTCATGATGTTGTCTTTAAGGACCTCAAATATCCTAGACATATTTTAGCTACTGGAATTGTTGATGATTCCACAAGGTTGTATAAGTTTGACAACTTTGGGTCATCATGTCTTCCCTCCATTTTTGTTGCTCATAATGATGAAGTGAGCAAAATTTGGCATGAGCGATTTGGTCACTTAAACTATCGCTCTCTTCAAACTATATGTAAAGAAAATATGGTGATAGGGTCTCCCTATGGTATCTTGCTAAGATGATGTTTGTTCTGGATGTGTACCCAGAAAACATCATTGAGATAGTTTTGACAAACGTGCCTCTTGGCACGCTTCAACCCCTTTGCAGCTTGTGCACATTGATTTATGTGGTCCACTTCATGTTGTTTCTTTCTCTAGTTGCAAGTACTTCTTAACTTTCATTGATGATTTTTCCAGATGTACTTGGGTATACTTCTTAAAACTCAAGAGTGATTTTTTTAAAATGTTCTTGGCCTTTAAGAATTTTGTTGAGAAATATCTTGACTAAATCAATATTTTGTTATAAATAGAAGGGTTTTCCCATTCATTTGTCACCTTTTGTTGCCTAAAGATCACTCTGGATCTCAACTCTTGGTCTGGCTATTGATCCATTATCATAGCCATATTTTTCCATTTTTGTCTGGGTTTTCTACACCATCAAGAGAGAGGAATTCTAAATCTGAAGTGTTGAGGACTTACAAGAACCCATCCCGTTGAGGAGAACAGGGAACACCCTCTTGTGTTTTCCTCCCAGGTGTCATTAATAAAAATTTCAGTAGATATATTTTTGTCTTGTCTTATTGGATATATGGAGTAAATATTATTTTTCTACTGTTTAATGTCTTCTAATGCATAGATCTAGATTTTTTGCAGCATTTGTCTTGATAATCTAAAACGTAGATATGAATATATTATCAGTCACTTCTGCTGTTAGGGCTGTTTTTTTATGCGCAGCTAAAGTGGTCTTTTTCGTACACCTTGAATCAAGATTCATACTAACAACTGGTGACTCCACACGGGTTTACCATTACGACCACTGTCGTTTTTCTGATCCTTGCATATCCAATTGCTTCAAACCCTATGATTTCTCTTCAGACCCTTGTTTTTCTTATTCTTGATATTTTTTTTAACCCCTAAAACCCTAAAACGATAAAAATTCTAACTTCCATGTGTTTTCGGACCCATTGTGCAGGTGAACGACATCAGCTGCAGTTGAGACGAAAAATTTTTCTGAAACCTACGATCGAGAGTGTTGGAAGTGTAGGTCACACTTTTCTGCCCAAAACCTGTGGCCTGGACCTCCAGGGCGCACTTTACTGCCCAAAAAGTGTGACCTCTACTGAAAACAGGCCAAAAACTGTGACTTGGACTTTCTATAGGGATTTTTCTTAAAGTTTTTTGGGTTTTGATAAGCCTCTGTTCAGGGTTTTCTGACCTCCATCTCCGCCTGTTTTGGATCTGTACTGGTTCTGTTTCACTCAATTAAGTGGGAACCTAGCCCCCTAGGGCTTCAGTACCCTCCACTTTTTGTGGAAGAGTGTTTTCTTTTGCAGGTTGTCTAAAATTTCAGAGTCTTCAGCCATTTTTTTAGATCTGATACCTCATCTTCAGATCCACTTTAGATCGGCTTGTTATCCATACAAATCACCTCATCTAGCTTTTTTTGGGTTTTCCTTTAGGGTGTACTCCACTTCCCTCCTAGAGATAGCATTTCACCACCTTTTTACAACAATTTTTCTCTGATTTGTTGTTGTTTTCTGCACCACTTCCCAGTAGATTTTGTATTTTAGATCTCTGTCCCTCTTGACCCAAGATCTATTAGCCTTTTCTTTAGTGTGTTTAGATTATTATTTTTCTCACCTATAGACTAATTGTTGAGAGACCTGCATTCTTGGGTTTAGATTATTGCATTGTTGGTTGTTTATTTTCTGTTTTGCAGGCCTATATACTGTCATTTATAGGTTTATTCACAGCTCTACAACACATTTTTTCTTTTCTCTATAAATGTCTGGGTTTAAAAATTAAAATTTACACACTTTTACACACACACACCCTAAGTGAAAAATGGCTTGGTTAACACTGCCAAGAAAAGACTCTAAAACATTGAAATCAAATGATCCTGCACCTATCTGCCCTTGTTTCGACACTGTAATTAGTTGATCCTGCACCTCCTTTCCCTTGTTGGTCTCTTTTTCCATTGTACCCTGTTTGTGTCTTCACCATTGTGCCACCAAGGCATTCATCCCAAAGATTTCTTGGCCTTCATCCTCAGTTTCCGGTAGGGAGACTTACTCCTCCGCAAAGGATTCAAGTAAATCCTCAACCAAGTCCACACTTCGACTCTTCTTCTGGTCCTTTGGGTTCTCCTTGCCACTCTGCCTTTGGTTCTCCTCCTGTCACCTTCACCATGTCCGGTGCAGGACCTAACACTGGTGGTAACCCTAGCCCTCCCACTGGGAATACCACTAGTGGGACCGCAACGGACACTACCCTAGCTGCACCCTTGCTCCCTTTCATGGCAGGCCTTAGCCTCCCCGATTTCGACCATTTGGTAAATGACCCTATACACCATGATGCTAAGTGGCCTGCTATGCCAACAAATCTCGCTTCAGACATCCAAAAGTTTGAATGTCTTGCTGGAGAAGATCCTTCAAATCATATTTGATCTTTCCACATGTGGTGTTCGTCTAATTCCGTTACCAATGACTCTGTTCATCTTCGATTGTTCCAACGAACGCTTACAGGTGAAGGTTCTAAGTGGTATGTTGATCATGCCCCTTCCTCTCATACGACCTTTGTGACTCTGGCCTGGGATTTTTTTCCTTATTTCCAGCTTTGCCTTCATTACGACACTAGTATTGAGCTCTTGACCTCTTTCCATCAATCATCTGCGACCCGCCTATCCGAACATGTTTAGGAATGGCAAAGAAGAAGGATCCTATGTCGAGCCCCTACTTTCGAAGACCATGTCTACATAGACTGGTTCCTTAGGACTCTCTTGTCGTCTATCAGGAAGGACATCGCATCGCAATTTCCTCAAACTGAAGAAGACGCTTTCCAAATTGCGTTAAAATATGACTTGATCTATGCTCAGTCAGGTTATGTTTATACCGTCCTACCTGATATTCCTAGACCTGTTGGTGCTAACACACTCGGGGCATCTCATGCTACTGACGGTATCGTTGGAGCTCTCTTTAATCCGTATGCTCAACCTCCCATGGGGTATGGTTTCTCTTAGGGAGGGGCCAGCTCCTTCGGCACTTTTCCCCCTCCCAGTAGCACGTATCCAGGATACGACATGCCTCCTCCTTTTGCCCAACCTCCTATTTACCACACTATTACCCAACCTCCTTATTTTACGTATCCATAGCCTGGTGCTCCAGCTCCTATAGAATTAGCACCTCCTCCTCCCTTGCCTTCTCAACCCCCGCAACAGAAACCACCACCCACTCCGAGGTAGGTGTACGCACAGCAGGGCACAACTAATCCTCCTACCTCAAAAAGGAAAAGGAAAGGCAATCAAAATCAAGTTGCCTATAGTAATCCTGGACCTAATCAATGTAACACTCCTAACACTACTCAGCCCAAGCAGGATAGGCCTCTTCGTACGAAGAAGCCCTATTCTTGTTGTGGTGTTTATGGTCATTATACACATGATTTTCCTCTTCTGCCACAAATGTGATAGCTATGGGAATCTCAAGCAACATTGAGAGGACAGCAAGCCATCCCTTCTGTTCCTCCCAGTCCTGCACCTAGTCAGTCGATTGTGCTTACGATTCCTTTCCCTCATTAGGGATTTGTGGCTACCCAACCATCTGAGGGACAGGTGGCCACTCAATCTCTTCCATATGGTTCCCCCAATTACCAAATTTTCATGATGTCCTCTGATCAACCTTCCGAACCTTCTTCTCCTGGCCCTTCGCCTTGAGTTGGTACTGATGACCCCCTTTACCCTCTTGGGATGGTTCCTCCCGGCCTCAACCATGTTGGCACTATCCGGCCTGGTCATTACCCCTCTGGTCAGATACCATTTATAGCTCCCCCACCAGGAGTGTACAAATTACTTGTTATGGCCACCCTCTCTCTTCCTAACCTAACCCTTGGGATTCTCGTTTGGTACCTCGATCCTCCAGCTGCTACCCTGCCTGGTCAACCTAAACCTTATCTCGCTTTGACCCTGATTCAACCGGTCCCTATGACTTCTCCCACTGCAACAGTGCCTCATTTAGCTCAACAAGAAACACTTCCCATTGCGACCGTTTTGGGTAATATGGGAAAATCTCGCAAGGGGGCATCAAAGGATAAGGCTACCCTGCCAAACCCTGCCCCCTCTCAGCCTCCAAAGCATACCATCCAGTGTGCTTTCTGTGACAGTTTCGGTCACGCCAGCCATACTTGCCCAGAATTGCCTCAACTCAAGTCCATGGTCAATGATTCATTTCCAGAATCTGATATTCTAGAGGTATATGTCACTATACCCGATTCAATCCCGAAACTCAAACCATTGCGCACAAATCACCCTTGTGCTTTATGTGATTTCCATGGCTATTACACTCACCTATGTCCTTGTCTTGAAGAGTATCATTCCTCTTTATAATCCTTATGCCAATTCGAGGCCGAGTTCCATGAGTCACTCGCTTCCTTATTTTCGCATCTTGCTTCCACAACACCCGAGGACACAGATGCTCCCATTAACTTTTTCCCTTATGATTTTGAGATAACGGGGCCTTGGTCAGAAGTCCACGATGACACCTCCCTTGATGTTTTGCCTGACCCCCCTTCAGACCCCTCCCTTGTCTCAACATCAGTGGATCCTTTGTCTACTCACTCTCCTGCAACCCCTTGAGACGATGCGCATATGAACCTCTCCTCTCATGACGAGGAGTAAGGTTGTTTCGTCGCATTAGGTGGTCTTTCTTCCATCAGTCACCCCATCTTCCATTACGATGATGAAATTATGGAAGCGATGACCACTCCTGACTTTATCTCCCCCCCCCCCCCTTACTTCGAACAACATGCACCGTGTGGACATTACATTAAAACCCAATGTTTGGGTAAGGGGGGGTGCTCATATTGGAGAGACCAGGAGAAGAAGTTCTTCAACACTCTCCTAGTGAATCTAGTCGTGACAAATCTAGTCCCACTATTCTTCCATATTTAGAAGAACTTATAGAGTCTCATATCACTTCAAGATCACTCTAGGAATGATACCCCTCATCATTCCTTCATTTTTTCAGCGACCTAGTCTCATAGACATTGTGGTTGACCAACCTATAGGTTTTCTAGGAGAACATCAGTTCATTATCCCAAATACTATCTTTGGGGTATTCGCACCATGTATGCCAACCTAGAAACTTAAATTCCATTTGATTCATATAGGCAGTACCAAAAGAGATTGGTAATCATCTATTTCCTTTCTCAAACTGCGTAACCATACCGAAAACAAATGGCGCACCACATCATTAAAATGTGTTTAGATTTCCCTTTTTCTAAATACATTTTGGCATGTCCATAGCATGCTTGGAGGCACCCGTGTCCCTCAACCATAAAAATCCCAGATCTCAACCAAAAACAACACTGAAACCCCCTTTTTTTCTGACAGGTCGCACTGTTTAGGTCATTTCCTAGGATAGGTTTCAATTTTTTGCCTAGAACCTGCTACCCAGGTCGCAGAACAGACCCCAAAAAAGTGCGACTGAGCCTGTTTATGAGCTCCGGGTACCTAAACTGAACTTTCAATCCACTAAAATTAAAGAGTAGAATTAGGCCTCTTACCTGCAACCGATAGATCTCAAATTCCAACGGTGGTTTTATTTGCTACAACTGCCACAAGCCTTAAGGCCTCCTCTCCTCACAACATTCACCATAGCTCCACCAGCAAATAAGTGAATCTGGAAGGAAAATTCCTTACTAAAAGAAAACCCCTGATTTTTCTTTCACTTACTGCGACCAAACTGTAGCTCAGTTTGAAGAACCATATATACTATTGGAAAGATCTCACCAAGCCCTCAAGTGGGTATCTATTAGCATTTTTGATTTGATACTCCACCAAGACACATTTCGTTCAACAAGCACCATTTCACCCCTACTCAAAATCGAATTTCTTCATTTGCAACACTCGTACTGGGGGTACCATATTGCCTCCATACTTGTCCATGCTCGTGGCGACTTTTGTCATGAGTTACCATCTTTTACTCATGATTTTAGGGTCCCCATTGGACCCCTTTTCTGTGTGGTATCACCATCGAGTCACCCTTGTTTAGAGCATCCAAGTTGAGTCACCATTGCTTTCATGGAGTCTATCCTGAGTTCCTTAGCACCCCGCTATAGTCCTCCATGGTTCATTGCTTGGTTTCTCTCTCGTGTCTCTCATTATGGCCTTCAGTCCCACTGTCCCCTATCCCCCATGATATTGTGTCAGACGCTATCAGGCCATCCATGTTGTTTATGCTCTAACAAGGGAAGTCTTCCATTCTCTACTCATCTCCCCCCATTTCATCATCATCATTGGTGTCATTCTGTCAGTCGCTCTGCTATTTTCTCTCATGGCATAGTTGAGGATCCCTTATTGCCTCACTTATGGCAGACCTCCTTCTGTCGACATCAACTCATTCATTCTATAACACAAGTCTAGAGGGCGGTGTACCTTGGTCCCAGCTTCCACTTTGTTCGATACCTCAGATCAGGAAAAGGGACTCCTTATTTCCCTTTGACTTGATTTCTTCTCAGCTCCGGCTCCTTTTAGCATGATTGAGATCCATATACTTGATGGTTCATTGATGCAGTAGCTAACATCGATGATTCTTGGGTGTGTGTGAGATGTCTCAGTCCTCATGAGGGGGTGGCCCTACAGGTAGCTCCCCACACACTCGAATGACATCTTCATTACAACCTTCGATGCAGCTCCATACATTTGATGATGTTGGCCTCAGCCACTTGCAACACCTTTTTGTTTTCATGTAACAGTCATTTTAGAGCCCTTTCTTGTTTTCAGGGGCATCTGGGTTGTATTTATATCTCATGTACTCAAATATTATTGTACAAATTCCTAGCTGTTATCCTAGGCACAATATGTATGTGGGATTCATTATCCTGTTATTTATTTGGCTCATGTTTAGGCTAGCATATGCTTTATTATTGCATTCCGTGGTTTTTCGGGCACCTTATTGTTTTTACTATTGCCTCGGTGGGCATAGGTATGCCTCCCCCAGTGCCTATAGCAGGTACTCACTCATCAAAAAGACTTCCCCTTCGATGTCTAGCGATTGAGTTCATACAACGTACTTCAGTCATACGATTAGCTCCTAATGCTCGCACACTGGGGGACAATATGTTACACCATTTTTTGGTCATCTAACCTATTATCATTAGATGGACCCAATTACATCATGTAAGACCAATTTTACTCTAAGTAAAATTGCTTTCACTATGAAAATAACTTAGTAAATCACCTTTATTAAGTTGTTTATGGTCTAAACAGGAAACCCCATAAGAAAATATTAAATAAATAAATATTTGTTTGATTTTCCTCAAGAAATAATTAGTTAAACAGTAGTTTAATTAATATTTTTGGTTATATTTAACCCAAAACAAAGAAATTAATTAGATAAATCATTATTTATCTTATTATTTTCTAAATAATAATTGTTTAAATCTTATTTAAATAATATTCTTTGTTAAATATGACTAATTCACCCTTGAATAATTAAATAAATCATTATTTATTTGATTATTACTCAACCATATCCTTAAAATGATAAATAAAGAATTTTTTTGTTTATTATTACTTAATCACATCCTTAAAATGATAAATAAATAATTTATTTATTTAATATTTACAAATAAGGGGATTTGACTCAAGTCAAATTCCTCTTCCCTCCAACAAATATAATAAAATATTCCATAAAAGTTGGATCTAGATTTGGTTAATAATATTTTAATTATGCACCAATCTCTAGACTAACTCAATATTTTGTTATAAATAGAAGTGTTTTCCCATTCATTTGTCACCTTTTGTTGCCTAAAGATCACTCTGGATCTCAACTCTTGGTCTGGCTATTGATCCATTATCATAGCCAAATTTTTCCATTTTTGTCTAGGTTTTCTACACCATCAAGAGAGAGGAATTCTAAATCTGAAGTGCTGAGGACTTACAAGAACCCATCCCATTGAGGAGAACAGGGAACACCCTCTTCTGGTTTCCTCCCAGGTGCCATTAATAAAAATTTCATTGGATATATTCTTGTATTTTCTATTGTATCTATGGAGTAAATCTTATTTTTATACTGTTTAATGTCTTCTAATGCATAGATCTATATTTTTGCAGCATTTGTCTTGATCATCTAAACTACAGATCTAAAGATATTAGTAGTCATTTATGTTGTTAGGGTTTTTTGTTATGCGCAACTAAAGTGGTATTTTTTCGTACACCTTGAATCAAGATTCATACTAACAGTGTAGTTGAAAGGAAGAATCACAGCTTAAAATAAATGGATAATTTTATGCTTCAATCTAAAGGTCTTATTCTCAAATTTTGGGCAGAAGAAATTAAATGTGCAAATTACATAGTACTTTGCACCCCTACTATGGTTTTAAGGAATATAACTCCAGAAGAAGCCTAGAGCTCAATCAAACTAGATGTAAGTCACTTTTATGTTTTTGGAAGTGTTGCTTGGGCCGATATTCCAGATGCGAAGAATAAATTCTTACGATCTAAGAGTGAAAAATGAATTTTTGTTGGATATTCTGAAGATGTCAAAGGACATAGACTTCTTTCCAAAAATATAATCATTAGAAGAGATGTAAAATTTGATGAAAATATATTGGCCTGCAAGCCTAGCTCAGCGGGTGTGACACCTTTGGCCTACGAGCCTGATTCAACATATGTGCCACCTCTCTTTACCTCTTTTATTTTTTATAGGATTCATTCTAGTTCGAATGATGACAGCGAGGATGACAATCATCCTCCAACTCTTTCAGATATTCCTTCAGCTCCATGACTTCCAATATGGGTTCGCTCTACTCGGGATGCAATAGGTTCTCTTGCAGGTGACCCTGCAGATCGATGTTGTACATGTTCTCAGTTTGAAAGAGAATCTTTCTTGTTGGCTCAAGTTCCAGAAAATCCTAATCCAAACACCTTTGAAGAAGCTTCAAGTCATCCAAATTGGGATGAAGCTATAAAAGAATAATATCATTCCTTATTGGCGAACGATACTTGGGATCTTGTAACTCTTCCAAAGGGAAGAAAACTTGTTAGATGCAAATGGGTTTACAGAACAACGTTGGACTAGATGGAAAAGTGGATAAACATAAAGCTCGTCTTGTTGCTAAAATATTTTCACAATTTGAAGGCATTGACTAGACTGAAACCTTCTCCCCCATTGCCAAAATTAATTCTATCTCCATTTTTATTTCCCTCACTGCATCCTTTAAATGGGAAGTCCATAAAATGGATGTTAAATCCACCTTCTTACATGGGGATTTGCATGAAAAAATTTACATGGAACAACCCCTCGCTTTATCAAAAATGACTCTAGCCTTATTTGTCACCTTAGAAAGTATCTCTATGGTCCCAAACAATCTCCTCGGTCTTGGTATGCCAAAATGGATAGCTTTCTCTTAGATAATTGATTTTCTAGGTGTCATTCTAACAACATTGCCTACACTAAGAAGGTGGGTAAGTCCTTCATCATCCTTGTTCTTTATGTTGATGATTTTATCCTTACTGGTAGTGATCCCAACAATATAAACCATGTAAAGTCTAGCCTCAAAAAGAAGTTTGAAATGACAAACTTAGGACACTTGCATTATTTCCTTGTTCTTCATGTCTTGCAATCCAAAGAAGGTATTACCCTTTCTCAGTCCTAGTATGCCTGTTATCTTCTACTCTACTTTCACATGGAAGACTGTAAGCCAACCCCTCTTCCCTTTCAGTCTGGAGTCAAGCTTTCAGCCACTTTTACTACCCCTAAAGTTGATGCTACCTTATACCATCAACTTGTTGGTAAACTTCCATATCTAACCCATACCCATCCTAACCTTTCCTTTACCGTTGGTATTTTTGCTCGGTTTATGCACCAACCTCATGAAATTCACTAGAATGTAGCTAAAATAATACTTCGATATATTCAAAGTATAGTTCAGTTCATGATTCATTATAGTGTAGGAGCATCTTGATTGTTTATTGGTTTCACTAATTCTGATTGGGATGGTGACCCTGATGATTGAAACTCTACTACAAGATATGTATTCACTCTTGGCTTAGGACATATTACATGGTATTGTAAGAAACAAAGTTCCATCTCTCTTTCTTCGGCAGAAGCAGAGTATCGTGGTGTAGTTGAAGCCAACAAGGAAGCCATGTGGCTTTGTCAAATCCTGTCTGAACTTGGTCTTCATCAACAGGACCTAACTACACTTTGGTGTGATAATCAGAGTGCCATTCAGCTATGAAAAGATCCAGTTCAACATCAGTGTATGAAACACATTGAGCTCCACATAAAATTTATCAGAAAGCCCATTCATGATCATGTTCTTGAAGTACAGTATTGTTTAACCAATGATCAAGTTTCCGATATATTTACAAAGGCTCTCACAGAAGCAAAGTTTACCAAAATTTGATTTATGCTTGGAGTTCAGGAAAGTTATCATTAAGGGGGAATAGGCTCTAATTCCTCCTTCCTTATCCTATTGTGTCACCTTTGCAAATCCTTTAATGATATCCCAAGTTTTTCTTGGGGGGGATGTTAGGATATTTCAACACATAGGAAATAGTCTCCTTTTGTGTCACCTTTGTAAATCCTTCAATCCTATCTCAAGTTGTTTCTAAGGGGCATGCCAGGATATTACGACACATAGGAAATAGTTAAGTATAACTTGGTCAAGCATAGAGTTAGGTAAAGTGTGTTTCTTTACTATGTACATTTGTGACTTATAATCTGATGGTCACGATATGTAGTGATCTGATGGTTCACTCTCTCCTCGATATTACTGGCACTTGATATGTGGCTGAACACCTGATTGGTCCATGATATCTATTTAAAGAGAATGGAGGGTCATTTGTCTGTTAATCGTTTATGAAGGAATCTTATGTAATTTTTATTTATTTATATTAATAAATTTACTAAAGTGGTTGCATTGGCTCATGCCATGGACTGTTTCCATCTTTGAGGGTTTTAGCCACGTCAAATATTGGTGCACTGATATGTGATCTATTTGTGAGTGGTGACATTTGGTTTTTTATCTAAGGAACTTACCCTGTAAATTCCTACAATTCAATCTTAGCAGCATTATTTCTGGAATGAGTGACACTTTTCCAATTTCAGTGGGCAGAAGTGGTAGCGCGCACACCATGGGATCCACGCATGACCAGATGTAGAGTGCTGATGCCTCGCACAGTAGGTGGAAAACACATTTTGTACAACCATGCTTTATTTTTGTGGCTGAGGAGTTAGGTCATTGTTGTGGAGGACTGGCCATATTATGGGACTGATTTTAGAGGTAACCTAGAACTTCCACTTCCATAGGGCGAGCATTAGGATGATAGAGGTAAAACATGTTTTTTGTTAACTTTTTTCATGTTTATATATATATTTTTAGCATATGTGTTTTGATGATTACACTTATGTGCTAAAGATTTCATACTGAAAATACCAGTTGGAATGTCCCCTATAGCTAGATGAGTGGCGAAGGATTTCGGAGCTACTCTGTATGACGAGGGAGAAAATTATGAAGAGGAGATTTCCGGGAACCTAGATGCTTTGACTTCTAGGATTCTGTAATATGCTCGTGTTCATGAATTCCCTGCT
Organism: Pinus albicaulis; assembly: GCA_034641835.2. Lineage (NCBI taxonomy): Eukaryota > Viridiplantae > Streptophyta > Pinopsida > Pinales > Pinaceae > Pinus > Pinus albicaulis. Next base: position 1,367,673,470 of record CM076578.1, read on the forward strand.
ACTATCAGAGGCATACTTTAGGGGTGTCAGATCGCATTCATCGATTACTAACTTGAGTCATTTGAGTAGTGATGTACTACCATGAGCACAATGCTGATTAGTCTAGTCTATCTTTGATTTTTACATTTGTAGTATTTTGGGACCTGCAAGTTTATTTATGTACCAGAAAAGATATATTTTTGGATTATGATGTAGCAAAATTTTGCAAAAAACATTGATATATATATGTTGTGGTGTGTTTGGTGCACGCATGTACGAAATCACACCAGTTTAAGGGGTGTGGTTTACCCCTTTAAACTATTGGTAACAGGTAGAAAGAAGTGGAGTAATTGAGCATACTATATATAAAAATAAGCATGCAAATGTAATCTAAAAACTAAACTAAAACTAAACATAAATAAATAGAAGCTCTGAATGAGTCAAACGAAACAATAATACAAACGGTGGCTCTAGGCCCCTCTTATTGAGCGTTGGTAGTAAGGAGAAGAATACTTTACCCTCTTGCCAAAGGGCCCCTAGACAATGGTTCTAGGTCCCGATGCAAGGATGTGATTATCCAAAGCTTTCCTCGGTGCAGTTTCCCTCTCTCTCTCTACTGTGTGGACTGAGCTTGTTGGGTGGCCAACAAGTGAGTCCCCGTTGCCTTCAACTCCGGGTCACACACTACTGGTATTACTTGGGCAATTATGGCCAACATAAGAATGTGATCACCCATTCTTCATCTCATGGTGGCTTTATGGGGATTTCAAATCCTTTTTGAAAAGAGAATCCATACAGGTGAAGTAGATTTTGAAACAAAGGAATGACTTATTTAGAGTTTTTTTAAGAAAATTCAAAGAGGCCATAGAAATCGAAAAAAGAAAAAAATAATGTAAATCGTGACGATGGCCTTATCATTAGCAATAATTGGAAGCCCTTAATAAACCTTACCTCTCTCAACACTAAAATAAAATTAAATAAATAATTTCGAATGTTTATTTTGTCACTTTCTCTTATCTTATTAAATAATGAAATACTAAATTAAATAAATCATTATGTAATTAAAATAAAATTCCCTTAATAATTTGTCATATTGTATTTAAAATCTTAGGTATAAAAAAATGTTTTTAAAACAATCCCCTCATCATTTATTCATTATTTTAATAAAAAATTCTTTCATCATTTTTTATTAATGGTTAAAACCCTTAGGATTAATAACAATCACATTAATTTTTGATAAAAAAAAATGAAAAAAATAAATTAATTAATTAAATTTTGTATTTCCTGCAATCGACCTTTAAAATTTCTCATTAATCACTATACACATCTTTATTTATTTGCCCTAATTCTCTCAAATCTTCCCAAAGATCATTTGGCATTCACCCCTGATGATGGACTCACTTTTGAAGTCTGAAACATTGGGTTACTAAAAAAACTTGGAATAGGTCATTCCTTTGTTTCAAAAGATTTCAAATCCTCCTTCCCTCCCTTGGTACATTGTGGATAATGACCCAAGGGAGTGGTATGATTCCTTTGTGTGCTCCAAATATTCCATTGTGTGCTCACATAGTGTCTAGGAGGCGTTGGTGGCTGTCCTTAGGTGGCTTCAAGTAAGGAGTAACTTGTCCTTTGCTTTATGTGATGCTAGATAGTGAAATTTCGCCACTCTCAGGAATGCGCACTTATTGGGCCAAAAGGCACGCAGAAGATGCTCTTCTCGAAGGATAATGCGGGCAATCAACATTTAAGACTAGTTAAAATTTGATTTTCCTTAAACCTTTGAGATTTTTAAATACTTTCCAGATCTTGTAATGTCTTCCAGCCCTCTAAATCCTTTGGCTTGAAATTAATTAATTTTGTCTTCTGTTGTACGATTTTCCAATGTTAACAGTTGCCCCCTAATTTGTGAGGTCTAGGAAGGACTGTATAGCTACAATACATTATAGTTTCTTTTCTGTATCGTGAGGAGAGAGAGAGAGACCTGCGTGAAGCCTTGGGATAGTAACATCCTTGCATCATTTCTAAGAATGACCATGTCTAAGGGATCCCTGCAAGAAAATATAATTTACAATACATATACAAAATTTCAATGAGGCAGGCATGTCCCATGCTCGTGATGCTATGGCTAGTTAAAAAAAATTGACAGATATATGTTTTGTCTGTGTCACTGCTATGGTAATGATGCTGGTAGTTGTTGACGATAATTTTTGATGCCCTCAAGGGTTTTTCTTCTTTGACGATAGGTATAATGTGATACCCATATGTGTAAACTTGGTATGGAATATAGCTGCGCAATGTAAGCATAGGTGTTGGCTGGGGCCTTCCCATAAAAGCATTTTTGACAAGGACACTTATGGAGGCACAGGTATTTGACGGATCTGATAAAAGTGTAATGGTTGTAAGGTACAATACAATCTTAACATGAAAGCTTTTGTCATAGTCGAATTTCAGGAGGATCGATGACATCTGTGGACAATGATGTCTACCACAGTGCCACCCGAGGATGCCCCTTTGTGTGGAGAGGGGTGATCTAAGGTACTGCTTCCTTTTTGGAATATGGGTGTTGAAGTTGACAAAAAGGAAGCCTCAACTGGACGAGGGGTCGTCGATATGAGGAATCAGGGTCCTGGATGCAGTGGGTTTAACATAGGCATGTTGGCGAGAGGTGAATGAAAACTAATGATGGGAATTCAGTGGCCTGAGATTAGAGTATAGTTAAGAAGCTTGGCGACAGTCATAGTTAGTTCTGAAGGGGAAAATCCCTAGAGTCGGTAGGACTTCTAGGGCCGGCGTAAACTAGCTATGAATGTCATGATGGTTTGTGCATGGGGGGTGAAATACTCTGACCAAGGGTGTTCAGGGACTTCTGCCATGGGAGAAAATATGAAATGCGAGGTTGAAGGGATGAAGTGCACCATTTTTGGTCTTTGTACACTTACCAAAAGAATAAAATAATGGGGTTTGGTTTGTACAAAACACAGAGACGGTACCCCAAAACATGAAATTGTTCACTCAATGATGTTGTGAGGAAGGTGTTTTGTTGGGGGTGGGGGTCCCATTGGTTGGTCTCATGTGCAGGGTTGATGAAGTGGATGAAAAAGTATCGGAGATGGGATTATGCTAGTGGAGGTATGGTGGGCCAAATGCGAGGCACAGTGGTGCGCTTTTGATTTGCTTGTACAACCGAGTCATTTGGGAAGGGGGCTTCAGGTTGTATGGTAAAATTGACCTTATGAATGATGAATGGATAGGAAAGAGGTGCTTCCCAGACTAAAGTGGTATGGTCATAACATCACTTATGTTATGATATATGGTCTACTGTGGGTGATGGGCACCATGGAGGGGAGGCTCTACCGACCAATGCAGATATTATTATGTGCAAGGTAAGGTGATGATAAACATGATCAGTTATGAGGACCCTATGGTTTATTTCTAATAGAGAAATGATGTCAGGAGATGCAAAGTTCTTTGGGACTCTATCATGCTGGGGGTAGAATGATACCTGCTCTGGAACATTCATGAGATAACGTTGTGGATGGTTTGCAGGTTTTTCCTGAAAGAAAAAACTACCTCAAGTGAAAGAATATTCTTTTTATATTATTGAAATGCATGAGCTTTAAAAAGGACGATGAGAGAGGGCATACTTGTCGGCGCTGAAAAAACATTTTTATGGAAAGCGAATGTGTGGCATCGCTTCTGTTCATCATGGGGTACAGATGATGGTGCAACTTATGGTTCACAGAATGGACCTTCTGATCTCTTGTTATGGTCCTATGAATTTTTTGAAAAGGGCGATAAATAGGTGAATATGGCCCTTATTTGATTTAGTTATACTTTTTGAGTTTTGAGAGGTCAGAGGCGTTTACGCAGCATTTCTTCCTGTTGCGGTCAGCCCGTGTACCACGGACTAGCGATACTACGCCCAGGTAACTTCTATGACGTCTTAAACTTTAATTTTTTCTATTTGATGGTGTCGGCATCCATACAGACTGGGTTTGTATAGATTCTGTGTGACTTTTACCCTAGATTGCATGGGCGATCTGGGAAAAAGTGCGCCTTCTTTACGCAAAAATTTGAGGGACAGGTCCGTGAGGGCGCCCTGTTCACCAATTTTAGCGTGCCCTAAGTGCACCTGTGTAAAATACAGGTGTGTGATAAGCGCGCTTTTCTGAGGGGCAGGCGCGCAAAGGCCAAGGTTACAAAATTCTTTGGTTTTTTGCCCCTTTTTGTGTTTTTTCTCTATACTGATGGGTACCTATATTGATGACAGATTAGTTTGAAGGGAGTGGGACTGGCACAAGAAATTAACTGCTTTAGCTGCTAATACTAGGGCATGTAGTCAGTTGGCACTATGGGGCCTTCTGAATTTTGCTGAGAATGAGTTTCTTCAGTCACATGACTGATTACTATAGTACATTATTCAGCACTGGCATAAGAGGAGCAACATGTTTGTGTTGAGTGGTACGAACCTGATCATCCGTCTTGAGATAGATATGTATTTTGTGACTAGGTTACTACCTCAGGGTGAGGCATTGAGGTATCCACTCCCTACAGGGAGAGTGGAATTGGATAGATTCCCAAGGTTTCATTGTGGTGGGGCGCCTCTTACGGAGGGCTACATCAACATTGCTTCAGTTACAGATGTGGAAAAATGGTGTGCTCTGGCAATGATCATACGACTGGCAGGGTCATTTTCTCTGCATCAAGCATCTGGCCAGTAGGTTGGAGTTTTGCGCCGACTGAGGTCCGAGCAATTTTTTGACTTTGCCCAATTTTGTTTTGACAAGATGGTGTTGCAGTTGAACAAGGTCCAACATGGATCTAAGTCATTTGCATACGCTAGCATCTTGTGTAGCATCATGTATGAGAGGGTGGTGCTACTGAGGCCAGTAGTGGTGGTGCCTATAGGGGGTCACGGGAGCCACGTATGAGGAGGTTGGCTCTCATGATGTCGCAAGGCGGTGGTGGCATGGTGGGGCATTATTGGAATGCCACAACAAAGGCCTAGTTCAAAACCAACCCACAGATGTTCTTGCCATACCCGTATGTGGGAATGGACTTCCAGGGAAACCTAGATATGGGTCTCCCTTTTGGTAACATGTGGGGGCCTGCAGGTATGTTTTATATGTTTTCTGCACTTGTTTTAGTATATATGTACTTATTTTCTTTTCTAGTGACATTGACATTATTTTGGTTTCTTGTGCAAATGTTGGCGAGGTGGGTGGCCCTGTGGCTCGACTAGTATGCCATGATCCTTTCTGATGACCTCGGGGTGGTCAGGGAGGAGATGATGTAGGTGGACTAGGTGGTGGTGTTGGTGGTCCTACTAGTGGTGATGTCCCTTCTGGGGAGGGCAGAAGCTTGACTGCTAGAAAGTTTGCGGCCGAGCAAGCTTGTGCTGATGTGGCGGAGGCTCGCATCGCAAAGCTGACAACTCAGGTTTCTGCTCTTGAGGAATTTCGAGGTCGAGTGGACCATTTTACCTGGGGGATTCTTGCTTGAGGTTTCATGGATGACTTCAAGGAGGTATGGTTAGAGATAGTTATATCCCATAAGAGGGATTATCGGTCCACTCTACATTGGGTGGCAATCATAGCTGCGACGATAGCTCCGGTGGTGGTACCAAAAACAATGGTGGGTCTAGGTGCCCCTCTTGAGGGGGCACACCCCTAGAGTAGTTTCGTACACAGGGAAAGCACCTGTTATGAGGATGATTCTATTATGTCTTGATGAATTTTGTATTTTTGGGCTGTTAGTTGGGCCAACGAAACTATTTTTGTACTCAGATATACACATTTTGATATATATATATATATATATATATATATATATATATATATATGAGAGATATTTTTTTTACAGCTCTACATGATGTATCACCTGTTTTGGTTTATGTATTTTGTTATGTTGATATATTTTTGGTTTTATGCATGATCGTTTATTCAAGATGCATTCCAATTTAGGATATTGTTAGCTATGCAATCAGCTGCATGGTTCTGACTCCATGGTACATGTGTAAATGTGATCTAGTCAAATTTTTTGCTCAATATTTTGGCACACAAGTATTTTCTGAACAGATGTGTATCTCTTGTCTCAAATATTTGGTTTAGCTGTGATACTACTAACTGGGAATCTCGGTAGACGTGCATATGATGTATGCCCTGATGGAGGGCATCGCATATAAGTCTGATGATGAGATCATATTCTGCCTTATTGTTGGTCTTTGAACCGATGCACACCCCATTTGAGCAGAGAGGTGATTGATCAGGCGGTAAATGACCTAGGCAGTTGCGGCTAAATTTTGAGACCATCTTGATGTTCCATCAACAAATCTGAAATAGGGTTCATTTTGGTGATCTGTGGTGATACTATGAGCGCTTTTAAATAATTCTTTGGGTCAAAAAATTTTGAGTGGTTAGGTTTGCGTGTACTTTCACTGTAGGGGAAGGGCCATCTGGGCCCTTATGGGTAGAATTTCTTGAGGTAAAGGCCATTGATAGGATTATTGAGGCAAGTCTCGTCTGGTTCCATCAATATGTATGCCCCCTGTTGGAGGCAATGTTTAATGATGTAGGGTCCTTCCACAACGTTTTGAACTTTCCTAGCCCTAAGACCTCTTTTGCAACATCGTAGCAGAGGACTAATTCTCCTTCGGTCAATGACCGAGGGGTGATGTAGTGGTCAAATGATGCTTTTACCCTTTTCTTATGGACCTCATTGTGTTGCAGTGACTGATGTCGATTTTCGTCGACAAGCTCTAGTTGTACTAGGTGCTACTCTAGAGGCTAGGTGTCATTGAGCAGTTTGATGGCGACATGCAAATTTGGGATCTTGCGGAAATCTATGAAAAAGTGCAAGGTACCATGTTCTTTTGCGATAGGAATGAGATGGAAATCTTGGGATGAGGAGACAACAGTAATCCTATCGCCAATATGCGGTGATACAAGTCGTATATGGTGGATTGTGTCATCGACATTTGGCGGGGGAAGAATCTCTGTAATGGGATTCCGCATGAACGCAAGGTTGGGCTCCCTATTAGGATGGTCGATTTATAGTAGGTGGAAATTGTGCCTGCCACAGAGGTGCCTGAATGTTTCCATTAGCGGGCATGATTCTGGTGTGTGATTTTGGCCAGTGCAGATGGTGCATGGTATCATTGAGTCAACAGAGTAGATCGTGTGAGATTCTATGCTTCTCGTTGTTCCTGATGTGGATGCTCGAAAAGGGTCTGGTGTAGAAGAGGTTATCTTCTGCTTCAATTTCCATATTGCTGGCTTGGGTGCGTCTACCTATTTGGTGGACTGTGGACTCAATGTAGCTCTTACCGCTCTTAGTTTGGGGAGGTGCACAAATTTAGTCGTATGGTGAAAGTGTGAAAATTTTTGGCAATAAGTACGCGTGATCTTCTCTTTGTTTGAAAGAAGTTTTTGAGGGAGAAGAGAGACTATGCGGAAACTGTTTGCAAAAGGATTCAGTTCTCTGCATTGGTTGACTTGGTGATCGTTCAGGTCACATAGGCCACATGTTATCGTAGGCTTGGCCAGGTTACGCTTTCTCGGTATGTTTTCTTATCTTGCTTGATACATCATTTCGGGGGTGGGGACATTGACCCGACAATGTACATTTTATGCCATTCTTGGATTTCATCCTGTCTCTTCTCTATGGCATTAATCATGTCGATGGTGGGACGAATTTGGGAGGCGTAAGTACAGTGTCGCTCATAATGATTTCCCTCACATATAAGGCAAAATATACTTGATATGAAGGTTTCGTCGAGTTCAGTTTGAGCTCCGATGGGGTGTAATATTCCCAATTAGCCCAAGCTAATGGGAATATACAATTTTGTTTCAATTTTCTGTTTCAAGAATAAAATTGTAAAGGAGGATTAATAAAACTCCTAACTAGTAGAATAAATCAATGCCACATATGAACATAGCTAAATCTGGGCTATTTACATAAGCACACTTAGGTGTGAAAGAGACTGGAGCACTTGGCCAAGTCAACCAGGATCAAATCAATAGCATTGTCTAGATACAATGAATCTCCTAGAGGCACAACATAGTTTTAGTTGGAGGCTACTCATGTGAATGGAGCTAAATCATTGAGATGGCTTAGGGTTTGACAAGACTATCATCCTATAAAAGGAAGAGGAGGAGAACAGAAGAAGGTTTTTGATTGAGTATATTTCTGAATATATTGTCTATTTAGACATATATCATTCTCTGTTGTTTAGCTGAGGATAGTGTTGTTTAGCACTAGGGTGTTCCTGTTCGAGAATCACATATCTTCCATTGAGTAGCTCTTGGAAGAGTCTTGCTGATCTCATCCACTATTAGGCATTTGGCCAAGTTCATCTTCAAAATACAATGCAGATCCTATTGATGGTTTGGTTTTTCTTGTAAGCTGTAGCAAGTGGAGGCTAGATCTGTTCAGATCTAGACCATTCTAGGGCCTCTTTTCACTGAGAAAGTCTTCTATCCCATTGGAAAGAGAGTTTTGGACCTTTGGAGGTGAATTTTCAGATCTTGGCATTAGGCCAATCCAGTGCTAGAGCCTACACCACAGTTTTCCTTCCAGGATTGCATTATGTGCAAGAAGGAAGTTGCAGGGTGTTTTGACACACATTTGGAGAAGAGATCTTTGGTGTTGGGGTTCTTCCCTTCACTATGGTGATCCATGGATTAGACTTCTGATCCATGTTCTTTTTAGATCTGATCTACTTATATTGTATTCATCTTCAGAAATTTATGAATACTATTGCAGATCTACAACTTTAGATCTCAGATCTACTCTCAGTGTCTCATGTTTTGATTAAAACCCCAAGGCGAATTTGTAAAGGAGCTCTTCTAGTGTACAGATCTAAAATAGATATGATATTTTGTACATATATTTTCTCTAGATCTGGAGTGTAATATACAACATATGCAACTCTTAAAAATAACACTGTCAAGCTATTTTTTAGTTAATACATGTGTTGCGGTCCCTCTTTTTGAGAAATTTTTTCTATTCTTGTCTTCTACATTCTGTCATACATTGTATGGGCCTTAATATGGATCTGATTTATGGTTGTATATGTGAATATTGAGCCTTTTTATTGGTCTCTTGTTGTTTCTTAGAGAAACTACATTATTTTCCTGCAGTATTGTTGCATATAGTTGCAACCCCATTCTTGGGTGTTTTCCAGCCATACTAGGTGTGGCAGGTCTATTTACCTCACCTAGTTTGATTTGTTTTTGCTCTCGTTTTGGATTTAAATAATTGATATCTAGATATAAGAGATCCAAGAGCTGAAAACTCATTTTAGTGCACATACTTTTGAAAAATGTGTTATTCTAGCAAGTATTGTTGAATCTTCCCTTATGGGGATATTACTGTGGTATCAGAGTAAGCATCTTGGCATAGCCTGCGATTTGCTTTCTTGAAGAGCCAAGATGTCTTCAAAAGAAGATGAGCCTATCACTAATAGAGAGAAGAGGTACTTGAGAAGAAGATAGAAGAAGTTTGATTACACCAATGATGATAAAGACAAGGGAAAAGCCCTTGAATATAGAAGTGATGAAGATGGGAAGGAGTTTGAAAAAACCCTTCTAAAAGACATGAAAGATCTTTCTAGAGAGATCAAAGAGATTATATTGGACATGATCAAGGAATATCCTAGGATATTTCATCCCGGAGAAATCTCTGGCATGTCTCACCACTGGAATGATCAACCAGTGAAACAGCCACAAGCTCCACAATGCTCTACCATGCCTACTTCTTTGGTAGTGGAGAATGAAGGGCCTCATGAGAAAGCATCCCTTGAAGACTACTTTGAAGAATATGATTCTTAGAATCAGAGATTCAAGGACCACTTGAGTTTTCAAAAGTTTTGTCACCTCAAGGACAAAAGAAGACCAAGGCATCAGTATAGAGATGATGGATTCACTCATAATCATGATCGACATCACTCTATGGGCAGATTATTTTTACCCAAGTTTGATGGGTCATCCTCTTTTTCTACCAAAGCATGGGTAGAAAAAATGGATATCTACTTTTATTTGAACAAAGTCCCTGAAATGGAAACTATCAAGATTATAGCACTGCACTTTGAAGGTGAAGCACGCAACTGGTGGTTCCATGGGTTGTCTACATTGGGACATGCCAATGTGACTACCTATTCTGAGTTCACTAGAATACTGGTGCAAAGGTTTGACAGAAAGGATCTAGAAGCACCTTTCACAAGCCTTGCAAAATTGAAGTAGTTAGGTAATACAGAGTCTTATATCTTTAAATTTCTGAGATTATTTGTTATGGTTCCTAATCTGTCTGCAACAAGGAGGGTGTACATGTTCATCGATGGATTGGATGAACCTCTGCATGGGTTGGTGGAATCTACCAAGCCCACTACCTTGCATGATGCCATTGAGAGGGCTAGATACCTTCAAGATGCCTTGCCAAAATCAAAGACAAAATTTCAGAACAAGCCCTCTTTTCCTTCTAAAGGAAAGGAAAATAAAGCTACTCCTTCAAAGGAGAGCTCATACAAGAAGCCTTTTGATGATGAAGTCTGGAGATATCTAAGGAAGAAGAAGCTATGCTTCACTGGCCAAGAACCATGGGTACCTATACATAGATTTGCTACTGCTAAAGAAAATTATATAGAGGTCTTCTCAGATCTTGAAGAAGATGAATATGATGAGCCAAGGAGGGGTCACAGTGCTGACAATGTTAAGGGAGATCTAACACCATCAAGAGATGGGAATGGAGAATTTGCTCCTATTGGAGGAACTCCTGCATGTTTGAGGGGAGTACCTAAGTATTTGACCTTAAGATTTCAAGGCTCAATCATGAATCAGAGGGTTTCTATATTGATTGACAGTGGGACTACCCACAATTTCATTGATTCCCATCTTGTGCAAAATATGGAAATACCTACTGATACTTTTGATGGATTCTCTATTTTGGTCCCAAGAGATAGAACAATGCAATGCATGTATTATTTCCAATCACTTAGGGTCACCATGGCATCCTACACTTTGGTAGATCACTTCTTTGTAGTTGACATACCAGACACCAATGTTATTCTGGGTGTTCAATGGTTGATTAAATTGGGGAAAGTCACCACTGATTGGGAGGCTCTGCAGATGGAAAGGGTGGACAAGAAGAGTGGTGCACCTCAAATGATCAAAGGCATGAATACTTACCCCTCACACAAAAATTCCACACAAAAAATAGAGATGGATTTTCACAATGGAAGCAAGGACCTCACTGTCCCTTCTATTATGTTCATGAGATTTCTGCAAGGGACACTCTTATCTAGTGGAAAACCACCTGGAAGGCCACGTGATTCAGTTTTGGTGAGATATATCTCACTACCTGATGCTCCAAATTTAGATCCAGGAGGTATGGGAGCATTGTAAGACACAGCTGCAGCACTGGAAGGTTTGGGCAAGCATAAGAAAGAGGGATATTTTCTTCTCTCTTCATCATCACCCACCTTCATTTTTGATTCAGCGTTGTTGTTGGAGAAGAAGGGAAGGTATATCCTTCTTACTTATACCTTAGGCATAAGATATGTCAAATAATATATCAACAACATGGTAGGCATCCTCAGCGCTATCATTGTTGGGGAGTGTAGATATGTATTGGAAATCCTAGCTGTTGGTGGATTGTTCCAAAGATCTGTAGGTTTTAACCCTCAACATAAATTATGTACACATGAATCTTATAACAGAAAATAAACAATAGCGAGAGAATAAAACATAAACAGATAAAAACATATATTCTCCCCTGGATCCCAAATCGGGACGACCAACTTGATTTTTCATTATATTCCTTTTAGTGTTACAACACATATATATACATGCCAAAGCATACATGAACCCTAATCCATTAACCCTGGATTAGAACATAACCATAGTTCCCTTGACTGGATCTACAAAAATACCAGGGGTCGAAAACCATTGTACACCAAAACCATGTGCAAATCCATGGACAAAACCATGTGCAAATCCATGGACAAAACCATGGGCACAGACTACCCACCAGAAAGAATATAACACGTACCTAACAAGATCTTCACACTTGTATGATGCTTGATGACCAACTACATGAAGAGGGATATCTAGTCCATGATGGAGTCATCTATCATCATTATAGGATATTCTTACCTAGAGCCTCCAAGCTCAAGGAGAGGATGCTACAAAGGGCCTACAAAGAGTTCTGTTTCAACCCTACCTATTCTATGAAGATCTATAACACTATCATGAGATGCTTTGAATGGGAAGGCTTTGGAGGATAGGTGCATCAGAATTTTGTAGAAAGCAAGAGCTATGTGGAGTTGGGGCAGCCAAAGGACTCTTTGCAAGAGTCATTTCAGACATTTCTTCCTTCTCTTGGAAGGGGAGAAAAATCTATGCACAGTTCCATGTATAGGAGAGACATTTTAGGCGAAAAATCTGATCATGTACTGCAAGTTTCATTTTCTGATTTGACATATTCTTTCATCATGTTTATGCAGGCCATGAATCCCAAGAGGAGTGTTGTATGATGTAAATCCCATGGAAAACATTGGGCCACTAAAATTTCTAAATTTGGCCACTCCCTTTTTGTGCAAAGGGAGATTTTCTTTCATGATGGGTGCTTCCCAAATGCACCAAACATATCTCACATTTTTAGCCATAGTGAGATAACTTGTTTAGAAAGTAAGTGGTGGGGAAACCACTTACCATATCTGGATCTGATGCAGGCACGAGATGCACTACACTGGTACCATATGTGGGACTATGACCCACCTCCTCATGCTCAAATTTCTATTTGTGTATATGTAATTATGCTTCCATACTTGCATGATATAGTTTTATTTTTTATGGGATTGTATGGAGGGAGGATGGGAAGTTTGTATGTACCACATGGGATGGAAAATCTCTATGTACCTCATGTTACATGCTTTAGAGATAGTATTTTTCCAGCCATGTTTGTTTCTATTGAGTTCTTGACTCCTTGTGGGATGGATTATGCACATCTCATGATGACTTTGGAGGAACAATTCATGGAGGCTTGGATTGGTGAGCATCTAGCTTATGAGGAGAGATTGATCCTTGATGGTGTCACCAATAGAGGAGGAGAAGTGTTGCAGCACTCACCCTATCAGTTACTTGAGGAAAAGAAACATTTTGGAGGGGAGGACTGTAATATTCCCAATTAGCCCAAACTAATGGGAATATACAATTTTGTTTCAATTTTTTGTTTCATGAATAAAATTGTAAAGGAGGATCAATAAAACTCCTAACCAGTAGAATAAATCAATGCCACATGTGAACATAGCTAAATCTAGGCTATTTACATAAGCACACTTAGGTGTGAAAGAGACTGGAGCACTTGACCAAGTCAACTAGGACCAAATCAACAGCGTTCTCTAGATACACTGAATCTCTTAGAGGCACAACGTAGTTTCAGTTGGAGGCTACTCATGTGAATGGAGCTAAATAATTGAGATGGTTTAGGGTTTGACAAGACTATCATCCTATAAAAGGAAGAGGAGCGCAGCAGAAGAAGGTTTTTGATTGAGTATATTTCTGAATATATTGTCTATTCAGACATATATCATTCTCTGTTATTTAGCTAAGGATAGTGTTGTTTATCACTAGGGTCTTCCTGTTCGGGAATCCCACCTCTTCCATTGAGTAGCTCTTGGAATATTCTTGTTGATCTCATCCACTATCAGGCATTTTTCCAAGCTCATCTTCCAACTACAACGTAGATCCTGTTGATGGTTTTTTTGTTCTTATAAGGTGCAACAAGTGGAGGCTAGATCTGTTCAGATCTAGACCATTCTAGGGCCTCTTCTCACTGGGAAAGTCTTACATCCCATTGGGAAGAGGGTCCTAGACCTTTGGAGCTGAATTTTCAGATCTTGGCATCAAGCCAATCTAGTTCTAGAGCCTACAGCGTAGTTTTCCTTCTAGGACTACATTATTTGGATGAAGGAAGTTGCAGGGTGTTTTGACACACATTTGGAGAAGAGATCTCTGGTGTTGGGATTCTTCCCTTCACTATGGTGATCCATGGATTAGACTTCTGATCCATGTTATTTTCAGATCTAATCTGCTTATATTGTATTCATCTTCATAAATTTCTAAATACTACTGCAAATATGCAACTTTATATCTCAGATCTACTCTCAGTGTCTCATGTTTTGATTAAAACCCCAAGGCGAATTTGTAAAGGAGCTCTTCTAGTGTACATATCTGAAATAGATCTAATATTTTGTATGTAGATCTTCTCTAGATATGGAGTGTAATATACAACAGCTGTAACTCTTAAAAATAACTCTATCAAGCTATTTTTTAGTTAATACATGTGTTGTGGCCCCTCTTTTTGAGGAATTTCTTCTATTCTTATCTTCTACATTCTGTCATACATTGTATGGGCCTCAATATGGATCTGATTTATAGTTATATATGTGAATATTGAGCCTTTTTATTGGTCTCCTATTTTTTCTTAGATAAACTGCGTTATTTTCCTGCAGTATTGTTGCATATAGTTGCAACCCCATTCTTGGGTGTTTTACAGTGATACTAGGTGTGGGAGGTCTATTTACCTCACCTAGTTTGATTTGTTTTGCTCTCCTTTTGGATTTAGATACTTGATCTCCATATATAAGGGATCCAAGGGCTGAAAACTCATTTCAGTGAACATAATTTTGAAAAATGTGTTATTCCAGCAAGTATTGTTGACTCTTCCCTTATGGGGATATTACAGTGGTATCAGAGCAACCATCTTGGCATAGCCTGTGTTTTTCTTTCTTGAACAGCCAAGAAGTCTTGAAAATAAGATGATCCTATCACTAACAGAGAGAATAGGTACCTGAGAAGAAGACATGAGAATTTTTACTACACCAATGATGATAAAGACAAGGGAAACGCCCCTGAATCTGAAAGTGATGAAGATGGGAAGGAGTTTGAAAAAACCATTCTAAAAGCCATGCAATATCTTGCTAGATAGATCAAAGAGATTATATTGGATAGGGTAAAGGAATATCCTAGGAGATTTCATCCCAGAGAAAGCTCTGGAATGTCTCACCACTGGAATGATCAACCAGTGAACCAGCCACAAGCTCCACAATGCTCTACCATACCTACTTTTTTGGCTGTGGAGAATGAAGGGCCTCATGAGCAAGCATCCCTTGAAGAATATTTTGAAGAATATGAGTCTCAAAATCAGAGATTCAAGGACCACTTGAGTTTTCAAGAGTTTTTTCACCTCAAGGACAAAAGAATACCAAGGCATCAGTATAGAGATGATGGATTCACTCAGAATCATGATCGACATCACTCTATGGGAAGATTCTTTTTACCGAATTTTGATGGGTCATCCTCTTGTTCTGCCAAAGCATGGGTAGAAAAAATGGATATCTACTTTTAGTTGAACAAAGTCCTTGAAATGGAAGCTATCAAGATTGCAGTGCTTGTTGAGGTATAAAAGGTATCTTTTTAACACCTATTTATCTCACATTAATTATCAATCCAGCAATGACCTTTTGTTTCAAGAGTGTACTATGTTTGAGAGTGAAATTGAGCTAAGAGTAATGCTATGAAAGATGTAGTACAGTGTTCTAAATACAAGATTAAACGGATAATTGAAAAATAAATTTAATTACAATAACATGAACTCAAATGCTCTCAAAATCTATCTATTCACACAAAAAACATCAATCGAGGATACAGTAGCAATAACTCATTCCTCTAGAAATTGATGCAATTGAAATCAAACTGAAAGAAGACAATCAATCTAGGAACGTGGAAGCAATAACCAATATTCTCTACAGTTGACAATCCTGCATTAAAGAAATTAGGAGAAATAACAATTGAACTAAAGCTGCTATTGAAAGTAAACTAAGAAAGCTCTTCGAAAGAAAACTCTTTTCAATTTGTTAACTAATGAATTGGAAATGAACATCACACTAAAATCGAACAACAATATAAATGAATAACCAATTGAAACTAGAAGAATAAAAAAAAAATATATTAACTAATGAATCTGAACAGCAGATCTTTAACTTAATGAAATCAAACAACAATTCTATTAAACACCAAAACCCTATTGACAAAAAATGTTGTTAAATAATAATCGACATGAACAAAAATCCAACGGAACAAAAATTAATTGGAACAGGACATCTAACGCTGAACAACAATGCTCTGTGAGGTTTAACAAGATGATTAATATAGGAATTAAAGTCCTTACTGAAACATAACAGCAATGCAATTCATTAACATAACGAAATCAATCAATAATTCAATGGAAAACTAATTAACTTGCAAATGTAATGAGAACAACCAAAATCTATCACACGGCAATAATTGAAAGGTAGTGATACAACCAGCAAATCGATCCACCAGGGTCAGGCCCTCAACCACCGGTGAAATGTCGTTGGGCTTTACTCCAGTGTTAAGAAATTAAATGGCAACGAACTCTTGTATTAATCAGGCATGAATAATGTTTACAAATAGTTCGTACTCTCTTAACAAGAGTCGATGCACAATTCTGAAAATTATAACAAGGAAAGTCTCCCAAATGGCAATACATGCTTCTCCTTTTGTAATCAGAAAGAGGAGAAATTAAATAGTAAATATCATCTCTCATAACAAAATTGGATTGTCTCTAACGAATTGATCAACAAGAAAATATATGTCCATCAATATTACAACAAGAGCAAGTCGAATTTGGATTTGCAGCTGAGATAATTTGGAGGACGGCTGCAACAGTAAATCTAAGAAAATCTTGCTCAAAGAACCTTGTATTTCTCTTAATACAAGCCGAATTTGGGCAAACCATTCTTACCCAAAGTTAACTTGGTCTGTTCTGGACAAAACCCATGTTCGGGATTTTCTAGATTCTTCTCCATTTGACCAGAATATCAACTCCAAAACTATCACTTCTTATTCGAGCGAATTTCTGAGTTGGAATATTTGATGATGATCTGGAGATCAAATCTACAATCTAGCAAATATCTTGGAGGTTAAAATGGTGAGTGATGTTACAAAATATATTAATAAACCATCATTGATAAAATTATGCATAATAATCATTAATTTATTAAAAATAAAGGATAAGAAATAATATTTATCCATAAGAGCATAAATAATTATAAAATGGATTTATATGATAAATTATGATAAATTACATGATAAAGAATAGTAGAAATGGATGAAATAAGTGTTAAAAAGTGGTGGTATTCATGGCCCAACGGCGCTGCACTTTGAAGGTGAAGCACACAACTGGTGGTTCCATGGGTTGTCTACATTGGGACATGCCAATGTGACTACCTATTCTGACTTCACTAGAAGACTGGTGGAGAGGTTTGACAGAAAGGATCTAGAAGCACCTTTCATGAGCCTTGAAAATTTGAAGTAGTCAGGTAATACAGAGTCTTATATCTCTGAATTTATAAGATTATCTATTATGCTTCCTGATCTGTCTGCAACAAGGAGGGTGTACATGTTCATCAATGGATTGGATGAACCTCTGCATGGGTTGGTTAAATATACCAAGCCCACTACCTTGCACGATGCCATTGAGAGGGCTAGAGACCTTCAATATGCCTTGCCAAAAGCAAAGAAAAACTTTCGGAACAAGCCCTCTTTTCCTTCTAAAGGAAAGGAATAGAAACCTACTCCTTCAAAGGAGAGCTCATACAAGAAGCCTTTTGATGATGAAGTCTGGAGATACCTAAGGAAGAGGAAGCTATGCTTCACTTGCCAAGAACCATGGGTACCTCGAAATAGATGTGCTACTGATAAAGAACATTATATAGAGGTCTTCTCAGATCTTGAAGAATATGAAGATGATGAGCCAAGGAGGGGTCACAATGCTGACAATGTTGAGGGAGATCGAACACCATCAAGAGATGGGAATGGAGAATTTTCTCCTATTGGAGGAACTCTTGCATCTTTTAGGGGAGTAAATAAGTAGTTGACCTTAAGAGTTCAAGGCTCAATCATGAATCATAGGGTTTCTGTATTGATTGACAGTGGGGCTACCCACAATTTCATTGATGCCCATCTTGTGCAAAAGAGGGCAATACCCACAGATACTTTTGAGGGATTCTCTGTTTTGGTCCTAGGAGATAAAACAATGCAATGCATGAATTATGTCCCATCACTTGCAGTCACCATGGGATCCTACACTTTGGTGGATCACTTCTTTGTAGTTGACATACCTGACACCAATGTTATTCTGGGTGTTCAATGGTTGATTACATTGGGGAAAGTCACCACTGATTGGGAGGCTTTATAGATGGAATAGGTGGAAAAGAAGAGTGGTGCACCTCAAATGATCAAAGGCATGCATACTTACCCCTCACACAACACTTCCACACAAAAAACGGAGATGGATTTGCATAGTGGAAGCAAGGACCTTACTATCCCTTCTATTATGTTCATGAGATTTCTGCAAGGGACACTCTTATCTAGTGGCAAAACACCTAGGAGGCGACCTGATTCAATTTTGGTGACATATATCTCACTACCTAATGCTTCAAATTTAGATCCAGGAGGTATGGGAGCATTATAAGACACAACTACAGTGTTGGAAGGCTTGGGCAAGCACAAGAAAGAGGGAGATTTTCTTCTCTCATCATCATCACCCACCTTCATTTCTGATTCACTGTTGTTGGAGGAGAAGAAGGGAAGGTATATCCTTCCTACTTATAACTTTGGCATAAGATATTTCAAAGAATATATCAGCAACATGTTAGGCATCCTCAGCGTTTTCACTATTGGGGAGTGTAGATCTATATTGGAAATCGTAATTGTTGGTGGATTATTCCAAAGATCTTCACACTTGTATGATGCTTGATGACCAGCTGCATGAAGAGGGATATCTAGTCCATGATGGAGTCATCTATCATCATGATAGGATCTTCTTACCTAAAGCCTCCAAACTGAAGGAGAGGATGCTACAAAGGGCCTACAAAGAGTTCTGTTTCAACCCTACCTATTCTATGAACATCTACAACACTATCACGAGATGGTTTGAATGGGAAGGCTTTGGAGGAGAGCTGCATCAGAATTTTATAGAATGCAAGAGCTATGTGGAGTTGGGGCAGCCAAAGGACTCTTTGCAAGATTCATTTCAACCATTTCTTCCTTCTCTTGGAAGGGGAAAAAAATATATGCACAATTCCATGTATAGGAGAGACATTGTTGGTGAAAAATCTGATCATGTACTGCAAGTTTCATTTTATGATTTGACATATTCTTTCACCATGTTTATGGAGGCCATGACTCCTAAGAGGAGTTTTGTATCATGTAAATCCCATGGCAAACATTGGGCCACTAAAATTTCTGAATTTGGCCACTCCCTTGTTGTGCAAAGGGAGATTTTCTTTCATGATGGGTGCTTCCCAAAGGCACCAAACATATCTCACATTTTTAGCCATAGTGAGATAACTTGTGCAGTAGGTAAGTGGTGGGGAAACCACTTACCATATCTAGATCTGATGCAGGCAGGAGATGCATTGCACTGGTACCATATGTGGGACTATGACCCACCTCCTCATCCTCAAATTTCTATTTGTGTATATGTAATTATGCTTCCATACTTGGATGATATAGTTTTACTTTTTATGGGATTGTATGGAGGGAGGATGGGAAGTTTTTATGTACCACATGGGATGGAAACTCTATATGTACCTCATGCTACATGCTTTAAAGAGAGTATTGGCCTAGCCATGTTTGTTTCAGTTGAGTTCTTGACTCGTTGTGGGATGGATTATGTACATCTCATGATGACTTTGGAGGAACAGTTCATGGAGGCTTGGATTGGTGAGCACCTAGCTTGTGAGGAGAGCTTGATCTTTGCTGGTGTCACCAATAGAGGCGGAGAAGTGTTGCAACACTCACCCTATCAGTTGCTTGAGGGAAAGTAACATTTTGGAGGGGAGGACTGTAATATTCCCAATTATCCCAAGCTAATGGGAATATAACATTTTGTTTCAATTTTCTGTTTCATGAATAAAATTGTAAAGGAGGATCAATAAAAATCCTAACCAGCAGAATAAATCAATGCCACATGAAAAAATAGCTAAATATGGGCTATTTACATAAGCACACTTAGGTATGAAAGAGACTGGAGCACTTGACCAAGTCAACCAGGACCAAATCAACAACGTTTTCTAGATAGAGTGAATCTCCTAGAGGCACAACGCAGTTTCATTTGGAGGCTACTCATGTGAATGGAGCTAAATCATTGAGATGGTTTAGGGTTTGACAAGACTATCATCCGATAAAAGGAAGAGGAGCACAACAGAAGAAGGTTGTTGATTGAGTATATTTCTAAATATATTGTCTGTTTAGACATACATCGTTCTCTACTATTTAGCTAAGGATAGTGTTGTTTAGCACTAGGGTGTTCCTGTTCGGGAATCCCACCTCTTCCATTGAGTAGCTCTTGGAAGAGTCTTGTTGATCTCATCCACTATCAAGCATTTGGACAAGCTCATCTTCCAACTACAACGTAGATCCTGTTGAGAGTTTGGTTGTTCTTGTAAGGTGCAGCAAGTGGAGGCTAGATCTATTCATATTTAGACCATTCTAGGGCCTCTTTTCACTCGAAAAGTCTTCTATCCCATTGGCAAGAGAGTTCTGGACCTTTGGAGCTGCATTTTTAGATCTTGGCATTAGTCCAATCCAGTGCTAGAGCCTACAACGCATTTTTTTTTAGGACTATGTTATTTTCAAGAAGGAAGTTGCAGGGTGTTTTGACAGGACTACGTTACGTTATCTCAGATCTACTCTCAGTGCCTCATGTTTTTATTAAAACCCCAAGGCGAATTTGTAAAGGAGCTCTTCTATTTTACAGATCTAAAATAGATCTGATATTTTGTACATAGATCTGATCTAGATCTAGAGTTTAATATACAACAGCTGCAACTCTTAAAAATAATGCTGTCAATCTAGTTTTTAGTTAATACATGTGTTGTGGAACATCTTTTTTAGGAATTTCTTCTATTTTTGTCTTCTACATTCTGTCATACATTGTATGGGCCTCAATATGAATATGATTTATGGTTGTATATGTGAATATTGAGCCTTTTTATTGGTATCCTGTTTTTTCTTAGAGAAACTGTGTTATTTTCTTGCAGTATTGTTGCATATAGTTGCAGCTCCATTCTTGGGTGTTTTCCAGCCATACTAGGTGTGGGAGGTCTGTTTACCTCACCTAGTTTGATTTTTTTTTTCTCTCATTTTGGATTTAGATACTTGATCTCTATATATAAGGGATCCAAGGGTTGCAAACTCATTAAAGTGCACATAATTTTGAAAAATGTGTTATTCCAGCAAGTATTGTTGAATCTTCCCTTATGGGGATATTACAATGGTATCAAAGCAACCATCTTGGCATAGGCTGTGATTTTCTTTCTTGAAGAGCCAAGATGTCTTCAGAAGAATATGAGCCTATCACTAACAAAGAGAAGAGGTACTTGAGAAGAAGACGGAAGAAGTTTTATTACACCAATGAT
The DNA here is from genome assembly GCA_034641835.2 of Pinus albicaulis. Classification (NCBI taxonomy): domain Eukaryota; kingdom Viridiplantae; phylum Streptophyta; class Pinopsida; order Pinales; family Pinaceae; genus Pinus; species Pinus albicaulis. The sequence goes on from CM076578.1 coordinate 1,367,694,954, forward strand.
GATCAATACAAGGGAAAAGCCCCTGAATCTAGAAGTGATGAAGATGGGAAAGAGTTTGAAAAACTCTTCCAAAAGCCATGCAAGATCTTGCTAGAGAGATCAAAGAGATTATATTGGACAGGATCAAGGAATATCCTAGGATATTTCATCCCAGAGAAAGCTCTGGCATGTCTCACCACTGGAATGATCAACTAGTGAACCAGCCACAAGCTCCACAACACTCTACCATGCCTACTTTTTTGTATGTGGAGAATGAAGGGCCTCATAAGCAAGCATCCCTTGAAGACTAATTTGAATAATATGAGTCTTAGAATCAAATATTCAAGGACCACTTGATTTTTCAATATTTTTTTCACCTCAAGCACAAAATAAGACCAAGGCATCAGTATAGAGATGATGGATTCACTCAGAATCATGATCAACATCACTATATGGGTAGATTATTTTTACCCAAGTTTGATGGGTCATCCTCTTGTTCTGCCAAAGCATGGGTAGAAAAAATGGATATCTACTTTCAGTTGAGCAAAGTCCTTGAAATGGAAGCTATCAAGATTGCAGTGCTGCACTTTGAAGGTGAAGCACACAACTGGTGGTTCCATGGATTATCTACATTGGGACATGCCAATGTGACTACCTATTCTAAGCTCACTAGAAGATTGGTGGAGAGGTCTGACAGAAAGGATATACAAGCACCTTTCATGAGCCTTGTAAAGTTGAAGCAGTCAGGTAATACAGAGTCTTATATCTCTGAATTTCTGAGATTATCTGTTATGGTTCCTGATCTGTCTGCAACAAGGAAGGTGTACATGTTCATCAATGGAATTGATGAACCTATGCATGGGTTGGTTAAATCTACCAAGCCCAATACCTTGAATGATGCCATTGAGAAGGCTATATACCTTCAAGATGCCTTGCCAAAAGTAAAGACAAACTTTTAGAACAAGCCCTCTTTTCCTTCTAAAATAAAGGAAGAGAAAGCTACTCCTTCAAAGGAGAGCTCATACAAGAAGCCTTTTGATGATGAAGTCCAGAGATATCCAAGGAAAAGGAAGCTATGCTTCACTTGCCAAGAACCATGGGTACCTCGACATAGATGTGCTACTGCTAAAGCACATTATATATAGGTCTTCTCATTTCTTGAAGAAGATGAAGATGATGAGCCAAGGAGGGGTCACAGTGCTGACAATGTTGAAGGAGATCCAACACCATCAAGAGATGGGAATGGAGAATTTTCTCCTATTGGAGGAATTCTTTCATATTTGAGGGGAGTACCTAAGTAGGTCACCTTAAGAGTTCAAGGCTCAATCATGAATCATAGGGTTTCTATATTGATTGACAGTGGGGAAACCCACAATTTCATTGATGCCCATATTGGGCAAAAGAGGGCAATACCCACTGATACTTTTGAGGGATTCTCTATTTTGGTCCTAGGAGATAGAGAAATGAAATGCATGCATTATTTCCCATCACTTGCAGTCACCATGGGATCCTACAATTTGGTGGATCACTTCTTTGTAGTTGACATACCAGACACCAATGTTATTCTGGGTGTTCAATGGTTGATTACATTAGGGAAAGTCACAACTGATTGGGAGGCTTTGCAGATGGAATGGGTGGAAAAGAAGAGTGGTTCACCTCAAATGATCAAAGGCATTCATACTTACCCCTCACACAACACTTCCACACAAAAAATGGAGATGGATCTTTGCAGTGGAAGCAAGGACCTCACTCTCCCTTATATTATGTTCATGAGATTTCTACAAGGGAAACTCTTATCTAGTGGCAAACCACCTGGGAGGCCACCTCATTTAGTTTTTGTGAGATATATCTCACTACCTGATGCTCCAAATTTATATCCAAGAGGTATGGGAACATTATAAGACACAACTGCAACGCTGGAAGGCTTGGGCAAGCACAAGAAAGAGGGATATTTTCTTCTCTCATCATCATCACCCACCTTCATTTCTGATACAACACTGTTAGAGGAGAATAAGGGTAGGTATATCCTTCCTACTTATACCTTTGGCATAAGAGATGTCAAAGAAGATATCAGAAACATGGTAGGCATCCTCAACACTGTCATTGTTGGAGAGTGTCGATCTATATTCTAAATCCTAGCTGTTGGTGGATTATTCCAAAGATCTTCACACTTGTATGATGCTTGATGACCAGCTGCATGAAGAGGGATATCTAGTCCATGATGGAGTCATCTATCATCATGATAGGATATTCTTACCTACATCCTCCAAGATCAAGGAGAGGATGCTACAAAGGGCCTACAAAGAGTTTTGTTTCAACCCTACCTATTCTATGAATATCTACAACACTATCATGAGATGCTTTGAATGGGAAGGCTTTGGAGGAGAGCTGCATCAGAATTTTGTAGAATGCAAGAGTTATGTGGAGTTGGGGAAGCCAAAGGAATCTTTGCAAGAGTCATTTCAGCCATTTCTTGCTTCTCTTGGAAGGGGAGAAAAATCTATGCATAATTTCATGTATAGGAGAGACATTGTTGGTGAAAAATCTGATCATGTACTCCAAGTTTCATTTTCTGATTTTACATATTCTTTCACCATGTTTATGCAGGCCATGACTTCCAAGAGGAGTGTTGTATCATGTAAATCCCATGGCAAACATTGCGCCACTAAAATTTCTGAATTTGGCCACTCCCTTGTTGTGCAATGGGAGATTGTCTTTCATGATGGGTGTTTCCCAAAGGCACCAAACATATCTCACATTTTTAGCCATAGTGAGATAGCTTGTGTAGAAATTAAGTGATGGGGAAACCACTTACCATATCTAGATCTGATGTAGGCAAGAGATGCACTACACTATTACCATATGAGGGATTATGACCCACCTCCTCATGCTCAAATTTCTGTTTGTGTATATGACATTATGCTTCCATACTTTGATGATATAGTTTTACTTTTTATGGGATTGTATGGAGGGAGGATGGGAAGTTTGTATGTACCATATGGGATGGAAAATCTCTATGTAACTCATGCTACATGCTTTATAGAGAGTATTGGCCCAACCATGTTTGTTTCTGTTGAGTTCTTGACTCCTTGTGGAATGGATTATGTACATATCATGATGAATTTGGAGGAACAGTTCATGGAGGCTTGGACTGGTGAGCACCTAGCTAGTGAGGAGAGATTGATTCTTGATGGTGTCACCAATAGATGAGGAGAAGTGTTGCAGCACTCACCCTATCAGTTGCTTGAGGAAAAGCAACATTTTGGAGGGGAGGACTATAATATTCCCAATTAGCCCAAGCTAATGGGAATATACAATTTTGTTTGAATTTTCTGTTTCATGAATAAAATTGTAAAGGAGGATCAATAAAACTCCTAACCAGTAGAATAAATCAATGCCACATGTGAACATAGCTAAATCTATAAGCACACTTAGGTGTGAAAGATACTGGAGCACTTGACCAAGTCAATTAGGACCAAATCAACAGTGTTGTCTAGATACAATGAATCTCCTAGAGGCACAACGTAGTTTTAGTTGGAGGCTACTCATGTGAATTGAGCTAAATCATTGAGATGGTTTAGGGTTTTACAAGACTATCATCCTATAAAAGGAAGAGGAGCACAACAAAATAAGGTTGTTGATTGAGTATATTTCTGAATATATTTTCTATTTAGACATGTATCATTCTCTACTATTTAGCTAAGGATAGTGTTGTTTAGCACTAGGGTGTTCCTGTTCAGGAATCCCACATCTTCCAATGAGTAGCTCTTGGAAGAGTCTTTCTGATCTCATCCACTATCAGGCATTTGGCCAAGCTCATCTTCCAACTACAACACAGATCCTGTTGGCTATTCTTGTAAGGTGCAACAAGTGAAGGCTAGATCTGTTCAGATCTAGACCATTCTATGGCCTCTTTTCACTTGGAAAGTATTCTATCACATTGGCAAGAGAGTTCTGGACCTTTGGAGCTGCATTTTTAGATTGGCATCAAGCGAATCTAGTGCTAGAGCCTAGAGCATAGTTTTGCTTCCAGGACTACATTATTTGAAAGAAGGAAGTTGCAGGGTGTTTTGACACACATTTGGAGAAGAGATCTCTGGTGTTGGGGTTCTTCCCTTCAATATGGTGATCCATGGATTAGACTTCTGATCCATGTTCTGTTCAGATCTGATTTGTTTATATTATATTCATCTTTAGAAATTTCTAAATACTACTGCAGATCTGCGGCTTTAGATCTCAGATCTACTTTTAGTGTCTCATGTTTTGATCAAAACCCCAAGGGGAACTTGTAAAGGAGCTCTTCTAGTGTACAAATATGAAATAGATCTGATATTTTGTACACAGATCTGCTCTAGATCTAGAGTGTAATATACAACATCTGCAACTCTTAAAAATAATGCTTTTAAGCTATTTTTCAGTTAATACATGTGTTGTAGCCCCTCTTTTTGAGGAATTTCTTCTATTCTTGTCTTCTACATTCTGTCATACATTGTATGGGCCTCAATATGTATCTGATTTATGGTTGTATATGTCAATATTGAGCCTTCTTATTGGTCTACTATTGTTTCTTAGAGAAACTGCATTATTTTCCTGCAGTATTGTTGCATATAGCTGCAGCTCTACTCTTGGGTGTTTTCCAGCCATACTAGGTGTGGGAGGTCTATTTACGTCACCTAGTTTTATTTGGTTTTTCTCTCCTTTTGGATTTAGATACTAGATCTCTAGATCTAATGGATCCAAGGGTTGAAAGCTCATTTCAATGCACATACTTCTGAAAGATGCGTTATTCCATGAAGTATTGTTAAATCTTCCCTTATGGGGATATTACATGGGGAACCAATGCCAGAAGATTGCTAAATCAGGGCAATGGACGACTGCATGGTATGCATTTTTGCATAACGTACATGCTGGTCATCTCTATGAAGAGTGATTGGGGGTAACTAGGGGTTTCCTAGTGGGCCATTCTTCAGTTGTCAAGAACATGATGGATCCGCTCATCACATCCTCTTGTGTCATGGAGCTACGCGTGGATTCGGAATCCATGTCATATTCTTGGGAAAGGCAGATTATAGTTGAGCGAAGGCTAGCGAGGGCTAGCCAAAATCGAGGTATGTAATGAAATTCTTGAAAAGGTGATTGTCGATGCATAATGGACATGTGAATTGTGATTCTCGCAGTCCAACGTAGTAAACCCTTTCGATTGGATACCATCTGTGGATGAGCTCCAGTGATGCGCACTCTTCGAGGAAGTGACCACAGTCATCGCATAAGTACAAAATATAATGGGAATAACTGGGGGTCCTGTTTAAGCCCCGAAAATCGGGTCTACAACAAGGGGGATACCGACCCGGTCCGGACCTTGGTTAGCAACTCCTTTTCCGTTTGATGTAGTGGGTCCGACTGGGGATAATAGGACTAGTTTCCCAATATGTGTGTGTGTGTTTGAGATTTGATATTTCTTTTCTAAAATTCCTAAGTAAAATGCTTTTAATCTATTTCTAATCTATTCATATGCAAACTGTATTCTAAGAAATATCTAACTCTAAACTAACCCGGGATGTAATCTTTCAATATATGCGATCTAAAAGGATTTCAGATAACAATTGATAATAAAGATCATTCAATTATTATGAGAAAATAATTCAATAAAGATAAACTATTTCACATAAAAAATTAGATGAAATAGTTGTGGAAAACATATCGCATATTAAGCTATTCATATATCAAGCACAAATAAATAATTATCACCGTACAAAAATGCCAAATGATAACTCAAATATTCAAACATTAACATATAAACAACTAAACATAAATATCACTTTTAACACAGAAACATAAACCGTTAAGAGATAAAAGTACCATTTATAACTAGTTCTACTCATGAGCTAGAAGCAATAATGATTGATCTCTTTCTTAATCCAACATCTATCAAGAGTATAGAAATGCAACATCAGTAACAGATATTAGACACAGATATCAATAAATCTCGTTCCATTCATTTATCAAAACCTCCTCTGAGGGTGCAGAAGTGCATGTTCTGAGGATAAGTTTTTGAAAAATTTCAGGACCCTTCTCTAAATGCATGAGAAGGGTTTAAATACTAATAACTAAAATCTAAAAATAGTTTATTACAAAAATTTAGGATTCGGTTTAAATGACCGTCCTTTTTCTAGGCAAAAATACAGTAAAACTAAAATTAAATCTAAAAAATAAAGACTAAGAACTATCTACTTATAAATTTGATCTTTGATCTTGCAAGCATCCAGCATTATTTTGAGAAGAGGTGGTTGGCTGACTTCAGATTTCAACTACCCCGAAAAGACAGAATCAGCAAGTGTAGGAGCAATCTCCTCAGCAGAATTAATGATGCAATTAAGCGCACTACATTGACTGTGGGGTTTTACTAGATATGTCCAGTAAGAATCCCAGTTTAATTTTGTCAGTTCTTGAATTGACTTTGCCTTTTCATTAGCCTTCTTCCTCCATTCTGTTTTTAATTACTGTTCTTGCGGAAGGTGTCCCAGAATAATTTCTGAAATCAAATTAACTTTGTGCAAATTTTCATTTACACAATCAGTAATATTTCCTGCTGCTGTAGCTACTTCCTCTGCTGTTTTTTCTGCCTTTCTGATCTGTACATCCCAATTGTTGAAGAGCAGTTCATTATGACTATCATTTATGATCAGTTCTCCTGCTCTTCTTCCTTCCTCTGTCTTTTTCCATTCCATATAATTAGTAACTCTTTCATTAGTTAAATCATAATCATGTCGTAATTCTACGACATGATTAGTGATTTTTTCACTTTCTTGACAAAAAGAGTTGTATTGCGAGATTTTCTGGCATAATATGTCTTGCTATTGCAGTAGTTGTTTGTTCAAAGAAACAGACTCTGAAATAAACTCTGGAAGCTTAGGGTCATCTTTGTGCTCCTCTTGGATAATCTGTATTTATTTCTCTTTATTTGCCAAACTTTTCTAATATCCAATTTGCATCTGTTGAAGCTCTTGCTGTAACTCTTCAAGTTTTATCTGTGCTTCACTGTTAGCATGGGTTTGTTGCAATTGTTGTTGCAGAACTTGTATCTGATCTTCTTTTTCATTTAATAATAGCCTTACCTCAGATGCTTTGTCAATAGTTGCGGAGGCATAAGCTCCTGTAATCTGAGATAACTTGGTAAGATTATCAGTTGGATCTGTAGTAGGATCCTTCCATAAGACATCTAATTGTTCTGCCTCATTACAGATTGAGCTCTCCAACTTTCTCTTTTTCCTTTGCTTCCTCACTACTGCTTTATACTGCGGGCTGTAGAATACATCTAGAGGATGAATGTCCTCTATATTGAGTACAATTTCAGAAGAGGGAGTGATAGGTATATGCTCAGTTTCTGTGACGTTGCCACTTATTCCTGTGCTCAAAACTTTTGTTGTCTGTACAGGGGTCTGTATATTCTATCCTTCCACATTAAGAAATTGATAAAAAGTTTCCCATTCTTTGTCTAATTCAGTCCTGACTGTCGATTGCTGCACATTGAGAGGTGCAAGATTCAACTGTGGAGTGGTAAAATTCTGTTGCTGTGAAAGCTCTTTTGATTGAGTTGTATCCTTCACTGAGCTTTCATCATTATCAGTATTTTTAGAACGCTCAGAAGTCTCTTTGTCAGAATTCGACTTAGACTTTTCTGTATCTGAGCTGCCACTAAGACTGACACTAGGAGTTGGTTCCCTTGCAGGTTCCAAGCGTAAATTTTCCAAAGGGATAGTAGTTAGTCTTCTCTCTCTGTAAACTTTAAATTCCTGAAAATATTCTCGGGATAACTGTGTTTGAGCTAAATGTAAAACTTCTTTAAATGAACATTTTGTTTGAAACATATCATCAAAAGGATCTTCTTCTCCAGAAAACACTCTTACTTTGATTGCAGTGGTGAAATTTTTAACAACATCAATTGGATCAAATAACCTTCTCGAAAATTGGAACAGTTGTAAGCATGTAATATTTCTTACCTCTTTGAATGCATGACCAACATCAAACAATGAAAATGCTCCACAAGCTATGGGAAATTGTGGCCAAATGCCCTTCTTATTCTCCTTTAATTCCTTTGTCAAACCTCCTTCACCACAGGTTTGATAAGCAATCTCCCGAGCTACAAGTTTATCCTGAACATACAGGGGTAAAACATGGGGGGAAGCAGAGCTTCCAAAAACCCTGACATAAGTAAACAACTCTTCTCCAAACCATCTTGCAATAGGGAGAATGTCGACTTCTGCTTCCGGGGATAACCTTGGAGCATCCTTATTATACAATATTCCATACAGAGGCAGCATTATGCCATGGAAAATTTTGTAAAAACAAGGAACAAACTTTGATTCCCACAACTCTTTGTGATAGACATGAATAGGCAAGGGATCATGAATTGTCCATTGCCAACCCATCAAAGGGAATTTAGAAACAAAACAAATTGAATCCATAACATAGGCAGATAGATAAAAAGGAGGATAAGTCCTCTGAGAAACAGTCCATTTGGACCGGTAATTGAAAATAGCAGTGGTTAAATTATCAGACAAAATTTTGGCCCAGTTTACAATTGTAGCGTTAACAGTAGCATTCAACAAAGGGAGCCATTTAGGCAAGACCATATTTATGTGAGGCTTTCCAAAAAGCCTGCATAACATACCAGCAGCAAAACAATATGGAGATGTGAGTGAACCAGTACTGTACATACCGTGTTTGTTTTTCTTCAATGGTTCCTCTCTTTTGGTCCATTCCTTGGTGCATTCAGCCAAATTTGCATTTTCTCTGGCGAATTTCTCCATAAATTGTTTTTTGTAAGTCGCCTAAGGTTCCGGTAAGTGATACATAAGCCTCAAATATTTTGTAGTGAATGACTCGATGAGTTCTTGTCCTGGAGTTCTAAATTTCCTGTCTGAAATATCGGTGTTATCCAGCACCCATTTTACCATATCTGTATACGAAAGAATTCTCGGTCTTACTGCTATTCTGTGTAGAAATGAACAAGCAAATTCCGTAGGAGACGCTTCAGAGGAATTACTTGATCATGCAGTAGCCGCGACTTCCATTACCCTGGGATTTTCTTCTTCGAGAAAATTATGCATCCCCTCCCAAGTGGTGATACCAGCGTCCTTGTTGCAAGCAGTGTCTGCGTATAAGGAAGCCATATCTTTGTTTTCAGCACTCAGAACTTTCTCTTTCTTACCCATAATGCTCTGTGAATGCTTTGTATAGTCTTCTGCTCCTTCGTACCTGCGGTGTTACGAATTAAGTGAGAGTAATGATATGAGAAAGGTGACGGGATAGTTTTAAATGCTGAAGGCAGATGAAAAATATTATTTTAAACGTGAAACAACCTTTCAATCAAAACAAAATTCTTTCCATCAATGATTATCAATCCATTCATTAATTTTGATATCAAAGCGCATAACGGATATGTATTTATGAAAATGTTTACTTTGGACAATGCGCTAGAAGAATCTGCGATTTGCTGTGCAATATCGCAAAATCGCAATATCGCGGATCGCAATCATCGCAAATTGAAATTATTGCAGGATTGAATTCATCGCAAATCACAACATTCATAAATTGCAGTCTCATATCATCCCTAAATCGCAATATCGCAAAATCGCGAAATCGCAATTTCACAAAATATAACTTATTAAACAACTTTTCTGCGATATGTGGTTTTCGATTTCTACTTTAATGTGTAGTTCTTTGGGATCGCGCTATTGCAATATCGCGGAATCGCAATTTTAAAAGATTCTGCTTTTTACAAAGAATATCCACTTTTTGCGATGGATGCGGTATTTTTCTTCAAAGAAAGATTTTGTTTTGATCTATCATAAACTTAGGTTTATTTTAAAGATTTTCAAAGGAATTTCCCTAAGTTATGATAGTAAGTTTTATTTGAGAAAGGAAATAAATACTAATTAATTTTTTGGATTTTTATACACAAGGGTCCCCACTTATTTAGTATTATTACTAATATTAAATAAGAAGGGGGGTTGTTGCTGGCCACAACAATTGGCGATTCACTTGGAAGAACCAGTTATCTCTGCTTTTCTTTTGAATTTTCTAAACTTTTCAAAACATAAAATTTTTCAGAAAATCAAACTTTATTATAAAAAGACAAAGTACGTCATGCTTTAATCTATAAATGATATTTCATTTCTTCTATATTCAACTTTTGATTATTCACTTCCTCAAGCTAGTCCTTGTATTTACATCAGTCATTACTTGGTTTAAAAGGATAAAAACAAAGACTTCTCTATAAATCAGCTTTAAATATGCTCATTTGTCGTAGGTAGAGCCACTACTGCCAGCAAGCGTTTATAGCCTCAACAGGGTTACCTGTTACCCAGCAATGATCCTGTATCCTACTTAGAGAAATATACAATTTTCAAAGAGAAATCCATATTCACACTTATTGCTTTTGTTTTTATTTTTTATTCTTAAAGAACAATGTCTTGGTATGGTAGCCAACTCATGACAATGCCATTCACTTGATTTATAACTTTCCTGAACAAGCTGGCTCGTGATGAGACCCCTTGTCTTTTGATTGCAACAATCTTGAGTCATTGCCCTGTTATGGTATGCAGTATTGGCAAAGTGAGCAAGCTATAATATCTATGATCATGATAAGTCGGCTCGTGATGAGAGACCTCTTACTCTTTAAGTTAAAAAGTGTATTATTGGATAATTCTTTGAACATTGTAATTTTCTAAGTGGGGAGGATATCATTGTTTCCTTAAGATAGCTCTGGACGACAATAGTAGAGTTTTTTGGAAGGAACTTTTCTATAGAGAAATATTGTTTTGTTATTGATACCTTTCATTGAATCGATATAAAACAATTTTTCACTAAAAGTTTCCTTTCATCAAAGTTTTCAAAGTTGAAACTAGTATCATTTCAAGACTAAAGTTTTTAACTGTATCTTCGAATAATAATGATCAATATTCTGAAAAGAATTCTATTTATAAAATTAGAAAAAAAAACAAAATCTAAAAAGAGAATTCGTATCTTCTTTGTGAATTCCAAATGTAACTATTAACAACTCATTTTATTTTGACAATAAAGAAAACTAATATACAAAATAGAAGAATGATCTCCTATGGAAAATATTTTTTGAGAATTTGTCCATTAACAGGTAAAGACTCTCTTTTTCCTGTTAAATCCTGTAACATAAAAGTAGATGGACCTATGATTTCTGAAATTTGAAAAGGACCAAGCCACATTCGTTGAAATTTCGTATGTTTTCCCTTTTCCTCATGAGCCTTGTCCCATTTTAAAACAAGATCTCCAACCTGAAAGTCTTTTCTGGTTATCATGTTTGAATCAAAGGAAGCTTTTACTAATGCTTGATGATGAGCATGATTTATTTTGGCTTTTTCTCGTTGTTCTTCTAACTTAATTATTTCCATCTGTCTTAGTTGTAAGGAAGAAGTTGGTACTTCATCAATATATTGAACTAAGGCCAAAGAAGGAATTTCTAAATGAGTTGGAAGGACTACTTCTTTCCCATAAACTAAATTAAAGGGAGAAGTGCCAATAGAAGCCTTCTGTGTTATTCGATCTGCCCATAAAGCATATATTAAAGACTTATGCCAATTTTTATGATTTTGATCAATGGTTCTCTTAATGATTCTGATTAAGTTTTTATTTATGGATTCAACTAATCCATTTCCCTGTGGATAATAATTGGCAGAGTATTTAAGTTTGAATCCTCTCTGGAGTGAAAATTCAGTCATAGCATTACCAGAAAAATATGATGCATTATCAAACATTAAAGCAGAAGGTAAACCAAACCTGATAATTATGAACTGATTTATGAATTCAATGATATGCTCAACATTAGCAATATTGAGAGGGACCGCTTCTACCCATTTCGTAAAATAATCAGTTGCGGTAATGATATACCTATGTTGCTTAGAAGAGTGAGGAACGATCTCACCTATTATGTCCAATCCCCATTGATCAAAAGGCTATTCAATGTTTACTGGTTGTAATGGCAATGATGGTTTCTTTTGTCTTCCAGCTGCGGTTTGACAAACTTGGCATCTTCTTACATAGCTATGTGAATCTTTGAATAAAGTGGGCTAGTAATAGCCTGCGCGAAGGATTTTATGTGCAGCAGCATCTCCAGCATAATTTCCACCTGCTGGCCCATCGTGAAGTTCCTGCAAGACTTTTTCAGCTTTAGATTTTTCCAAACATCTAAGAAGAACTGAATCGTAATTATTTCTAAAAAGAACATCATTTACAAGTTGATATTGTTTAGCCTTCAACCTTAGAGCTCTTTTCTTGGTGTGATCAAGATTTGGAGGAGCATATCCATTCTTTAGATAAAAAATGATATCAGCATATAATGATTCAACATCATTTAGGCTTACCTCATACGTTTGTATCTCTTGAGATGATTTCTCAGAAATCTGTGATGTTCCAGCTAGTATTTTGCAAAAGCCTTGACCTCTTACAATATTTGCTGGTTTGATCTCAACATCATATTCTTGTAAGGCAGTAATCCAATTAGCTCTTTTCTCACCCACATCTTTTTGGACTAAAAGATTTCTTATTGCTGGAAAAGGTACAATGATTTTTGTATGGGTTTTAAGTAAAAAGGGTCTGAAATACTTAATTTCTTTGAAAACAGCGTAAGCTTGTTTCTCCACATCTGAGTAATTCAACTCAGCTCCCTGTAAATTTGGACTAAAGAAAGCAATTGGGGCTTCTGCTTTGTCTTGATTTTCTTGAGTGAGAATCGCAGCGTAAGATTTATCAGAGGCAAATGTACACAAAATAAAAGGATCAGAAAAATTTGGAGTTGCTAAAGATGGAGCATTAATGATTGCTTGTTTGATTAGATTGAATGCCTCATATTCATCTTGGTCCCATTTGATGTTTGAATTATTTTTAATCATTGCTTGTAAAGGAGATACAATTCTTGAAAAATCTAGTACAAATCTCTTTACAAAATTAATTTGGCCAAGGAAAGATTGCATAGCTTTCTTGTTGTGAGGTAAAGATATTTCAGAAATCTCCTTGATTCTATCAGGATCAATATGAATTCCAGATTTTGACACTATGAATCCAAGAAGTTTTCCTTCACTTAATGCAAAAAAGGATTTTTTCGGGTTAAGTGAAATTCCATACCTTTGACAACGTTGGAATATCTGCTTCAAATCTCTAAGATGATTGCTTCGTTTTTTGGAATATACAGTTATATCATCAAAATAGATTACCACTGATTTGTTAACTAATCCCTTGAAAGTGATGTCCATGGCTCTTTGAAATGTAGCACCAGTGTTGATCAGACCAAAAGGCATCTTTTGATATGCATAAGTGCCCCATTTGGTTCTGAATGTAGTTTTCAATTGATCATCTGGATGAACTAACACTTGGTTGTAGCCAAATAAACCATCTAAAAAAGACATTAATTATAATCCTGCAACTGCCTGTAATATTTTCTCCATAGGAGGCAAAGGAAAATTATCTTTTTGGCAGGCTTTATTAAGATTTCGAAAGTCAATGCAAATTCTAATATCTCCGTTTTTCTTTCTAACAGGAACCATATTGGAAACCCATTTAGAATGTCGAACAGGAAAAATAATTTTGGCTTTCAATAACTTAATGAGCTCATATTTGATTTGATTTTCTAGATTGGGATGGATTTTTCTTAGCTTTTGTTGTACAGGTTTCTCATCATTTATCATTGAAATAGTATGTTGGATGATAGAAGTGTCATAAGTTTTGAGTTCATCGTAGTTCCAAGCAAAGACACTTTTATATTGTTTCAAAAGATGAACATATGCTGATTTTTCTTCAGGAGTTAGATCGAGGCCTAGGTTGATATTATGTGGTTTGGTATCAGTTCCTAGATTTACTAATTCATAATTCAAAGTTGAACTTTGTAATTTTGAATTGGTAGATCTTTTAAATCGGTCTTTCAAATCATAAAGGTCTTCTAACTTGACAATTGACTTTGGAATAGCATTATTAGTGCTATCATGTTGTAATTGTTTGTAATGTTGGTCTTCATCGATTATCTGATTGGTATAAGATCCTTCAGATGTGAGGAAACTTACAATATCAGGATCATCATTGAAAATTCTCCAATTGGTAATGTTATCAGGAATCGAGGGTCTAAAGATTAATTCAATTGAAAATCGATCAGGTTTAAAGTCTTCTGCAGGAATAAGCTTAGAGGCTACATTGGCTAAGAGGTCTGCACTAGCATTCTGGATTCTAGGAATTGGTGAAATATTGAATGCTATAAAATTTTCAGTCAGATCTTGAACTAAATATTGATAATTCTTTAAATGACTTGATAAACAATGTATAGTATTGCGTACCTGTTTGATTACAATTTATGAATCTCCGAAAACTTGCAGATATTTGATATCCAATCCGATTGCTTTATATAACCCTTGGACTAAAGCCTCGTATTCTGTGGTATTATTAGTACATTCAAACTCAAGTCTGCAGGTTAGCATAATTTTGTTTCCCTCTGGACTAACCAACACGCATCTTGCTCCTGCTCCTTCATTAGACTTAGAACCATCAAAAAATAATTTCCAAAATAAAGATTTATTTACAGGAGTATCTACAAAATTAATACATTTAGAACTGTATGTTTAAGAAAAATTTTCTATTTGAGATAAAAAATAATGTTCTAAATAAGGTGAAGTATGAGCATTGAAATTTCGTAAGAAAGAATCAACTGAATAATTGCCAATGATATTACTGATGTATGCAACTGGTTCATTCTCTCCTTCCAATTCTGTTACTATGTATTTCTGATGCTTTTCTCGTTCAACCTTTATCTGATTTGGTTTATCATTGTAAGGAAGCCACATGTGCGACCAATCGGTTGCAAAGTATCCATGAAGTTTTTCTGACCAATCTCTGCTAAGAATTAAGCCATAAATTATGGAATATCTGCAACTAAAATATCAATAACTTGACATACCTTTGGATATGATGACAGCCTTATGGTAACCTGATTTAATTCGCCAATCACTTCGACTTGCGATCGATATAACTGCACTATACGCACAACAGATTTTTGTGGTTGAACGTTCAATTTTGCACATACTGATTTTGGTAGAATATTAGATGAAGCTCCAGAATCCACTAAACAATTATGCAAATTTTTATTGAAAACTTTGTAAGTAAGAAGAAATGGAGGAGTATGAGATCTCAACCTTCCTCCAATTAAAGCGATATTTTCTAGGTCAACTTTACTGATCGAATTCGTTGGAGGTCTTCCCATGTCATTAGAAGCTTGAGAAATTACAGGATCGGGTAAAGGTTTTTCTGGTACAGCATGTAATTCTTTCAAAAGTACTTTTTGCTGGTGTTTAACTTGCTCAATTCATAAAAAGTGATGTTAGCCCTAGTCTTCTTCATATCTTCGATAATGTTATATTCCATTTCATCCGAAACAATCAGTGTTCTTGATGGAATTGATGAATCTGTTTGGACTGGGCTAGTTTGAATTGCTTTGGATGTTTTCTTCTTGGGTGCAATTTTATCCTTAGCCAATGAGCTTGCGCTCTTTCGTTTAGGAGTAGATTGAGGAGGATCAAGTTGATTTCTACTTCTAGTACTAACCAGGGATGCTTCTTGATCTTCCTCATCTGGGAGGATGAAATCCCACATGCCTTGTACTTATACCACCTCTTCTTCATCAGTAGTTTCTTCAGTAACAGTCTCTTCTTCTTCTTCTTTTGATTCAGCATTTGTAATAGCATTTGGTGGTTTTGAATCAGTTGAAGGATTTCTTCTAAAAGGCTTGAAAGAATTTTTAGAAGATGTTTCTGCTACTTGTTTCTTGATATCAACCATTTCATTGGACATGGTTTTCAAAACTTTCTGCAATCCTTCTAAATCAAATGGATATTTTGGTTTTTTTTTCTTGGGATCTTCTTTAAAAGTGACCTTCTTGGATTTTCGTTCTTCTATTGCATTTTTCTTTTCTAAAGCAATGATTCGTTTCTCTACTACTATTGCTTCCTTCATATTGCCTGCTAAATTTTTTTTATTAGCCCTATCAACAAATATTGCTATGTTTGATGGCAAAGCAGAAATGTACCATTCACTTCGCACTTCTTCGCTAGGCTTGGAAGCAGTAGGAATTTTGTTTAATAATTTATTGAAATGAGAATTGAAATCCTTGACAAGTTCTTTTGAATCAGCTCTAAGATTAGAAAAATCATTGATCAATGTTGCTGTAGACCTGTCATCACCAAATTTAGTCAAAATTTGATCTTGAAATATATCCCAACTAGTAATAGATCCAGATGGTAATAAAAAATACCATGATCCAGCTTCTCCTTGTAGGGTATAGGGAAAAAGTCAGACAACAGTATCTTCATTAACAACTCCATTGAGATTTATGGATAACATAAAGTTGTTGATATGTTCTTCTGCTAGCATGCCTGCTTCAGGATTAAACTTAGGCAGCGATTTTTCAGGATGGGCCAGTATTTGACTCAAGGGTGCAGGCATTAAGACTGCCCCTAGATTATTCCACGACATTTGGGCCATCATTGAACTACTAACATATGAAAGTGTAGAAGATGATATTTGTGACTATGAAGATGAAGATATTATGATTTGAGAAGGAGATGTGGAAGATTGAGTGGACTGATGGACAGTAGTCTGGAGTGGAGGAGTGGGTGGTTGACATCGCGATGAAGTGTTTGAGATGGATGATGATGATGAAAGAGTCTCACTATCAAACCCTTTGGGTGATTTCCTAGCTCTTTTTCTTGTAGGTAGAGGTAACTCAGTTGGCTGAATGGCAAGCTTTTCACTCTGTAATCTAGTGAGAGGATGAGTAGGATTATATTGCGAAGTCACACTGCTTTGAGATTTATCAGACCTTTGAGGTGATATTGAAAATAGCTGAAGTTTATGAATCAAAGATTCGACTTCAGGAGGTTCAATAGCAGATTCTTCTGAAAATTCAGGGTTTGTGGCAGTGTCTATTCTTCTTTCAACTTCTGGTTCTAGATTTAAAACTTCTGAGTATGATGGAGAAGTCGGGGAAGATGGTGAGGGTGATTTACTCTCAGAATGGTATTTAGATTTAGATTCACTTACAATTCATAGTTGGAGGCCCTCCTTCTAGCGCCAAATATGTTGAAGCCCCAAAAATCGAGTCTACAACAAGGGGGATACCCACCCGGTCCGGACCTTGGTTAGCAACTCCTTTTCCGTTTGATGTAGTGGGTCCGACTGGGGATAATGGGACCAGTTTCCCAACATGTGTGTGTGTGTTTGAGATTTGATATTTTTTTTTCTAAAATTCCTAAGTAAAATGCTTTTAATCTATTTCTAATCTATTCATATTCAAACTGTATTCTAAGAAATATCTAACTCTAAACTAACTCGGCATGTAATCTTTCAATATATGCGATCTAGAAGGATTTCAGATAACAATTGATAATAAAGATCATTCAATTATTATGAGAAAAGAATTCAATAAAGATAAACTATTTCACATAAAAAGTTAGATGAAATAGTTATGGAAAACATATCGCATATTAAGCTATTCATATATCAAGCACAAATAAATAATTATCACCGTACAAAAATGCCAAATGATAACTCAAATATTCAAACATTAACATATAAACAACTAAACATAAATATTACTTTTAACACAAAAACAGAAACAATTAAGAGATAAAAGTACCATTTATAACTGGTTCTACTCATGAGCTAGAAGTAATAATGATTTATCTCTTTCTTAATCCAACATCTATAAAGAGTACAGAAATGCAACATCAGTAACATATATTAGACACAGATATCTATAAATCTCGTTCCATTCATTTATCAAAACCTCCTCTGAGGGTGCAGAAATGCATGTTCTGAGGACAAGTTTTTGACAAATTTCAGGACTCTTCTCTAAATGCATGAGAATGGTTTAAATACTAATAACTAAAATCTAAAAATAGTTTATTACAAAAATTTAGGATTCGGTTTAAATGACCGTCCTTTTTCTAGGCAAAAATACAGTAAAACTAAAACTAAATCTAAAAATAAAGACTATCAACTATCTACTTATGAATTTGATCTTTGATCTTGCAAGCATCCAGCGTTGTTTTGAGAAGAGGTGGTTGGCCGATTTCAGATTTCAACTGTCCTGAAAAAACAAAATCGGCAAGTGTAGGCGCAATCTTCTCAGCAGAATTAATAATGCAATTAAGTGCTGCTTGTACAGAATATGGGTTTACTAGATATGTCGATAAGTCATTAGTTCAATTGCATCAGTTCTTGAATTGACTTTGCCTTTTCATCAGCCTTTTGCCTCCATTCTGTTTGTAATTGCTATGCTTGCGGAAGGTGTCCCGGTATAATTTCTGAAATCAAATTAAATTTGTGCAAATTTTCATTTGCACAATCAGTAATATTTCCTGCTGCTGTAGCTGCTTCTTCTGCTTCTTTTTCTGCCTTTCTGGTCTGTACATCCCAATTGTTGAAGAGCAGTTCTTTATGACTATCATTGATGATCGGTGCACCTGTTCTTCTACCTTCATCTGTCTTTTGCCATGCCAAATAATTAGTAACTCTTTCATTAGTTAAATCACAATAATGTCATAATTTTACGACATGATTAGTGATTTTATCACTTTCTTGACAAAAAGAGTTGTATTGCGAGATTTTCGGGCATGATATGTCTTGTTGTTGCAGTAGTTGTTTTTTCAAAGAAACAGACTCTGAAATAAACTCTGGAAGCTTAGGGTCATCTTTGTGCTCCTCTTGGATAATCTGTATTTGTTTCTCTTTATCGGCCAAACTTTTTTGATATCCGATTTGCATCTCTTGAAGCTCTTGCTGTAACTTTTCAAGTTTTATTTGTGCTTCACTGTTGGCATGAGCCTGTTGTAGTTGTTGTTGCAGAACTTGTATCTGATCTTATTTTTTATTTAATAATAGCCTTACCTCAGTTGCTTTGTCAATAGTTGCGGAGGCATAAGCTCCTGTAATCTGAAATAACTTGGTAAGATTATCAGTTGGATCCGTAGTAGGGTCCTTCCATAAGACATCTAATTGTTCTACCTCAGTAGAGATTGAGCTCTCGAAATTTCTCTTTTTCCTCTGCTTCCTCACTACTTCTTTATACTGCGGGCTGTAGAATACATCTAGAGGAGGAATGTCCTCTATATTGAGTACAATTTTAGAAGAGGGAGTGATAGGTATATGCTCAGTTTCTGTGACGTTGCCACTTATTCCCGTGCTCAAAAATTTTGTTGTCTGTACAGGGGTCTGTATATTCTATCCTTCCACATTAAGAAATTGATTAAAAGTTTCCCATTCTTTGTCTAATTCAGTCCTGACTGTCGGTTGCTGCACATTGAGAGGAGGAAGATTCAACTGTGGAGTGGTAAAAGTTTGTTGTTGTGAAAGGTCTTTTGATTGAGTTGTATCCTTCACTGAGCTTTCATCATTATCAGTCCTTTTAGAACGCTCAGAAGTCTCTTTGTCAGACTTTGACTTAGACTTTTCTGTATCCGAGCTGCCACTAAGACTGACACTAGGAGTTGGTTCCCTTGCGAGTTCCAAGCGTAAATTTTCCAAAGGGATAGTAGTTAGTCTTCTCTCTCTATAAAATTTAAATTCCTGAAAATATTCTCGAGATAACTTTGTTTGAGCTAAATGAAAAACTTCTTTAAATGAACATTTTGTTTGAAACATATCATCAAAAGGATCTTCTTCTCCAGAAAACACTCTTACTTTCATTACAGTGGTGAAATTTTTAACAACATCAATTGGATCAAATAACCTTCACGAAAATTTGAACAGTTGTAAGCATGTAATATTTCTTACCTCTTTGAATGCGTGACCAACATAAAACAATGAAAATGCTCCACAGGCTACGGGAAATTATGGCCAGATGCCCTTCTTCTTCTCCTTTAATTCCTTTTTCAAACCTCCTTCACCACAGGTTTGATAAGCAATCTCCCGAGCTACAAGTTTATCCGGAACATACAGAGGTAAAACATGGGGCGAAGCAGAGCTTCCAAAAACCCTAACATAAGTAAACAACTCTTCTCCAAACCATCTTGTGACAGGGAGAATGTCGACTTCTGCTTCCGGGGATAACCTTGGAGCATCCTTATTATACAATATTCTGTACAGAGGCAGCATTATGCCATTGCAAATTTTGTAAAAATGAGGAACAAACTTTGATTCCCACAACTCTTTGTGATAGACATGAATAGGCAAGGGATCATGAATTGTCCATTGCCAACCCATCAAAGGGAATTTAGAAACAAAAAAAATTGATTCCATAACATAGGCAGATAGATAAAAAGGAGGATAAATCCTCTGAAAAACAGTCTGTTTGGATCGGTAATTGAAAATAGCAGTGGTTAAATTATCAGAAAAGATTTTGGCCCAGTCTACAATTGTAGCGTTAACAGCATCATTCAACAAATGGAGCCATTTAGGCAAGACCATATTTATGTCAGGCTTTCCAAAAAGCCTGCATAACATAGCAGCATCAAAACAATATGGAGATGTGAGCGAACTAGTACTGTACATACCATGTTTGTTTTTCTTCAATGGTTCCTCTCTTTTGGTCCATTCCTTGGTGCATTCCGCCAAATTTGCATTTTCTCTGGCGAATTTCTCCATAAATTGTTTGTTGTAAGTCACCTGAGGTTCCAGTAAGTGATACATAAGCCTCAAATATTCTGTTGTGAATGAACCGATGAGTTCTTGTCCTGGAGTTCTAAATTTCCTGTCTGAAATATCAGTGTTATCCAGCACCCATTTTACCATATCTGTATACGGAAGAATTCTCGGTCTTGCTGCTATTCTGTGTAGAAATGAACAAGCCAATTTTGTAAGAGACGCTTCAAAGGAATTACTTGATCCTACAGTAGCGCGACTTCCATTACCCTGGGATTTTCTTCTTCGAGCAAATTATGCATCCCCTCCCAAGTGGTGATACCGGCGTCCTTGTTGCAAGCAGTGTCTACGTATAAGGAAACCATCTCTTTGTTTTCAGCACTCGAAACTTTCTCTTTCTTACCCATA
Source organism: Pinus albicaulis (assembly GCA_034641835.2). NCBI lineage: Eukaryota > Viridiplantae > Streptophyta > Pinopsida > Pinales > Pinaceae > Pinus > Pinus albicaulis. The sequence continues at coordinate 1,367,715,993 of CM076578.1, forward strand.
ATGCTCTGTGAATGCTTTGTATAGTCTTCTGCTCCTTCGCGCCTGCGGTGTTATGAATTAAGTGAGAGTAATGATATGAGAAAGGTGACGAGATAGTTTTAAATGCTGAAGGCAGATGAAAAATATTATTTTAAACGTGAAAAAACCTTTCGATCAAAAAAAAATCCTTTCTATCAATGATTATCAATCCATTTGTTAATTTTGATATGAAAGCACATAACGGATATTTATTTATGAAAAGATTTACTTTGGACAATGCGCTAGAAGAATCTGCGATAATGCGATCTGGGATTTGCTGTGCAATATCGCAAAATCGCAATATCGTGGATCGCAATCATCGCATATCGAAATTATTGCAGTATTGAATTCATCGCAAATCGCAACATTCATAATTCGCAGTCTCATATCATCGCTAAATCTCAATATCGCAAAATCACGAAATCGCAATTTCACAAAATATAACTTATTAAACAACTTTTCTGCGATATGTGGTTTGTGATCAGTACTTTAATGTATAGTTCTTTGGGATCATGCTATCGCAATATCGCGGAATCGCAATTTTAAAATATTCTGCTTTTTACAAAGAATATCCACTTTTTGCGATGGATGCGGTATTTTTCTTCAAAGAAAGATTTTGTTTTGATCTATCATAAACTTAGGTTTATTTTAAATATTTTTAAAGGAATTTCCCTAAGTTATGATAGTAAGTTTTATTTGAGAAAGGAAATAAATACTAATTAATTTTTTGGATTTTTTGACTAAGGGTCCCCACTTATTTAGTATTATTACTAATATTAAATAAGAAGGGGGGTTGTTGCTGGCCACAACAGGTCTTTATATAGCCCTTCTTTCCTCTTGCAAGTATAGGATGGTAAGAGGTTAATTTACGGATGCCTGGGTGGAGGGATCCTCTTGATAGGATCGCTTGATGGCATGTAAGGCATCTCTATATCGTGGAATCTCTAGACAATGGTCAGTATAGTTCCCATAGTTACTGCAGAGAGTGCATGCATGATTGGTACGTAGCGCTTTGCCTTTACCTTTGGTGGTAGGTTCCTTTTTATGGGAACACGACGTCGTGATGTCTGTTTCAGAGCCAAGTAGTGGTTTTCATTCATCCAGCTCCGGACATATGTGGGTAGGATGACCTATTACATCACATATGGCACAGACTGGTGATTCCTGTTGAATGGCGGGGGTCACCATATTATTTCCTCTCTTCTTGGTTTTCTTAGCTACAATCACCGGTTTTGCAATGGGAACTTCCTTTGCAGGGGTGGTCTCAGCCATTTCTTGGACGGGTGAGGGTTCCTGAGGAATGAGGGGCTTCAACCCTATGGCAGTAACATGGGTGGCTCCTATTCTGAAAGGAGGAATGAGATACACATTGGGAATTCCAACGATATGTTGGGTAATACCAGTTTTTCCAAAACCTTCTCGGAGACGAAGCCAGCTGAGGGGTAGAGGAAAGTGGTTTAGGAGGCAATGTAGGCTAGAGGTTGTCATGGCCAATGCCTCTGTGTCATTTCTGCTTGAGTCTGTGTCTTGAATAGCCTCAGTGCTTGACATGGACATCATGCATACCGGAGCTCCTCTAACATCGGGTGATGCCTGAGGGATAATGGGAGGATCTCCTAGGAATGACCCTAGAACGGACGATGGTTTGAATTGGCTAGGGACATATTCTTGTTACCGAGCATCTGAGGTTGTATCTACATAGGGTAGAACTACATCTGTATTGGTTAGGGGACGCTTCTTGCTGTGTGTCATCTGGTCTATGATAATGATCTGGTCCTCGCGGGGGAGCATCATAATGCGGAAGACAGAGGAGGCTATGGTAGACATGGTGTACATATAACTCTATCTGAGGAGTATATTGTAATCCAAGTGAGCATCCAAGACTTCAATTTCTATGTGGACCATATTTTCGGCTAAGCAGACTGGGAAATTTTTGTATAGACTGACGGGGGTCGAGGGATGACCGTCATATGCTGGAAGCGTGATGGCTGAGGGTTTTAGTTTGGGAGAACCTAACTTCCACCAAATGTTTTTGGAAATGATGCATGTGGATGCACCCTTGTCTATGACACATCGGTGGATAGTGATGTTCTACACCAACACTGGTATCTGGAATGCCACCATGGAAGGAAGTCGGGGGGTGGCTTTGTCTAAGTCAAAAGCCATTAGGCACGTATCAACAGGGTCGATAGCGCCTAATGTGGAAATTAGGGCTTTCTGTTGTTTTGGGCATGACTGAAAAACTTCCAAAACAGACATAGTAGTGGGGGATTGTGCTAAATCGTCAACGATGCTATAATTATGGGCCGCTTCGGAGTAGTTTCCTACTTGGCTATTAGGTCCCTTTGCCATGTTTGGCAACAGCTCTATAGGCATATTTGAAATGGTCAAAGGTGTAGTTGGTGCACTGGTACCTACCCCTGATGTATTGGTGTCTAGTGGGGTGTCATAGTTGTGATTCTGTGTTTGGAAAAACATCTCTTCTCAAGTAATGTAGATTTCATGGCTTATTTTCCCGGAATCGTCTATATTTTGCTGGTGAGTGCTTACCTTCCATTAGTTGGGGAAAGGTTCTTACATCATGGCTGGTTGCTAGGAAGATCCTCCTTGTCCTCAGTTACTCTGTAGCTTCTTTAGCTCAGGGAGATCGGGACAGTGGTGAGTATAGTGCCCATACTCACAACATATCAAACAAGAATGGTTTGTTTGAAGAGGGGGCCTTTTTCTCTACTGTTGGGCATTGCTTGGCACTTATTTCTGATTCTGGTTGGAGTTACCTCTAGCCTGGGATCATGCTAGGCGGTGCTGGTTGCTTCCCCCCTGTCCAAGATTCCCTTTTGGCTTGTTTTTGGATTTTTTCTTTACCACGGTACGAGGGAAATTCTCTTGATTATATTGGTGTGGTTGGTTTTTGGATGGTTGCACAAATTTCACCTATGCATTGGTTTGCATGGGTGAGTCGTGAGCTGGGGACTAAGTGTAATGCGGTCTCGGTTTTGCATCTGACTATTGGAGGGAGTTCTTCTGTCAGTTTTTGTTTCTGTGTACTGATTCCCTTGAGCCAGAGGATAAGGTCCTCACTGGTGATACGCTTGCGCCCTATTAGTCAAATTTTTCTGAGGCATATGATGACTTTGAAAACTGGGTTGAGTCATGTTCTGGGTAGAACTATATGTGTAACTGGGGTTTTCACTACTGCTGCCTAGGTAACCCTAGGTCATTGACCCAATTAGCCCGTCTGCAGATTTCGACGCACCTAGCACTTCTTGATAAGTTTGTAGGAGCAGGGAGTTAGGAATGATGTTATAAATGTATCCTGACTGTGTATAAATCAACTCAAGCTTCTGGGCTTTGCTAATTGCGTCCTCTCTGGATGCGAGGTTCTGCTGCGCCACATCCTTTGAAATATCTACCATCAGAGTTTTCAAGAAAAAATCAAAGAGAACTCCATCGTCAAGTTTGGCTTTACATAAACTACGACGCCACCTCCATTCATGGAGATGGTTCGAGATGTGGATGATGGGGGTTTGTCTAAAATGAGTCAGTAATTCCATTCCAGAATCATGGTGAATTGGTAAATGAAACGCGGTAGCGAGGGCACCAAAGGTTACATGTGAAGATGAGGGTTGCTCCACATACCATTTCTCGTCTACTCCCGTGAGAGTGCATTGAAATAAACTCAGTCGAATAGTGTCATCAATGATATTGTTCGATGAGCACCACAAGTGAAAGGTCATGACATGATCACCTGGGTCTTCTGCTTGCTTGCCTTCGAGCTTTGGTATATCTGAAGGGAGATTCGTGGGCATGAGAGGCCATGTAGGATCGTGCATGATGGGGTCATTCATTAGCTTGGTTAAATCAGGTAGATTCAATGAAGATAAGAAAGGCGACTGAGAGTTTGACGCCATTGCAATGTGTGAAGACACAACGTTCTAGCTTGAATGAGTGTTAGTTTGTGACATACCCTATTGTGTATTCAACTGGATTCCTGTATGGGGTGCACTCCTCTACCCCCTTGGGTTTGTTGGAGGAGTGGTATGTGGTGTGGTGTTCAGAGACCAACTAGGGTTCCTAACTATGGCTGCCCTAATAAAAGACGAACAAATGATGGTTGCAGTATTCCGTATTTGATGCCTGAATGGCAAAAGAACTAGAACCCCTCCTGGTAATGGGGGGAGGTCCAAAAGACGTCGGGATCGACGAGGTTCCATTGGGACCTATCAGGTGTCACCCAAATTTTGGAAAAAATTGAGAGGATAGATTCTATGATCAAAGCAAACTTTTTGTCACATACATAAAAAAAAGCAAAAAATGAGATATATTTTCCTTTAAATTAATCTATGTGATCAAGAAATAAAAAAAGTGGTTTTTGTTTGTTTGTGTATGATACTCAAAATCCTAGAAGACCTATGCATCCTCACACACTCAAAAGTAACTGGGCCTTGAGAAAATTTCTTGCGAGTGCTGGCACAACGTCCCGTAAGAGCTGGCGATGCCCCTAGTCAGCCGAAGAGAATCCACCAAGGTAAGGGTAGAGGGTTTGGCAGTTGCCTACACCGTCACCTATAGGCTAAAGGTTGCCCTAGTTTTTGGCCACTAAAAACAACCATCCCATGTGAGCATTCGAGTCTTGGGCTTCTTGGTAGTTAGCTAATAGTACTGAGTATTAGCCGGGTCAGGTAGCCCCAACTGATACCGCACGCACTGCACCTAAGCCTAACCCCATCTGAAATGGGTCTCTACCGCGCTTAGGTTTTCTTTGTTGTGGGCTGATAGGTGGATTTGAACCTCCATAAATACACAACTTCTATGTTTCAATATGAAGTATGATCAAGGTGGCTTATTGAATTCCTACCCCCTTGATCCTAACCTAAGATATAAATTCTTTTTTGGTCCCTGTGCGGAGAATTTAGTGAGTTTGGTTAAGTTAGTTTTAGGTGTCTTTTCTTCACTTAGTGGGTGAGTGTGTTTGAGCATAAAATGGAAAAGCACATAGTTTGAAGATGTGGATATCGTTGATCCTTTACAAAATCCCCTATTTAAACGATGTTGTATTGTTCCTGGCTCAAATGGAAAACATGTGTGGATAATGGGCCGATCTCAAATTTTCCTAATTAATCTATGTGACTAACTATAGGGAGATGGTGAATTGTGAATATGGAGCATTCATATGCTTACCTAGGATCACCGGAGGGTGCAAAGGTAGCAGAGATTACTTTCTCTTCCATAAACAATTCAATCCTAGTCCCATAATTCCTAGTGAAAAATTGAACTAAACTAAAAAAATTTACACTAGAATAAAGAAAACTAGCTATGCATGTGTGGTCTTGGGCCACTTAATTGGACTAGTTATCTAGGTGTGAGTACCAAAATTTGCAAAAAATACATTTTTCGGAATGCAAGTTACTTTTCCCCCCTACTTAAACTATGTGTAAATTTTGCAAAAGTCAACTTGAAGTAAAACTGACACTAAGCCTACAAAAAGTAGCTAAAAGTGAGTTTTAAAAAGCTGTGAGGTACCATAACTAGTGTTGGCAGGTGTATTAGGGGATGCCAAACACTTTACAAGTAGAAAAAGATAGAATTTAGGGAGAAATTTCTCATTCTATAAATTGCGCACAAAAGGAAGAGACATTTGCACTTTTTGTGTGCGGGTCAGCATTGAACATGCACCCTATGCGTCTGTGAGGAAAAAACACGCGCAAAATCCTCCAAGTAAAAATATATTAGGAGTTGCTCTTCTTCAGTCTGTCACTCGAGGTGATTCTAGGGACTACAAGAGAAATCAAAGGACATTCAACTCCACTCCACAACTTAGACAGAGGTCTCCTTCTAAAATAAGGCCCAACCACATAAAATTGGTAATAAAATGTTAGTGGAGTTGCCAATTTTGTTGTGGTGTGTTTGGTGCATGTACGTATGAAATCAAACCACTTTAAAGGGTGTGGTTTACCCGTTTAAAATATTGGTAACATGTATAAAGAAGTGGAGTAACTTATCATACTATATATAAAAATAAGCATGCAAATGTAATATAAAAACTAAACTAAAGCTAAACATAAATAAACAGAAGCTTTGAACGAGTCAGACAACACAATAATGCAAACGGTGGCTCTAAGCCCCTCTCATTCAGAACTAGTAGTAAGGAGAAGAATAATTTACCCTCTTGCCAAAGGGCCCCTAGATAATGGTTCTAGGTCCCGATGCAAGGATGTGATTATCCCAAGCATTCCTCGGTGCAGTCTCCCTCTCTCTCTCTACTGTGTGGACTGAGCTTGTTGGGTGGCCAACAATTGAGTCCCTTTTGTCTTCAACTCTGGGGCATACACCACTGGTATTTCTTGGGCAATTATGGCCAGCATAACAATGTGATCACCAATTCTTCATCTCATGGTGGATTTATATAGGGGATTTCAAATCCTCCTTCCCTCACTTGGTACATTATGGATGGTGACCCAAGGGAGAGGTATGATTCCTCTGTGTGCTCCAAATATTCCATTGTGTGCTCACATAGTGTCTAAGGAGGCATTGGTGGCTATCCTTAGGCGGATTCCAGTAAGGAGTAACTTTTCCTTTGCTTTATGTTGTCTCGGATAGTGACATTTCACCACTCTCAGGAATGCATGCTTATCAGGCCAAAAGGTGTGTAGAAGGTACTCTTCTGTAATGCCTTCCAGCCCTGTAAATCCTTTGGCTTGACATTAATTAATGTTGTCTTCTACTGTATGATTTTTCAGTGTTAACAATATATATATATGTTTGTGTGTGTGTGTGTGTGTGTGTGTGTGTATGCTATATTTTCCCATTTAATGTATGATTTAATGATGATCACAATTTTGCATATTCCATAAATTTCTATCTAAAACATAATTAGCCAATGTATCTGTTAATGTATTCATGTGAATTGGAATATGCTAATATGTAATGTAATAAAAATTCCTTTCTAAAAGAAGAAAACACAGATACATTCTCAAAATCTGAGGGTGCCTAATGGAATATTTCCCATTGAGTTGGAGGACAACAAGATGTGAATCATGGTTTACAACCAATTCTCTAATGACAAGAGATATTTCTTCTGACAAAAGTTCAATAATTGCAAAATACTCAGCAATATTGTTAGTTGTATGACCTAAACAGATGCCTTGTAAATCTATTAACTCATCATTAGGGTCATATATAACCCTTGGCAGAGAGGATAAGTTTCAATTACTTCAGCAGGCACCATCAGTGAAACCGACATAAGGAGTTATAGACATCTACAAATCAAGTAAAACAAAATAAGTAGGAAAACTCCTCACAAAAATCACACCAAAACCAAACTGTACAAAAATGAAAAACACACTAATGTACAAAATTAATTATACAAAGAAATTATGCAAATACTTCTTAAGGTAAAGCCCAATACTGAGCTTATCCAAAGGGTTTCCCTCATAATCAAACAACTCATATGCCCCTTTTTGCAAAACACATTTAAAAATATATAGTCCATGCCACATTGGTTTGACTTTTCCTGCCCCCATCTTATCGTGAGATTGGTCATACAAAAGGACCAAGTCTCCTTTAGGGAATGCACATGGAGAAACAATCTAATCAAAATGGGCTTTGACTCATTTCTTCTGAGCTTCAGTAACTAAAGTGGTGAAGTGACGAGTTTCAGATCATTAATTTATAGATTTAGGAGACGTTCCTTTTTTGGTGAGGTATTGTGGAGTAATTCGACAACTAATTTGATTGAAGGGATCTCACATTCAATCGGTAGAGTTGCTTCCAGATGATACACTAGCTAAAAGGCAGTAAATCCGGTTGCACTCTTCTCCGAGGTTTACTAAGTCCAAAGAGCTGAAAAGAGCATGAGATGCTAGTTTAACTTGTGCATCCCAATGGTGCACTGAAGCATAGTAACTAAGACTTTTTTGACTGCTTCAACTTGGCCATTGGCTTGAGGGTAATATAGAGTCGATATTTCGTGTCGTAGACACAACTGAGTAGTCAGCTCAGACATCATGTAATGGAAGAAACAAGATCCATGGTTGGCGACAATGGCCTGAGGAACACCAAAATGGGCAATAACATGATTGAATAGTAATTGAGCAATAGTTTTACCATCAACATAATATGTAGGCATCGCCTCATCCCATTTGGTAAAATAGTCAATGACAATGATAATATAAGCATACCCCCCATCCAAGTGAGGGTTACATGTCATGAATTCAATGCCCCATTTAGCGAAAGGGATAATGGTAATAACTGGGTGTAAGGGTGTGGGTGGGGCACACATTTTCCATTGATAAATATGGCAAGTGTTACATTTTCAAACGAAAAGAACACAATCCTTGAAGATGGAAGGCCAAAAATACCCAGCCCAAAGAATCTTCTGAGGAGTGGCATATCTAGACATATGACCTCCACATGCTCGAGAGTGGAAATCATTGAGTGCTCTCTCAGCCTCTTCGAAAGTTAAACACAGACGAAGAATTGAGTCAACACCGATGTGATATAAGTATCTCCATTGATGCGATAAGGTTGAGAGTGATGTCGAATGTGTCAAAAATCATCTTTGGTAAACTCAGATCAGATGGTTTGGGTTTGGAGATACATGATGATATCACCATACCAAGGGTCGATAGTTCTGAGAAGAAAGAGAGTATCATCTGTAATCTAATAATCAAAGCTAGAAGAGAAAGATGCAAAGGGAAGGGAATATATTAATTCAGCAAATACCAGTGATTTTTTCAATTTGGCAGTAGTAAATTCAAGATCGAATTCCTGTAGGATGAAAATCCCTTTAGTATACTTGCCCCCAAGTAACATACGTGTCAAGATATAGGTCATGGGGTTTCAATCAGATATCACTGTAGTCATGCATTGTAAAATATAATGTGGAAAATGTTGCACAACTTAAATTGCACCTACAGCTAACTTCTCGACATGGGCACATCAAGTCTCAGTATCCATGAGATTACGGCTGAGGTAGTAAACAAAATGTTCATTGCCATCATATTCATATTGGACCAGTACCATACAAATAGTACTAGAAATAGCTAATAGATAAAGGAAATAATTACGATAGTAATTCAGGGCATGGAGTAAAGGAGCATTGATAATAATGACCTTTAAGGCATCAAAAGACTTTTGAGCAACTTCTTCCCATAGAAATGGGATGTCCTGTTTAAGCAATCATGTAAAATCTTTAGCTATCTCAACATAATTCGGCACAAAATGATGAAGGAAATTTGATTTCCCTTCTAAGCTCTGCAACTGATGTAAAGATGAAGGAGGGGGTAAGTTAACAATAGCCTCGACTTTCAGAGGATTGAGACAGATGCCTTCTTTGGAGATGAAAAACCCAAGGAGTTTTCTAGATTCAATGCAAAAGACACATTTATACGGATTAAATCAGATATTATAATGTCTATAGTGGAGAAAATTTTCTCGATGGTGAGCAGGGTGTTCATAGCGCTTAACTGAATCGGTGGGTAAATCATCTAGATAAGGTTGAACGATGTGTTTGATATGATGAAAGGCATATGAAATTTCTCATTGAAAATTGGCACTGACATTTTTTTATGCCGAAAGGGAATTTCTTGTAGGAAAAATTTCCCCAGGGATAGATAAAAGCATTGTTAAGTTGATTGGTTGGTACGATGTTAATCTAGTTATACCCAGAAAAACTATTCATAAACGAAAAGAGCTTACTCCCAGCACACTCATCAATGATTCAGTCAATGAAAGGAGTGGGATAGTTATCTTTCATACAAGCACGATTGATGTCACGATAATCAACACTGATGTAGATAATACCCTGCTTTTTATCGATACAGACTATATTAAAAACCCTATCTATCAAAGGGATTGGATATATGAACCCAACTTTGAGTTTTTCAACTTATCCCTTTATAACAGCCACCTTTATAGGATGCATGGGACAAAGTCACTGACGAACATGCTTCACGTTATGATAAGTCAGTATCTCGTGCACCACTATACTAGGATCAATGCCAGGCATCTCCTCATATGACCATGAAAAGACAGCCCAAAAATCTTTAAAAAGACTAATGTAAAGCTTGATCTCATCAGGAAAGAAAGTTACACCGATATGGATGTTCTCGACAATTCCTTGTTTGACATAAATGTCGAGAGGTATCGTAGCAGTAATGTTTCCCATGTTCCCTTTAGAAAATACCTCATGTGTTGAAATGGGTGTCTGAAGTGAACAATATTGAGCATGGGAAGCAAAAAAATTTATACATGGAAAAAATACTCTAGGGCTTCGAAGAAACTAAGAATGATGATGAGCTGTTTCCCAGGGTGTTTTCTCAAGAGACATGCTTTCCACGATACTTTCATCGAGAGGAAACGTCTCAAAGGATCAGGAGAATCTGAAGAACCAAGGCAAGGAGATTGTGAGTACGCGTCAAAATGCATACTTGAAATAGTATGATCAGGATCAGGAGCAGAAGTCAAAACAATTTCATAATAATTGACTTCAATACGAATTAACTACATGAAATCTCTTAAAGAATAAATTTGATCGGGAGAAGGAATGATCGAAGGTTCAGATGAAGTAGAGATCATATTGACCTGAGCAGTGTTCGAAGGTGGGAGAGAAAAAAAACCCATTAAGGTAGAATATTTGAAAATTCCTACCCCCACACTTTCATATGTTGCGGTGGTATGCTCCACATATGGAACATTTATTTCCGAGTAAGTAGAAGAAAAAAAGGAAAACTCATCAAAATTAATGAGCTTCCCTTGATGTGGGAAATGAATAACATGAAATAGAGTGGATGGCACATAAAGCATAGTGTGAGTCCAACTGTGACCGAGTAGAATATTGTAATTGAGTTTGGCATCAACTACTTCTACTTTTACATTGACTATTGTTCCTTCCAAGGCGATAGGAAAGTTAGGGATAATACCAAAAGGACGCGAATCTCTTCCATCGAAAGCCTCCAAAGTGTTAAGAGAATAGACAAGAGTCAGAGATGTAGAAATTTAAATACAATTATGTATTGTCTGGATTCTCCTGATCTAACAATTATATGCCACTGTAAATACAGATCGCTTCTACAAAAATATTTGCGGAAATTTAAAACATGATCGCCAATTACAAACACATGAAGAAAGATCAATCACACATAACACAGATGCTTTTACCGAGAGAGAATAAAGATAAAACCCCACTATAATATATTATATATATATATCATGGATCATGAAACAATCTCATACAAATCTCTAATCCAGGAGCTCTCAGTACAATATACAATTGTCTCACACTGTCATACAAAAATTGGCAAATACATGCGCCAATTTACTGCCTCCTGACAGCTTGCCTCCACTGCACAATCCCTGATGATCATAATCAATGAATGAATGAAATCTTGCTTGCCTTGAATGTGCAATCATCATTGGCATCTCCAACGTGTGTGTGGTTGCATGAGTGCACCCATTAATGTCACCACTAATAGTCAAACTGTCCCTTTCACCTATCTCTCAACTATGTCTCCACTAGATTTGACATGCATGCAGTTAACAGTAGAAAATCTTCAGTTGCATGTGAGACCACTGCTTGTGAATTAATTAAATAATTAATTCACTAATCTCTCACTAGTGTATGTTCAGTTACAAATAGTACAATTGAGTTTAACTCACTTAACTGAGTTAAACTACTTTACAACTCACATAACTACACATCCAACTATGTTACAACTTCAAATCACTCAATTACAACTAATTCCACTTGCATGTCCCACCAACCAACCTTTGAACTCGAATTTCCCTTAGCTAACTGGCTTTCCACTTCATTTAACTATTTCCAAGTGCTCCATGAGAATAGATTAATGTTTATTGTCCAACTATTATTAAGGGATAATAATAGTCGACATGCATCTATAAATAGACATGAAATCTATAAATAGACTTCGCACATACATCTAAAAATATAACATCACCTATAAATAGAATTTTCTCATCCGTTTTAAAAATATACTTACAACTAAAAATAGGATGAGGCTCAATCCTAGTGTAGGTGCTTAATTTTTGCTAGGATCATCATCTTGTTGAATTTCAACCCTCCCTCTCAACAAGAAAGGGATTATCCTTCACCCCGATCCTGTATCTATGGGATTCAAATTTTCTCCTAGTGAGTGCCTTCGTCAAAATATATGCATCCTGATATTCTGTGGGAATGTAATGAGGCAACATGATCTTTCGCTGCACACAATCTCTGATATGATGATACCTGACATCTATATGCTTAGATCTATCATGAAACACATGATTAATTGAGAGTTTAATGCAACTATAATTATCACAATGAATCACTGTAGGGTCTAAATGAGAACCAAACAAACAACCTATGATATTTCTCATCCAAATAGCTTCACACGTAGCTTGACTTGTTTCCGTGTATTCCAATTTCTTTGAACTGAGTGCAACATACCTCTATTTCCTGCTGTATCAAGAAATAGTTGTAGATATGATAATGAAGACCCCTCCTAATATGATTTTTTAGTCCATTTGGCTACCCGACCAATCGGCATTCATGAAGCCATGTAACTTCACCTCATTCGTCTCTTTGTACCATAATCCATACTCATATGTACCCCTCATGTATCTCAGGACATGCTTGCTCACGTTCCAAAAGAGCTTGGTAGGATTAACCATCGCTTGACTAAGCTGGTTCACTGATGTTGTGAAACCAACTCAAGGGGGCAACCTCCAATACATTACATGAATGAACAATCTTAGATGATACAAATGACAAAATCTCCTTTCTATATATAGGAGTCCATGGGGCCACAATGTAATGCTAGTGGGGCCACAATGTAACCCTAGCTGACCTAATAATAATAATTTAAGGGCACAATAATAACAATATGGGGGTTACAGGGGTACAACAATAATAATAAGGGGGGCTACACTAACATAATAAGGGATTTCACTATTAATATAGGGACTTAACAACCTAATAGGATATGTCTAGTATTGTATTCACTAAATACATTAGTAAACCCACTAACTATCGATAGACAGTAGCATCCACTACCTCTCTAGATGTAGTATCCTATTTCCTCTAGTTTCCTTGAAGAGGAGTATCCATGGGTTTGTATCCCTCAATGTGAAACTTACTGAGTATCTCCCTTGCATACTTTCGTTCAGACACAAAAATTTCACCATCTTGCTGCCATATTTCCAATCTAAGGAAAGAATGAGGGAGGACCATATCCTTAATCTCGAACTCCTTTGCAAGGTCCTCCTTGCATGGGTGTATCAGCTGCTCATCATCAGTTAGTATTAAATCATCAACATAAAGAACAATGATTAAAATATTACCCTCCACCAGAATTTGGTATAGGTTTACATCCTCCTCACCCTTGGTGAAGCCAAGTCTGGTGAAATAGTTGTCGATCTGAGTCTACCAAGCACGGGGTGCTTGCTTCAGCCCATACAATGCTCTTTTGAGTCTACACACATGTGACTCACTGATGAAGATCTCAAATCCTTCAGGATTATCAATGTACAATTCTTCCTCAATGATCCCATTAAGGAACGTAGTCTTCACATCCATCTGATGAATGTGCCAACCCATCTGCACTAAGAGAGCAAGGATGGTCCTTATGGAAGAATATCGTGTGACAAGTAAAAAGGTTTCTTCATAATATATCCCATCGATCTATGAGAAGCCCTAGGCCATAGATCTGGCCTTGTATTTCTCAACACTCTCATCAATAGCTTGCTTTACCTTGTAGATCCATCTTGAACCTATCACTGATTTATCAACCGTCCTTGGAACAATTTTCCAAGCACTGCTTCTGACAATGGCGTCATACTCCTCCACCATTGCATCTACCAATGTGGGCTCCTGCACTACTTCTTGAAAGGAATATGGCTCAATCACAATACATTTTCTCATGATAGCCATGTATCCAATGAATTGGTCAAGCGACTATCTTTGTCTGCGTTGTGAAGTAGGGACTCCTACATTCTGCGCAGCATCAAGTTTCGGCCTCTCATCTTCTGTAGTACGCCTTCTACTAGTTTTGATGTTTGGCTCTGCGTGAGTGGAATACTCCACTCCATGAACCTCCTCTTATGGCTGATCCACATCTAGAGACTCATTTTTGGGAACCAAAAGTTTCTTCTCCGCATGTAAGTCTAATTCCCTCTCAACCGACAACTTAATGGATTTCTCCTCATTTAATTTTATATCTCGTTGCACCACAGTAATTCGACTGTTCAGAAAATACACACTATAATCATGGGGTGTTTCTATGTACCCCAAAAATATCCCAACTTTAGCAATCGGCCCCAGGTTCTTCCTGGCATTCTTGGTCACATCCACATAAACAGATGAGCCAAAAATATTAAAGTGAGAAACATCCAATTTCTTGCCAGTAAAAGATTCTTCATGTGTACTCATGCCAAGTATTCTATGAGGACAAAAAATTTTCACATAAACTGCAGTGTTGCATGATTCCACCCACAAATTCATTGGTAGGCCCTGATCATGCAGCATTGCTCGTGCTGCACCCATGATCGTTCTATTCTTCCTCTCCGCGGCCCCATTTTGTTGTGGGTTATGAGGCACTATGAGTTCTCTTCTAATTCCTTCTTTTCTGCAGAATTTTTTGAATTCATTAGAGATTTATTCTCCACCATTATAGCTCCTTATAGCCTTCACTTGCTTCCCCAACTCTTTCTCCATCAATTCCTTAAACTCACAAAACTTTGAGAATGTTTGATCCTTCTTGTACATGAAGAATATCCAGCATTTAGGAGAAAGTTCATCAACAAAAATAACATAATACCTATTTTATTTTGTTGAAGCAACCAAGAATGGTCAACACACTTCATTGTGAACTCTCTCCAGGATCAATGAAGCATGGTTCTCCTTTTCATGAAAGGTGGAATTTACATATATCCCCATGGTGGAACCCTTCCACTGATCTAACAGAGTAAGTGTTCCCACTGGAAGTCCAATAGATATTTGATGCATGAATTTCAAGGCTCCATGATGAAGATGGCCCAATTCTTCCTCCAGATTTTAGATATTCTTAACTCGAATCCCTATCCTCTTGGCTTGAACCATTGTTTTAGGTCACAAGAAAGATTTTCCTTCTCTGAAAAAAATGCCATATCCTCTGTCTTCCAACATCATGACTGAGACCAATTTTTTGTTCAGACTTGGAACATGCATAACATATTTCAATTGAAATGGTTTACCTAAATTCCTCTCAAAGTTAATGGTACCAATTTTGATCTCACCGTATCATACATCGTCGCCCATAGCTATATGCATTTGGAGATCTTTCTCCTCTAAGTCACTGCAAAGCTCCTTATATCTCGTCATGTGGAAGGAAGCACCACTATCACGATACCACATTGATCCCAATGCACTTGAAACCAAGCATGTGATGAGGGAGAAATAAAGTTCAAATTTCGAGGCAAGGGCCTCACCAGCTGCAACTCCAACAATCTTCTTGTTCTTCGTCTTCTGTGGGCAGTTAGTGGTGACATTCTCATGTTCATGACAGTGAAAACACTTCACTGGGGAAAAATATAACTTCTTGCCTTTAGACTCATATTTTGAATGGAATTTTATCCCCTTTCCTTTCCTTTCCTTGGAAACCAAAGCACAATAATCTTCATCATCATGCTTTGATGAAGATCCATCTATGGTGTTCCGCCTGAACTCCTCGTGAACTAGATCTGACCACAGTCATTCCCAATCCAGAATTTTTTCCCATCCGTTGATAGATTCTTGATAACTGTGCTAACTCTTAGGAAGTCCCAAGATAGCCAAGCTCACCAAATAATCATCAAAAACCGTGATTCCCACACCCCCCAGTTCATCCCGACATTGGACAAAATTTGTGAGATACTTTGGCATATTGTTGCCCTTCTCCATGTTCATCTTTCTGAGTTTATCCTTCAGTGCTAATTTCCTATGGTCGCTGCTACTTTTAAAAATATCCATCAAATTCCTCCACATAGCATATGGAGTGGATTTCCCATTAAGGCTTGAGACAATGTGGTCTCGTACACCCTCTAACATAATCCTTCTCATCTTTCCTAATTTATTTTTCCATGCATCAAGTAATGAAACATCCGTCGAAGTGGGATTAGTAACATCACTATCGACGAATTCCTTCAAGCCATTATCTTGAAGCATCACCTCCATCCTGTCCTTCGAGGCAATGTAGTTCGAGCTTCCCTCGAGTGCATACTCTAGCTGCAAGCCATTGAAAGCCATTTCGATGTTTACTCAACTGTCGCACCAAGAAATTCTTGCAGAAAATTAAAATTATTTCCGCCAACAAACTCAGACACTGCTTCAAAATTGCAATATTCCATGCTCTGATACTATGTAGAAATTCTAATACAATGTAATATTCCTAAATTAGCATGCAACTAATGGGAATATTAATTTTGTTTTTAACACCTAGTTAGATGAATAAATGGGTAAGGAGGCCCATACATATCATAAATAGGAATAAAATCCCTCATGATGTAAAAATGGATCATAATAATAGCTGCATCTAGCACCCTCATGTGTGAACAAGGGAAAATCCATGTGGATAAGGTCAATTTTGACCAAGTCAACAACGCCGGTATGGATGAAGTAGCTCATCAATGGAGACAACGCAGTGATAGTGGGAGGAAGATTCCTAGAAGGTGGAAACCCTAATGAGTGGGACCCACGGTAAGAAATCTCACACTTGTTTATAAGGAGGGCAAGGTAGCCATAGTGAGGCATGTTATTGATTATTGATTTTATGGTCTGCATGACTATTTTTCATTCTTCAGCTATTTAGTTGAGATTGCTGTGTTGTTTAGCACCGAGTGTTCCCAAGTGGGAATCCCATCTCCTTTCTTGGGAGGCCTCTTGGAGGAGCTTACACTTCATTTTTTCACACTCAGGCTTAAGGCCAAGCATCAGTCTTCAGCTACAACATTATTTCTATAGAGAATAGTGTTGTGTTGTAGGGTGTTGCAGTGGAGGGTTGAGAAACCCACTTTTGGAGCTAGTTTTTCAGAGGAGGAAGAATTGCTCTGTTTGGGAGATCAGTGAGGAATATTATGGAGTATATTTCACATCTTGGAACTTGGCCAACATATTTTCCATCTCCTACAACGTGATTTCCCTCTTTCACTACGTTTTCAGTGAGCATCTGGAGTGAGGGGTTGCAGTTTTTGATTGGAGGGTGACATCTTTAGTGATTGGATCAGCCTTTCAATAGAAGGATATATTGGAGGAGGTATATTTCATCACATGTATCATCTTCAACAATATCCATCTAGATATCGAGTTGCAACTGCTATTCATCCCTAGGGCTACACTCGTCATTTTTTCATTCTTTTATATTTCAGGAAATCCTTTTCGGATTGTCTTGAAATTGTGTTTGGGGGTTTTAGATCTTTACTCCCGGAACTTCTTGAGCCATAAATTTGAAGATATATCATATTGTACATTTCTAGTAGCAGTGCACCATCTAATACTGTGCTTTACCTGTTCTTGGGAATTCTGCTATGTACCAGCATTTCACTTTTTGGCATATGTATTCATGGGAGGCTTGTTTGCCTTGATTATCTGAGTTGTGCCCACTTCTATTGTGCTTATTTGCTACTGATTTACATAATAAAATGGCTCCATGGTTTTCATACATTGTGGTGTAAAGTTATTCACTGCTATTTCCATTTTTGTGTTCATATATTGATGCTTCCCCATTTTGGGATATTACAGTGGTATCATAGCATAATCTTGGCTCAGCCTATGGATCTCAGCCATTATGCTATCAGAAGGAGAAGAAGAAAAGATGCGTAGAAAAGAAAAAAATAAAACTCCATTATTTGGAGGAAGGAAGGAAGAGAGGCTCTCAAAGCTTCTTTTTCAAACTATACAGAGCATTCATGGAGATATCAAGAAGATGAAAAGTGAGATGTAAAAGTAATATCCAAAGAGGTTTGAGTCTGAAGAAGGCCCTAGATTTTTGCATGATGAGTGTGAACATGAAACCACACATTATTATTCACAGCGCAGTCATATGCCCAAATATACTATGAGGGAGATGAATGAAGAACAAATGCCTAAGAAGGAGACTCTTAGGGATTATCTGCAAGAATATGAACCTTAGACTAAGAGGTTCAAAGATCACATCAACTTCCAAGAGTTTTGCAAGATCAAGGTGGAGAGGAGAAAGAAGAATGATGTGGGTAGATGCTTTCTATCGTCTTTTGATGGTTCACCTCAATGTTCAGCTAGGGCTTGGGTGGAGGAGCTAGACATCTATTTGCAGCAACACCAAGTTTCCGAGATTGAAGCCATCAAAGTTGCAACACTGCATTTTGAAGGTAAGGCTTATGCTTAGTGGATATTTGAGTCCTTTTCATTAAGAAATGAAAATACTTCTTCTTATGCAAAGTTCACTAGGATAATAGTGGAAAGTGTTTATGAGAAACATTTTGAAACACCTTTGGTGGAGCTAAGCAAACCTAAACAAACAAAAACATTGCATGTGTTGGAGGAATCTGTAAACCCAACTCCACTTTAGAAAACTATTGAAGGGGCTGATATCTTGCATAATACCTTGCTAGAGGCAAGATCTGTATATCATACTATTGGAAATAAGGGCATGGAGATCTTCTTCTCAAAATAGGATCCTCTTATTGAAGGGTTGCCCATTCATATTGGAGAAGGAGAAAAGGTTGGGGGTAAGAACACTATCACATCTAGAGCATATATAGCACCTCATGGAGAGGAAGGTGGAGCCCTTACTTCCAAAAGAGGGATTATTATATGTTCACAAGGAATCCCAAAGGATCTCACATGTGGAGATCAAGGCACAACCCATGAACAACATGTGCCATTATTGACAAATTGTGAAACCATGTAGATGTCAAAAGGAGGAGGTAGGGTGGATGACCAACATCATATGATGAGGAGAAAACAACCCTATTTATTTCAGGAGGTGGATGCATAGAAGAGGCAGACTGATTTTCACAGTGAGGGTATGGAAAAAATTTTCCATTCAGATATGTAGTCTACTCTTGATATTGATGTCTCATGGCATGGAGGCATTCCATCGGGGAGACCACCAAACCAGGAGATGATGAGGGATGCTTCACACTTGGTTGCACAATTCATTGATTCCAGAGGGGTGAGGACCTTGGGAGAGCTTGATATATTGCTGAGAGTCTTGGGTAGACTCAAGGAGAGGAGAGCAATTCTCCCAACATCATCATTACCCACTCTCATTTTAGATTATGCGCTATGGCAAGAGCAGCACGGGAAGGATAACAACCTTCCAAATTGCATATTTGGCATGGGAGATTTCAAAGAGGACGATGACCATATGACAAGTGTTCTTTGTGATAGATCATCATCATTGTGACTATGGAGGATAGATCCATATTGGAAATACCAACTGTTGGTCGATTATTCCAAGGATATTTCTACTTGTATGATATTGGATGACCAAGTGCATGAGGAGGGATATTCGGTCAGAGATGAGGTCATCTACTATCATGGTAGGATCTTCTTATCTAGATCTTCCAAGCTTAAGGAGAAGTTACTACAAGCAGCTCATGCAAATTTTCTCTTCAAACACACTTATTCAATGAGAGCATACCACACCATCATGGAGGGGTACACTTGGGAAGGCTTTGAAGAGGATATATATCAGCATTTGAGGAGATGCATGGATTATGTGGAGATGCAGGAGATACATAACTCTTTGGGGGAGTTATCAAAACCACCTCTTCC
Source organism: Pinus albicaulis (assembly GCA_034641835.2). Taxonomy (NCBI): domain Eukaryota; kingdom Viridiplantae; phylum Streptophyta; class Pinopsida; order Pinales; family Pinaceae; genus Pinus; species Pinus albicaulis. The sequence continues at coordinate 1,367,735,782 of CM076578.1, forward strand.
CTCTTTGAGGATGAGAGGGGATTTATCTATGAGCCACTCCATTTGCATTTGCAAAACATATGGTAAGGATACTGCTTGGTTGCATAATGATTTATGTAATGAATATGTGCATTCCTTAACCATATATTTGCAGGACATTTCTCAAGGAAGGAGCATTCTTCCTTCTAGACTTCATGGTCTACTTGAGGTCATGAGCAGCATTGATGATGGCCACTCCCTAAGAGGTATTGGCAAGATGATATCTTATGCAGGGTATGCTCACTTTGCACCGTATACCATACACTTTCTCCAAACTTGTGAGGAGATTGGGGTAGCAAAAAAATGGTTGGGAAGCCACACATCATGCCATTTTATGATGCAATTGAGAGTAAAACTACGTTGGTTGCACTTAAGGGACCATTTTCCTTCTCCCTTGTTACATATGGCACCAAGCATGATTCTAATTATGATTCCCTATGTTGATGTTGTTCTTATCTTTGTTGGGAGCATGTTTGGAGGACAGACACATTGGTTGTATGTGTCCATGGGGAATGAAAATTCCCACAGCTTTTATGCTCCATGCTTCAAGAGGAGTATGGGAGATGATATGGCCACTACATTAAATCACTTTCTTCTTTATGAGGTAGGCCATGTGATTGTTTGGAGCACTTGGGTTATATCTCTCATGAACAATTGGGAGGAACTTTTCTATGAGTTGCCATGTTGGGAGGTGACTCATTTTGTATGGATGATAGCTTGGGGATGGAGATTCCACATGGGAATGATATTTCCCAATGAATTTCATATTACATAGCTCAAGAGGACCTCTAGACATCACCTTGTTTCCTCCTTGGGTACTTTAATTATTCATGGTGATAGCTATTTGGGATGGTCACCAAAAGCTAACTTACATACTTGGGAGGGGAAATACGGAGATTTATTGATGAGACAACATCTTATTCCTTGGAGGAGTTTATCATATGACGATGCTACAGGAGGAGGATAGGAGGCTCTTTAGTTCTATCCTTGCAGATTCTTGAGGACAAGAAACATTTGGGAGGGGAGGAATGTAATTTTCCTAAATTAGCATGCAGCTAATGGGAATATTAATTTTGTTTTTAACACCTAGTTAGATGAATAAATGGGTAAGGAGGCCCATAAATATCTTAAACATGAATAAAATCCCTCATTATGTGAAAATGGATCATAATAATAGCTGGATCTAACACCCTCATGTGTGAACAGGGGCAAATCCATGTGGATAAGGTCAATTTTGACCAAGTCAGCAATGGATGGAGTAGCTCATCAATGCAGAAAGTGTTGTGATAGTGGGAGGAAGATTACTAGAAGGTGGAAACCCTAATAAGTGGGACCCAAGGTAAGAAGGCTCACACTTGTTTATAAGGAGGGCAAGGCAGCCATAGTGAGGCATGTTATTGATTATTGATTTTATGGTCTGCATGACTATATTGCATTCTTCAGCTGTTTAGTTGAGATTATTGTGATGTTTAGCACCGCGTGTTCCTGAGAAGGAATCCAACATCCTTTCTTGTGAGGTCTCTTGGGGGACATTGCATTTAATTTTTCCACACTCAGGCTTAAGGCCAAGCATCATTCTTCAGCTACAACGTTATTTCTGCAGAGAATAGTGTTTTGTTGTAGGGTGTTGCAATGGAGGGTTGAGAAACCCACTTCCAGAGCCAATTTTTCAGAGGAGGAAGAATTCACCTCTATGGGAGATCCGTGAGGATGATTCTAGAAAATATTTCACAAATTGGCACTTGGCCAACATATTTTCCATCTCCTACAGCGCAGTGTCCCTCTTTGACTGCGTTATTTCAGTGAGCATCTGCAGTGAGGGGTTGCAGTGTTTGATTGGAGGGTGAGATATTTAGTGATTGGATTAGCCTTTTACTAGAAGTATCTATTGGAGGAGGTCTATTTCATCACATGTATCATCTTCAGCCATCCCCATCTAGATATCGATTTGCAGCTGCTATTCAGCCCTAGGGCTTCATTCCAACATTTTTGCATCCTTTCATATTTCAGGAAATCCTTTCTGGATTGTCTTGAAATTATGTTAGGGGGTTTTAGTTATTTACTCTTGGCACTTATTGAGCCATAAATTTTCATATCTATCATATTGTACATTTCCAGTAGCAATGCACCATCTAAGACTGCACTATACTTGTTCTCGGGAATTCTGCTATGTAGCAGCATTTCACTTTGTGGCATATGTATTCATGGGAAGCTTGTTTTATATGATTATTTGAGTTGTGTCTACTTCTATTGTGCTTATTTTCTGCTGATTTACATAATAAAATGGCTCCATGGTTTTCATACATTTTGGTGTAAATTTTTTCACCGCTATTTCTAGTTTTTTGTTCATATATTGCTGCTTCCCCATTTTGGGATATTACATACAATTATGTATTGCCTGGATTCTCTAGATTTAAAAATTATATGCCACTATTAAATACGTAATCACTTCTACAAAATCTTTGCGGAAATTTAAAACACAATTTCCAATTGAAAACACATGAAGAAAGATCAATCACACATAATAAATATGTTTTTACTGAGAAAGCATAAAGATAAAAACCCCACTATCATATATTATGTTTATATCATGGACCATGAAAAAATCTCATACAAAAATATAATCCAAGAGCTCTGAGTACAATATATAGTCTTCTCACACAGTCATACAAAAATCGTCAAATACATGCACCAATTTACTGCCTCCTGATAGCTTGCCTCCACTGCACAATCCCTGGTGATCACAATCCCTGAATGAATGAGATCCTGCTTGCCTTGGTCGCGCAATCCTCATTATCATCTCCAATGTGTGTGTGGTTGCATGAGTGCACCCACTAATGTCACAACTGATAGTCAAGTTGTGCCTTTCACCTATCTCTCAACTAGGTCTCCACTAGATCTACATGCATGTAGTTAATAGTAGTAAATATTTAGTTGCATGTGATACCACTGCATGTGAGTTAATTAAATAATTAATTCACTAATCTCTCACTAGTGTATGTTTATTTACAACTAGAACAACTGAGTTTAACTCACTTAACTGAGTTAAACTACTTTACAACTCACATAACTACACATCCGACTCTGTTAGAACTTTGAATCACTTAGTTACAACTAAGTCCACTTACATGTCCCACCAACCAACCTTTGAACTCTAATTTCCCATAGCTAATTGGTTTGCCACTTTAGTTAACTATTCCCAAGTTCTCCATGAGAATAGATTAATTTTTATTGTCCAAATATTATTAAGGGATAATAATATTCGACATGCATCCATAAATAGACATGTGATCTATAAATAGACTTTGCACATAACTATAAAAATAGAACATCATCTATAAATAGAATTTTCTCAACATCTATAAATAGACTTCTGCTATAAATATAATTTTCTCATCTATTCCAAAAATAGACTTACACCTAAAAATAGCCCAAGGCTCAATCCTAGTGTAGGTGCTTAATTTTCACTAGGATCATCATCTTGTTGAATCTCAAAAGGAGAGCCGATGTCTTTCCACAAGACACAAACATGATACAAGAGGATGCACTCTCATCCACGAATGACCGATGGATTGTATTTCCATTAATAATGACATGAACAAGGAAAGTAAGTTGGTGGGGGAGATGTGGAGGGTGATTCTATAGGTCGAAAGTAATGAGACTAGAATTAGTCAGATCAATTCCTCCAATAGCAGATAGTAGTGATTTTCATTATCAAGGATAAATTTGAAGAACCTCTAATGTAGACATAGAGGAACGTGCCTGAGCCAAATCCTCAACGATATTGTAATTTTTAGCTGCTCGGGAATTTGGATAATAATAGGATTTTCAAATCACACCTTTCGAAGGTGGTCGGATAACAGGATTGGTACTAGACCTTTATATATAAAGAGGACTAGAAGAGGGTGGAGGAGAAGGAGTAGGAGCATTGCAAATTTATTTCTCTGCCCATTGATGAGAGTGAGTGGAATAATCCTTGGACGTGGTGGCCACAAAAATTGGTGCTGGTCCATTCATCATAAACACTTGGGAACTCAACGAGGAAGAAGATGTAGGTTGCTCAACCATTTGAGTTTTCTTAGATGGAAATGGTTCTTTAAGTACAACAATAGTTCCTCGAGTATATTTCAGTAAACAACTAACTTCATCCTGTCGTGGATAGTATTTAGTGTATTGTTCGTCGTCATAGATTAAGCAAGGGTACTTAGGCTTGCTCTTGGTTCCATCATCAGTATGAGGTTTGGGAGAATCCTGTATCAGGGCATCATATTTGGATTTTCCTTTGCCCTTCTTTTTTACCCCTGGAAGATTTTTCTGTTGCGGTAGATTGAACGACATTAACCTCCACAATTTTACCAGAATTCAAAGGATTATGCAGAACAAAATCTGAGGAGGAAGTGGATTTATGCTTACCATAAGAAGACATCCGAGAACTCTGGGTAACTGATCCAATGACTGCGTCGACAGGTGGTGTTGTCGGAGCTTTAAGAGTTTCAGGTTTAATGGAATCAAGTGGAGTGTCATGCAAGAGATCATACAACATGCCAGACTGGGAATAGACCAGATCAAGATATTATGCATGAGCAATGGCTTGCTCTTCTATGACGCATGCCCCCATAGCAATATCCTTGGTGATCTAATTAACGAAGGATTTGGTGAACCATTCATTTAAGAGTTGATTAGGAATTTTAAATTTGATAGAAAAATGTAATTTTCTCCATTCATGGAAATGATCAGAGATGTGTGTAGTAGTATCTTGCTTCAAGGATGTAAGGAGGTGACTTCTCGTTTCATAGAAAATGAGTAACTAGAAGTGTGTGAGAAAAGCCATAGCGATAGAGTTGAAATATTGGAAGGTTCCATGAGGAAGGTCGATGTACCACATGGCAGCGGCACCAGTAAATGTTCTCCAGAAAATACGTAATCGAATAGTGTCATCAACCCAATATTTAGAAGAACACCAAATATGGCAGGTCATGACATGTTCCTAGGGGTCTTCCACAGACTTGCCTTCAAATTTGGGGTAATCATTCGGGAATTTGGTAGGAACTAGAATCCAATATGGATTATGAAGGATGAAATATTTAGTTATTCTTGACACATCAAGTAGTTCTAATGTTGTAAGGAAAGGAAATTGCAGATTGAAATGCATAATCAACCTTTGATAAAGGCCCATTTGAGGATTCCAACCAGGTTGGGAGAAATTATTCTCCCATGGGTTTTTTCTGGAAGGGTTTTTTCCATAAGGATTGAAAACCTACTTATTTTGACCATATCTTGGTTGTTGACCAAAAAAATGATTTTGAATTGCAACAGACCATTGAGGTCCAGTCTGAGCGTAATTTGCAGAATATGGATTTTTCTCCCACTGAAAGTTTTGGAACACAAAGCCTTGTTTTTTACCTTGTGAACCCAAAATGTAACCTTGGGAACCCAAAACTTGACCTTGTGAGCCCAAAGGTTGACCTTGAGGCTATTGGACAATACCTTAAAGATTTGATATCATGATACAATGTAGTTGTTGAGGTTGGCGAGGTTGCCCCTCAGAACTAGGTGGACCCGAATGAAAAAATATCTCAATTTTGTGAGATGAGGGTTGTCCTTGTTGGAGAAAAGGTTGGCCTTGCTGAAATTAAGGTTTTCCCTGTTGAACAAAAGGTTTTCCCCATTGAGAGTAGGAAAACTAACCTTGATGGGAAAAATGTTGGCTGGCTTGTGCATAAGGCGATGCTTGTTGTACATAGGGCTGACCTTGTTACACATAGGGATGTTGTTAACCAAACATAGGCCCTTGCTGATACGCATAAGCCCCTGAATGAATTATATACTGCCCTTGAAATCCTTGCAGATTCATGAAAAAGGTCAGCAAATGTTGAGAACCAAATGGGACATAGGACTGCGGGTTGAGTATCTCGTCTTGCAAAGTTTGCTGATACTAATCATATGTTAACCCTGCCAAACCAGATGATCCATAAGGCATAGGGATACTACCAACAGGTTGAGAATATCCCAAGATGTGATTTTTTAACCTACTGAAATATGACCCAACTGAATATTAAGAGACCTTCGACAGGGATGGCCCTCCACCAATAAATGGAATCGACAAAATCGATATAGAAACATTGATGGGAGGTGCCAAAACACTAATGCAAATAGTTAGCTATGTGTGAATAAATGTAACTTTTGTTTCAGTAGGGATGGTAGAGGATGCACTAGAGACAAATGGACCAGATGGAGGTATCGTGGTAGTTTTCTAGATGGTGTTGTGATACAAAGACATGGTACTTGAAACACCCGAAACTAGAAGTCCTAAGGACATGTAACCTTGTCGAATGGATGGCTAGGTAGAAGGCTGAGAGGCCTTCCCCCAAAAGCGTAAGTATTTAGGAGGGAAATAGTTCCCCTCGTATAAAGTCTCATCCATACCACTAATGGTGCTTGAAACCTCAAGGGGAGATGAAACCTATCCTTCAGAAGCGATTGGTGGAAATAGCTAACGAGCAGTAGCATGATGCGTGGATGGTGAAGGTGGAAAACGTACACTAGGTGCATTAAACAGACTATACTATCATTTAGGGGAGACATATACGGAATCGAATAACTAATTCCGAGGAGTTTCGTCAGGAGGAGACCGAGTAGCAAGAGGTTGAACACTTGGAAGGATTCCAAGCTCAAAACTTTGGCCTCCAACCAATGGTGAAGCGTCAGAAGAGACTTGCGACGATGTCTCTTCAGAAGAGGATGAGGAAGGGGAAGCTAAAATTGATGGTTCAGCCACAATGAATTGACTCAAAATCAAAAGAGGAAAAGAGGTGATCAATTCAAGGATTTAAAATATATTCACAAGGATTTACTCATGATGTGGCTGAGAAATATCTTAACGAGTAAGCCATGTGATCACGGGAAATTGATTTTAGAACTTAATAAATAAAAAATAAAAAAGGGTGAAGTAGGCATAAAGGATTACGAGGTATCCGTGAACTATAATATACACCTTAGCAAATAAATTTACCAAGGACTTAGTTTATGATAGCCAATCTCCTCAAATGTTGTGTTTGGTGTATGATGTCTACAAGGTGGCCGACTCAGTTACCTATGGTAGGTTTGCAGCCTAATGGTGTCTCCTAAAATATAATCTATGGTATGTGGGAGTCCAAGTCCGTAGTATTGTTCTCTAATGCGTAACCGTTCAATGAGAGCATCCCAAATATACTTATTATACATTAATATACTTCTGTATGTGGGATGGGATATCACCCCCATATTGTAACGTAGACTGTTAGTGACAAATCCTATGTTTTACGATGTCAGAACACGTCTCTATCCTATATCTCTAAATTTTTTTCATTAGGCTCCAAATTCTCCATAGTTTGATTGAATGAATTTTAGAGTATATCTTGAATTAGGTCCCTGTTTCAAAGCCCTACTAATGTCACCTGAATTTGTAGGATGCAGCTATATGAGAAAAAGTAACCATTCATTTCGATGAAATCTATGCTAATTAGGAATAAGAAGATCACTCAATCAATGCAAAAATCAAGAAAATACACTAAATGACAATTTTCAAAATTCTTCAAGTGCATGAACTAAATAAAAATGAAAATTTATTTCGTTCTCCTAATTTTCACTGAATTCCCTGAAACTAACCAAAATTAAGTTCTCCCCTTAAGATGAAAAATACAATGCTACATTTTTTTTTCTTTTCAATATAAACACAATGTGAAAAGATTCACTAATCAATTCGAATATAATCAAATTCTTAGAGTATTTATCTAATGAAATTCCTCACAATGTTACAAAATGCAATAATCAACACACTAAAGAGAAATCTCACAACATTTTCTCCAAACAAGATATTCTTCACACTTTTCACACCGATTAATCACACAAAAAGGATGTTTCAGTTGAATACAAGCAATGTGATATATGCTTTTTGACTGAAAAGAGAATCAAATGTACATGGGATAGACACTTAAAGGCTCTAATCACAAAAATCAACTAAAAAACAAAAAAAAAATCAAACCAAAAGGTTCAAAAATGGATGACAGAACTGACCCAATAGCACGTATAGAATCCAACATAGGATGGAACCAACCAAATGAATTGAGAAACCTAGAAACCCTATGGTGAAGAGGATGCATAGTTTCAATGAAAGGGGACCAAAACTGAACTAAATGAGACAATCAAGTCACAGAACAAAAGTAAACAAGTGCAAATAGAGCAGAGAAAATACTGTGGAAGGGTAAGACACATTGGATCTTAATGAAGAGAAACCCTAGAAGAAAAAGCATAGGAATCGACATGCCTGTGAGGTTGCACCTCACGATGGAAGGCAATAAGCATGACTATGTTAATACATCAAGCACTGATCAGTGCAATTTCCAGAGAAATAACATCGCCGATAATGGGAAATGATAAAAAACAAAAGGGTTTTTTTGAATCAAGCCAAGATTATCACTTAAGAATAAATATGGATGATTGGAAGCAGTCACCAAAGCTAGAAACAAAGGAGAGCTAGATATTCAACAAAATATGGATGAAAAAACAAAAAGTGAAAAAAGTGAAAAAATACTGAAGGCAATGACTCCCAAGTGGAGTCACCAACTTGTTGTATAGGTAAATCCTCTCTGCGCATAGAGATGATCCCTCTAGCCCCAGAGTGGGTCTAGCAACAAAGGAAACATGGTAACACCTACTTTCCTAGATCATAAATGAAACATATATCGAGAAATATGGCTTACCTCGATCTGATGCTACGATTTTGTTCTTCGTCGAAGCTCCTTGATCCTTCTCTTTTCCAGAGCTTGATATCTACTGCTAGAAGTGTTCAATTACCTGCACAAGTGACCAAGAAACAACAAGAAGCATACAAATACAACATGCATATACATATATTACTTATCTAACTGATCAAGGAATGCCAGAATTCTAAAACATAAACATTAAAAAGAAAGGAAATAGATATCAGTTGTGTCACATTATAAATAGAAGATTATTTATGACCTGCACCTTGATGTCGAATCTCTTCTTAAGCCGGTCCAAATATGGACACATTTCCAAAGCACTTGTTTTCAACTTGGCATGAGAAGGCTAAGGGCTTAACTCTCTCCTTCAAATCTTATGGAAATATTCAAACCTCTCTCTGCTATGTTCTCTTCTATTCTAACTAGCAGAGGCATTGGAGGATGATGAATTTATAAATATGGAGGAGGGGACATGGATCCACTTATGATGGAAAAATGGCTTGCCTCTTTTGGGAGGTTCCTCTTTTTTAGCAACAAGAGGCCCAATGGAGGAAGCTTGGCGATATCTTGACCAAAAAACATCAATCTCTCCCCTTCGAATCTTTTAGGCCATGAAGCTTTGTTTCCTTTTTCAAAATTCTTCAAGAAGTGGATTGGCGTGGGTGTGATGTCCATACTATCACTGATCGGTTCTTCTCACAAGATTAGGATGGGTCATCGACACTGGTGAGACTAAGAGAGGTCACGCTGCTCTAAAAATATAGGTTTTTAAGGAGCTTCTTCAGAAATGATCATCAGGGAGTTTGGTCTGTAGATTACAAGGGATGAAATGACATATTTTCATGATGGAAAAGAGGCACAAAGGTTACTATTTAGGGTCCTCCAGGATTCAGGAATAGGGAGTTCGGGGACAGTGACAAAATTTTGTATAAGAAATAGGTTCACACAATCAATGCAGCAGTCAAGAAAATGTACTAGATGAAAAATTTTCACTACTTCTTTAAGTGCATAATCCAAAGAGAAAATGAAAATCTCTTTCACTTTCCTAGTTTTTCAGTAAATGCACTAGAAGAAATCGAAATGAAGTTTTTCACTTTAGATGCAAAATGAATGCAAATTTTTTTTTTTATATAAACACAATGAAAAAACGATGAAAAATGCACTTCAAATGTAATAACTTGCTTCAAGTACTTATCTAATGAAATTCCTCAAAACGCTACAAGATGTAATAATCAAAATACCAAAGAGAAATCTCAAATCATTTCCTCAAAACAAAACATTCTTCACTTTTCCAACTGATTGACACACAAATAAATATCCTTGAGTCGAAAAAAAGAAATGTAATCTATGCTTGTCTATGGAAGAGAAATCCAAATGCAGATGGAATGGGCACTTGAAAACTCTAGTCACATAAATCAATCGAAGAACAAAAAACAACCAAATCAAAAGGTTTGAAATAAACGAAAAAACAGGCTCAACAATAGTTCTGGTATTCAGCGAAAAATGTAAACATTCAAATGCCACACAAAGTAGCTAGAAGCAATAGGATGATGAGGATGCACAATTTTCCAAACAAAAGAGACCAAAGATGAGCTATTGAGAAAATCAAGTCAATGAACATACGATAACAAGAGTAAAATGAGTAGAGAAGGAATCCTATAAGTATAAGACACACTGGCATTCAATGAAGAGAAACCCTAAAAAAATTTACTTAGAATTGACATGCCTATGAGGATGCACCTCGCACTGGAATGGGATGAGCACTTTTTTTTAAAACATTTGGTGTCAATCAATGCTTCTGTCATAGAAATAGCAGTGGCAATCAAGGAAAATTATTAAAAACAAAAGTTTTTTCTCAAAGAAGGCCAGGCTAATCACTTCACAAAGGAGATTGATGATTGTATTTAATCACAGAAGCCAAAAAAAGGAGAAACAAGCATTCAATGAAAGTGGATGAAAAATTAAAATATGAAAGAGTTGAAGGAGACTAGAGGCAGTTCCCTATCATGGTCTCCAATTTTTTGTCTAGGTAAATACTCTCTGTAAACAGAGACGATCTCGCTAACCCTAGAGTGGATCTAGATACAAAGGGAACAAAAAAATATTTACATTCCTAGATTACATTTGAAACATGGAACAAATTAGATGGAATACCTGAGCCTGATGTTATGATGTTCATCCTCATAAAATCCTTTTGGTCTTTCACTATTCCAAGCTCGATTTTCACTGCTACCATCATTCAACTACTTGTATAAATTACTAGAACACAACAAAAAACACAAATATGCAACAAGCATATATCAAAATTAATCTATCAAACTGATCAACGAGTGTGAGATTTGTTATCACAACCATACAGAAGAACGGAATGAAAATACCAGTTGCATTATATTATTAATAAAAAATGAGAGTTGCAACCTATGCCTTGATGTCGAAGCTCTCCTTTGACAGTTCCCAATCTGAGCACGACTCCAAAGAAATATTATTCCAACTCAATATGGGAAGGTTAACAGTCTCAACTCTCTCCTTCTATGCCTAAGACAATATTCAAATCCTTTTTTTTTTTCTTCTCTTCTATTTTATTCTTGCTAGTAGAGGCATTGAAAGGTGATCAATTTATAGTTATGGAGGAGGGGACATAGATTCACATAAGATGGGAGAAAGCCTTATCTCTTTGGTTGGTTCCTATTTTGAAGGAACAAGAGACCCAAACGAGGAAGCTCAACCATATCCTGATCAACAAACATCTAGCTCTCCACTCTCGAAGCTTCTAGGCCATGAAGCTTCATTTCCATTTTTAAAAAGCTTCCAAAGTAGATTGGTGTGGCTATGGGGTTCATACTAGCATCGATCAATGCTGGTCACAGGCTAAGGATTTTTCATAAGCACTAGTGAGACACTGAAGGGTCGTGCTAATCCAAAACATTGGGTTTTTAGGGAGCTAATCTAGGAATGACTAAAAGAGGGATTGATCTATAGATTGTTTGGGATATAAAGGCATGTTTTCTATGATGGGAAAAGTACGTAGGGATCACTATAGCGGTTCTGCAAGATTTGGGAACAGGGAGTATGAGGATAGTGACAAAATTGTGTGTAACAACTGGCTCTCTTCTTTGGGAAAGTCTAGGGATGAGGTATATGTATTCAATCTCAATTCGTAGAGGTAATTGATCTATCATAAATACATCTTCTTTAGGCTCCCAATAATCCACAAGAATTTCATGAAATTTTGTGTTTATCTTCATATTTGGCATTTTGAAGAATTTTAACATTCGACATCCTCAGAGCATAGTGACAAAGAATATTCCATTACCTCATTTTCAATAGCACTGTGTTCCCTCTCTCTCCAATTGATAGTTATCCTGCATCAATTCAATTTTTCATCCATTAGATATTTGATTTAAAAAATTGCGCTGCGCATATGCAGGTTTATTTTATACACAGTTGCATATATACACAACTTCAGTACAATCAACCCGTGTATACATAGAGGGTTAATATAAAAATATGATTCCTACGATCAAGTCATCTAGAAATTACTTGAATTGATAGATACATTCATTAGAATGAGTTTGAGGGGATTACCTAGAATATTTGTAGTGATTTGGCTAAGAAATTGATCTCATTGAACTTGGTGGTTTTTTGCTCCAAAACCTTTTTCTCAAATTTACCAATGCACACATGACAAATGTAAGTCAAAATGGTTTATTTACGCCCAAATTTCAAAAAATTTTGAAACCCACTTTCATAAAGTTTGCTTCTAATTCTTGAATTTTTTTGAACTTTATAACCTTTTGGCTTGCAAGTGCCGGGATAGGCTAGTTTCAGTAACAATTGAATATTTTGAGACGATTTTTACTGCTTCGATTGCATGAACAATAACCCATCATGGCAGGTATTGTGTTGAACAGTGGCATATAGGTTAGGGAAATTCACTTTCCATGCATTCTACATTCTAGCCTCCATACTGATATCTTGCCATTGGCTAGACCCCATCATGTTATGATTATTACAACCATTTTCACTCGCCGATTTATAAATCATGATTTGATGGTAGAGCCATCCTTTACATGGGCTTCCTAGTTATATCCTCGCTAGCATATGTTTCCCATGCTGCAAAAATTGAGTAGGCTTGGGAGTCCTCACTAGTCCTTCCATGACTTGTGCAATGAATCTTCATTCTTATTCTTCACTATATTTCTGGATTTATACCCTAGAGCTCCCTATTATTGAGTTGTTTTGATACATTGTATGTTGACCATTTGTATCTATTGGCCTTAAGCTAGCTTCACTTTGACTCGTGTATAAGCCAACCTTTTTACCATGTCTTTCTGCAAAATCAGCCTTGCAATCACTTAGCATCTGCAATTTGATATCCTTTTCTTATGGATAGAACATTCCGTTGAGTGTCATTTACCAATTTTACCACCTTGCATTGAGCATAGGATTGTTCTTATCCTAAGAACTAGTACATATGTTTCTCATCACTCGTTCTATTCACTGTACTATAGACATTCTTTTCTTCTTTTTTCATGCTTTCAATATGAAAATGACAGAAAAATAAAATATCCCAAAAAGTGCGGGAATGGGAAATTTCTTCTGTATTTGATGGAAGCTAAAATTCAGTTGGGTCACACTTGAACAAAGTACAAAATCAAAGCCTTTTGTCCATTGGGATGGGCTTTATTTTGACTTATGAGAGCCATAACCTTGTTATTGAGTCAGTACTTCTCCGATTGGTTATCTCTTCCAATCATATGGAGGATTTGTTCACACCTCCTGCATGAAGATATTATACAATGTTATCATATGTTGCCATATAGTCACATTTGAGTCATGCTTTTGTTCAAGGGAAGTATACCTGAGTCTGTTGGGAAAAATACTGAGAGGGGGGGTGAATCAGTATTTATTGCAGACAATCAATTTTTTTAGTTTTTCCTTTCTAAAAACCCATACGCTACTTTACTGAAGGAAACTAGCGTATATACGCGGGTATCCTTTACAGAACTCGCGTATGTCCAGAGATCTAATTATGTGTTTGAATCTTAACTCAGATCATTGCATTATTTATTCATCAGATATTTCAGAAACAGTAAACAGGTGCAGACAGAATAGAATAATCATCACACATATGAAATACACATGAACACTGGGATTTTTAGGTGGAAACCAAATTCGGGAGAAAACCACCACTGCCGTTGCTTCAGCCTTCAAAATTTATTATTAAGAAAACTTCTTACAATCATGTACTGGTGCAGACTCAAACCAGCACGTAGGCACCCACCTGCAGAAGGTTACAACCTTCTCTCGTTTACCAGCCTATCCTGGAAGGGAGCTACAACCCCCTGCTCTCGTTTACCAGCCTCTCCTGGAAGGGAGCTACGACCCCCTCACTGAAGGCTTCGACCCTCAGCACCACTGCAGACCACGTTTCATCAATTTTCAAACTGGATCAAACAGCTTCAACACAACCCTTCACTTATCAATAATCATATCTTGCTAAATGCTTCAAACAGAACAGTGAGACCACTGTAACCAGAATATCAGATATAACCCAAACTTCATAATAGATATGCAGAAACACATTCAACCTTTAGCAACCATTAGATCAGAAATCATATGCGCTTTTATTTAATCAGACCCATGTATATACGCGCTTTCCATAAGACGAACCTGCGTATACTTCAGTGCAATTTCATAGAAAAACCCTAACTGTGCATACGCGCTTTTCCTTCCACAGAACCGCGTATACACGCGCTTTTCATGAAACCAACCTGTGTATAGATCTATAAAAGATGAACTTTGCAGTACAGAGCAGATCTATAAACTTACCCAGATTTCTTCAATATCTTCAACAGGATTGCGCCAGGTCTTCTTCACTTCTTTTCAGATCATCCTTGACATTCACCATTTATAGATCTAGAGATCTTGAGCCTTCATCATGTTCATAGGTGCATCATTGATTTAGATCTATCAATTAGGAATAGGGTTCAACCATATAGATATACTTCAGAGTGAAGTATTCATCAAAGCCCAGACACTTGCACACCCTTTGCACAAATGATTTTCTTCTCCTTATATAGGGTTATCCTTCATCAATACCATGAGTCAAAACCACATAACTTCCGATGGTATTCCTGGACGGGATCAAATGGATAATCTAACACTCAATACAATGGGTCAATACCATGGTAATGCCCCTAGGTATCATAGTTTTTAGAGCGCAAAAGGCATACGCGACTTTGAGCATGCGTATTCGCGTGTATACACAACTTTGCCTCATAAAAACTGTGTATATGCTAACCATGAATGTATACGCGGGTTCCCTTCACAAAAGTAGAGTATATACGCGGGTTCCCTTCACAAAAGTAGCGTATACATTGTGAAATATTATATTTATCATTTTTTTGGCACTTACTGGAAATGTTTTCTCTGTCACATCTGAGCTGATCTGTAGATACATCATTCTTACATCTTTAGCACACAGGTTGCTTATCATAGGAAACTCATCAAGTAGGTTTCCATCAAGGACAACTTCATTAAGAAGATTGTCATTATCTTCATCAAGTGGGTTGCCATCAAGAACAACAGTCTGCATCATATTGCCAACAATATCCCCCTTTGGACTTGATGGCAACCATGATGGTGTTTGATCACCATAACAGATAGATACATTAAGCACAACCATTATTCATGAAAACACCATGTCACTCTCCCCCTTTGACAGCAAGGGCAAAGGGCGGATAAAAATCAACACAAGGTTTTTCTCCTCATGTAGACATAAGAGCTCTGCAGATCTGATGTGCACTGAAGCTACCATGCTCCCCCTGAGTTCATGCTGAATCTTCAAACATATTTTTCAATGAAGTACATGACTCTATGACCTTCCTATCACCAAGACTCATACTTACATCAAAGATCCAACCAAGTGGATTTACATATGCGACTCAAATACCCAACCAAGTGGGTTTACACACTTTGACTCAACTACCCATCCAAGTGGGTTTACAAAATTGAACAATTCCTTACATGACTGAATATTACAATTTACATCATGGGTCTCAACATGACCTTTTCATCAAATTACAAGTATGACTTTTCACAACCAAAAACAAAAATACCTCAAGAGAGAGATCAAGTTTCAGAACCATCATAATGCCAACAATGCATTATTCTCAGCCAGGCTAATGCTCCCCCTGAAACTGTGCATGCTTTCCATACGACCAAAACTCCTCCTTAGCTTGAGTAACCTGAACACTTTCAACAGCCAATAATCAAGGCATCTTCCCCCAATATCAAAGATGAAACAGAAATATAAGAGCTGAAACACCACCATAGACGCCATACAGCATCAGAGATACCAAACAACACCATAGCTTGTGCTGAAGAATGCTGACCCAGAAACTTTGTCAGCAACCACCCATACGCGGTTTTCTGTGTATGAACTCGCGTATATATGCGACTGTCTTTAAAGAGACCTGCGTATCCAATTTAATCTTCTGAATTTAATCAGATTTGATCCTCTGAGAGACAGAGACAACACCCAGCTTTTGTCTGAGATATTTGAACGCTCCCCTGGGCAGAGGTTTGGTAAAAATATCAGCAACTTGTTCTTTGGAGGGAACATACTCCAACTTCACCTTTTTTTCAAGCACTTGTTCATGTAAGAAGTGATACTTGATGGGGATGTGCTTGGTCTTTGAATGCATAACAGGATTCTTTGAGATACTGATGGCACTTGTATTATCACACATAATGGAGATAGGAGAAGTACATTTGATTTGAAAATCTTCCAAGGTTTGCATCATCCAAAGGAGTTGAGTGCAACAAGATGCGGCAGCCACATATTCTGCTTCAGCAGTAGATAAGGCAATAGAACTTTGCTTCTTATTGAACCAAGATACCAACCGGGGCCCCATATAGAATGCACCACCACTTGTGCTTTTCCGATCATCAACATTTCCAGCCCAATCTGCATCAGTGTAAGCATGAAGAGTAAGATCAGCATTCTTTGGATACCATAGTCCAAAGTCTTGTGTTCCTTGTAGATATTTGACTATTATTTTGACAGCCTGAAGATGAGATTCTTTTGGATTGGCTTGGAATCGTCCAGAAATCCCAACTGCATGCATAATATCCGGTCTAGTCCCAGTGAGATACAGAAGACTTCCTATCATAGATTTGTATTCTGGTTGATTCACCGGGGGAGAATCATCATGAGAACTGAGATTACATCCGGTTATCATTGGTGTACTTACAGGTTTGCACTCTTCCATCCCATACTTCTTCAGAATTTTCTTAAGGTATTTTGCTTGAGATAAGAATATACCTTCTGTAGTTTGATGCACTTGTAAGCCAAGAAAGAATGTTAGTTCCCCAAGTAAAGACATTTCAAATTCTTGCTGCATGACAGAAGCAAATTTCTGACTCATAGATTCTTCATTACTTCAAAAAATGATATCATCAACATATACAACCACAATCAATAGTTTATCATTTTCAATTTTTGTGTATAAGTTGCTATCAGCAGACCCCTTTGAAAATCCTTGTTGATGAAGATATTTGTCAAGACGATAATACCATGCCCTTAGAGCTTGTTTGAGACCATATAGAGCCTTTTTAAGTCTACAAACAAGATTTTCATCATTTCCCAAAATGAATCCTTCTGGTTGTTCTATATAAACTTCTTCTTCTAGATCACCATTGAGAAATGCAGATTTAACATTCATTTGATAAACTTTGATTTGTTGAAAACTTGAAAAAGCAAGAAACATTCTTATGGCTTCAAGTCTAGCTACAGGAGCAAAAGTTTCTTCAAAGTCTATACCTTCTTGTTGAGTATACCCTTTGCAAACCGGTCTAGCTTTGTTTCTTATAACGTCCCCATTCTCATTTAGCTTGTTCTTGAATATCCATTTGGTTCCAATGACATTTTTATCATGTGGTCTTGGTACCAATTCCCAAGTGTGGTTCTTTTCAATTTGATCAAGTTCTTCATTCATGGCCTGAATCCAAAATTCATCTTTGCTAGCTTGATTGACATTGTGTGGTTCAATCGTGGATAGAAATGCCAAATAGCTAGGAGATCCCACAAGAGTCCTCCTTGTTTGTACACCTGATTCCTTGTCTCCCAAAATTTGAGATTCGGGATGATTCTTTTGAACATATCTGGATGGAGCCTTTCCAGATAAATCATCTTCAGGTTCTTCATTGGATCCACTGTCTATATCATTTCTATTTGATGTAGAGGGACAAAAGTCACCATCATCTTCTTCTGTTGTTTGTCTTTCTTCTTTAGGGACTGCATGAGACTCATCAATAACAACATCAATACATTCAACAATCTTTCGAAGCCTTTTATTGTAACACTTGTATGCCCTGCCTGTAGATGAGTAACCAAGAAGTATTCCTTCATCTGATCTAGGTTCAAACTTGCCAAGCTTTTCATCATTATTTTTGATAAAGCATTTACTTCAAAAAACTCTAAAATGTTTCACAAAGGGAGAATTACCATACCAGAGTTCATATGGAGTTTTGTCACTATTTACCCGAACATGTGCCTTGTTAAGAATATTTTCCACTGTGTGAGCTGCTTCTCCCCAAAAAATATCAGGTGTTCCAGAATCATCAAGCATAGCTCTAGCCATTTGTTGAATTGTTCTATTCATTCTTTCTGCTACGCCATTTTTTTATGGAGTGCCTGCTACAGAAAACAATATTTTTATGCCATGTTGTTCACAAAATTCAAAGAATTCATTTGATGTATATTCTCCTCCTCGATCAAATCTAAGACACTTGATTTTTAGATCTAATTCATTTTCAACCAACGCTTTGAAGATCTGAAATTTTTCAAATGCTTCATCTTTGTGTTTGATCAACCCAATCCAACACAGTCTAGAGAAATCATCAATGAATAAGATATAGTATTCTTCACCATGTGGTGACTTTTTCCTCATAGTTCCACATATGTCAGTATGAATGAGTTCAAGAGGCTTACTTGACGATCCTTCCTTGGCATTGAATTGCACTCTGGTTTGCTTACCGAATTGACAGGATTTGCATATGATACTTTCAGGTAGAGAAATATTGGGAATACCACGAACAACATTAAGTTTGCTTGATTTCTTGATTTGAGAGAAGCTTAGATGCCCCAACCTTCTATGCCATAGCCAGTTTTCTGAAGATTTACTCAAGTAACATTGTTCTTTTCAATTATTCAATACATACAGGTTGCTTGGAGTTCTTTTTCCTTTTATAATTTTTTTACCTGTATCAAGATCACAAACCACACATTCTTTTGAACTAAAGACAACTTCAGTTCCTTGATCACACATTTGACTTACACTTAACAGATTATGCCTTAATCCATCCACATACATGACATCATTAGCCTTTACCTTTTCTTTTAGAAACACAGACCCTTTTCCTTTAATTACAGCAGGAGTATCATTTCCAAAAGTAACTTTCTTTTCCCTTTCTAGAGCACTATATGCACGAAGTTTGTGTTTATCACCTGTCATGTGTCTCGAGCATCCACTATCAATGTACCATTTATTTTCTTCACCTTCCGCAAATAACGCTATGCCACAATTTTCAACCTGTGATTCCTTCTTTTTCCATATTTTGGATTTTGAAGGAAGATGCTCTTTTGGCTGAACTTTGCTCCTGCATTCAGATTCTTCATGCCCATAGTTATTGCAATAAGCACATTCAACTTCATTTAGAAGAGGAGAAAAGTTGTTATATGTATTCTTCTTTGTTTCAATATCAACCCTTTTCTTTCTTGCTTCTCTTGTCATGATAGTTTTATATGCAACACATTAAGCAGCTTTATGGCCAAAATTGTGACATGAGAAACATTATCCATTGAAGAAGAAATTTCTGCAATCATGAAATCTTCTACTTGAATTTACCTGTTGATTGGGGCTTCTTTGAAAGATATTCCTGTTAGTGTTCCTTGCATTAAGATGATCATGCTTTACCTATGAAGATTCTTTATTCCCTTGCTGAGTGGCAGAAATTTGTAAACCAGCTGTAGCTGCTTTTAGATAATTTGGTGCTGAAGCTTGAGAAGATTCTCCAATATATCCAAGACCTGTCTTTATAAGAGGAGAACGTTGTACCTTGATAATCTCATCCAAGGTTTCAGATCCTTTAGCAAATCTGAAATTCAGAGTCTTTTCTTTCTCAAATTCTTTTCTTGCGCTTACCACTTCACATTCTAATTTCTCATTGTGTTTCTTTGCCTCTTCAACCTTCTTTTCCAGAGTCTCGATGGTTATTTTCCTTTCTTCTAAGAGAATTTTATATTCTTCTAAGAGAATTCTGCTTTGTTCTAAGCGTATTTTGAGTTGATTGTTTTCTTCAAGAAAATCATTGTCCTCTAGAGCATCCACAAAAGTATCATTTTCTTCTTTAGATTCAAAAGCCATGAGAATTCTAAGATATTGTTCACATTCTTCCTCACTATCAAATACCCCATCACTGTCATCATGAGTATAGTAACTTCTTCTAGTGCTAGGCCGGTTCTTATTTCTAGCTACTTTTTTTCCTTTTGCAGGTGTTTCTTTGTGAGGACACTTTGCAGCATAATGACCAACTCTTCCACAATTAAAACATTTGAAAGGAAGCTTACCTCTAAACCGTCCTGTACCAAGTTGAAGTTTCTTTACAAAATTTTCCTCATCTTCTTCCGAAATATATCCTGATCCTTCTACTTCTTGTACTTCTTTCCCTTTTGTAGAAGCTCTAAAAACAACTTCTTTGACTTCAGATGGTCCTCCTCTTCTCATTTCATATGCAGTCAGTATGCCATGAAGTTGCACCACAGTAAGATTTTGAAGATCCTGTTTTTCTTCAAGAGCAGAGACTTTTGACTCAAATTTTGCCGTTAGCGATCTCAAAATTTTCTCAACCAAAGTAGTTTTGGTTATTGTTTCTCCCAGATTTTTCATACGATTTACAACATCATCAAGACGTAAAAAGAAACTGGCAATACTCTCATCACTATGCATCTTTAAATTTTCATATTCAATTCTGAGAGTTTGGAGTTTTGCACTTTTTACCTTTGTATCACCTTCATAACTTAAAATGATTTTGTCCCATATTTCCTTTGTTGTATTCAGCTGCATGACTTTGATAAATTCTGATTCAGTTAGACTTCCTGTTATAGCATTGATCGCTTTTGCATTTGATTCATAATTCTTCCTTTCAGTTGGATCTGTTGGTGTAGCAGCTGGATATTGATATCCTTGTTCAACAATGGCCCATACATCTGCTCCCATAGACTGAAGAAAGGATCTCATCCTCATTTTCCAGAAGATTAAATTACTTCCATTGAAGAGCGGAGGCTTGATAAATGATGTTCCTTCTTGATAGCTCATCTTTCTTGATCTTCCTTCTAGCGGCTAAGCTTTTTCAGAAGGACCGACTCCGATACCAATTGTTGGGAAAAATACTGAGAGGGGGGTGAATCATTATTTAGTGTAGACAATCAAATTTTTTACTTTTTCCTTTCTAAAAACCCATACGCTACTTTACTAAAGGAAACTAGCGTATATACGCGGGTATCCTTTACAGAACTCGCGTATGTCCAGAGATCTAATTATGTGTTTGAATCTTAACTCAGATCATTGCATTATTCATTCATCAGATATTTCAGAAACAGTAAACAGGTGCAGACAGAACATAATAATCATCACACATATGCAATACACATGAACACTGGGATTTTTAGGTGGAAACCCAATTCGGGATAAAACCACCGCTGCCGTTGCTTTAGCCTTCAAAATTTATTATTAAGAAAACTTCTTACAATCATGTACTGGTGCAGACTCAAACCAGCACGCAGGCACCCACCTGCAGAAGGTTAAAACCTTCTCTCATTTACCAGCCTATCCTGGAAGGGAGCTACAACTTGCTCTGATTTGACCTCTCCACCGGAGACGAGCTATGACCCCACGGCCCGAGCTTGACCCTCGGCTACTTTATGAGACCACGTTTCATCAATTTTCAAACTGGATCAAACAGCTTCAACACAACCCTTCACTTATCAATAATCATATCTTGCTGAATGCTTCAAATAGAACAGTGAGACCACTATAACCAGAATATCAGATATAACCCAGACTTCAGAATAGATATGCAGAAACACATTCAACCTTCAGCAACCATTATATCAGAAATCATACACGCTTTTATTTAATCAGACCCGCCTATATACGCACTTTCCAGAAGACGAACCTATGTATACTTCAGT
Organism: Pinus albicaulis; assembly: GCA_034641835.2. Taxonomy (NCBI): domain Eukaryota; kingdom Viridiplantae; phylum Streptophyta; class Pinopsida; order Pinales; family Pinaceae; genus Pinus; species Pinus albicaulis. The sequence goes on from CM076578.1 coordinate 1,367,757,802, forward strand.
GCAATTTCAGAGAAAAACCCTAACTGCGCATACGCGCTTTTCCTTCCACAGACCCGCGTATACACGCGCTTTTCATGAAACCAACCTGCGTATAGATCTATAAAAGATGAACTTTGCAGTACAGAGCAGATCTATAAACTTACCCAGATTTCTTCAATATCTTCAACAGGATTGCGCCAGGTCTTCTTCACTTCTTTTCAGATCATCCTTGACATTCACCATTTATAGATCTAGAGATCTTTAGCCTTCATCATGTTCATTGGTGCATCATTGATTTAGATCTATCAATTAGGAATAGGGTTCAACCATACAGATATACTTCAGAGTGAAGTATTCATCAAAGCCCAGACACTTGCACACCCTTTGCACAAATGATTTTCTTCTCCTTATATAGGGTTATCCTTCATCAATACCATGAGTCAAAACCACATAACTTCCGATGGTATTCCTGGACGGGATCAAATGGATAATATAACACTCAATACAATGGGTCAATACCATGGTAATGCCCCTAGGTATCATAGTTTTTAGAGCGCAAAAGGCATACACGACTTTGAGCATGCGTATTCGCGTGTATACGCAACTTTGCCTCATAAAAACTGCGTATATGCTAACCCTGAATGTATACGCGGGTTCCCTTCATAAAAGTAGAGTATATACACGGGTTGCATTCACAAAAGTAGTGTATACATTGTGAAATATTATATTTATCATTTTCCTGGCACTTACTGGAAATGTTTTCCCTGTCACATCTGAGCTGATCTGTAGATACATCATTCTTACATCTTTAGCACATAGGTTGCTTATCATAGGCAACTCATCAAGTAGGTTTCCATCAAGGACAACTTCATTAAGCAGATTGCCATTATCTTCATCAAGTGGGTTGCCATCAAGAACAATAGTCTGCATCATATTGCCAACAGAGTCGACCTTTCTGCGGTTTCTCTTGACTCATTTTTTAGTGTGCCGTCCCCGATCTGTCGGAGTTATGTTCTATCGTATTTAGATATTTGGTCCTTTTCTCGTGCTGGTTAAGGTCTCCATTGAATTCTTGCTAGAGGGTTTTCTCTTATCAACTTTGAAAAATTTCTTTGAGAGTACACCTAGAGCTGCACCTTGGCCCTATTTCCATCATTGATAGGTGACCTTGTGCTTAGCATTTGATCAACATCATGGGTCTCTCACTGAGTGTTTTCCCTTGTTTTCGATATCATATTTCCTTATCACACGTTGGGATTCGTGCAATACCTTAGTTTCCATTTGAACCTATTGATAGATTCCTTGACTACATGTTAGCTTCCATTATTGGCTAGTTCAGAGGGTTTTTGTCTTGCACTAGGTACATTTTTTGTATGCCGAAAACATGCTTCCGGTTGGTTACTTTATCTTTCTTTATCTGATTCCTTCCAAATTTTGGCCTATGGGTTAAACTCGCGTTGGATTGATGTGGGATTATTTAATGGATTCCTTCCAATAGATATTTTCCCATCGACTCTGACACATTTATCTGGGAACAAGGTCTAGAGTCCTTTTTTCAGTACCTTAGGGTTTGCAGTCATTAGTAGCAGACTCCTTCGCTATCGACAATGAGAATACATTAATGTCTTTCGATTGATAGATTCTATAAAGTGTTTAAATTCAACTCATTCATTCAAACTTATTAGATTATACTAGGATACCTTGACTCTCATAATAATTATCAGTGAGTTGTCTCGCATTTGTTAATTGTATACATCAATGTCCAGTAATCAAACGATTTCTCACATGGTCGAATTCAACTCATTTATTCCCATAGTATAGAATTTTACCATGGTGATCGGTGAAGACCTCAGTTTTACATTAGAATGTTTTGGTTCACTTTGATATCTCCTTTAGTTCTCTGCCAGTGATACCATACACTTTATATGTTGCAAGTCATCACAACAACATCTTATATGTTGGCACTCGAGTTGTGTGCAGTACCAATATTCCACTATTTATGATTCGGTACTTGGAGATTTAGTTTTGTGAATTTAGTGATCAAATATCTTTCTCACCATCATTGATCAATTCTTCTATATGTCATACTATAACATGACTTTAATATATACTTTTTGAGGCTGTGATCAAATGATCCACTATGTACTTTACAGTTTCTGTTGTACTTGTATACCTATTAGATCTGCTTCATACTCGATATGTGGACATGCTTTAATTTCACTGAGCATGGGTATGCCCCCCTCATACATGAGCTTTATTTCTGATCTCTTCCATTGGTTTTTGGTAGGTTGAAATATGGTGAAGTCCTCCCATGTCCTCCCAAGATTATTCTTATACACATAATACATTTCGCCCATCATGTACCCATTTTGACCTCATATATTAGGGGGAATTTGTTATAACATCATTTATCACCTCTATATACTTGATGTTATATGTATTAGCCTTGGGAAGCCCTTTCTGTTCAAACATGGTCCTTTACCTAAAATAATTTATTTTGAATTCCATACGCAACTCTTCCCTCTCAAAAGCACATACAGATGTGGGTCCAATTATAAAGAACCCCCGTATATAATTTAAAATATGAAAATATATAGAATTCCCTATTTTCTGGATAGGGTTTACGGTTACACTGGAAGCCTACCTACATGAGCTTATGACCAAACTATTTCCCAACTAAAAAAACTGTTTTGAGGAAGTATAAATACACCTCATGGGAAGGCCTAAAGAGGGGGGAGAGAGAGATATCGATACTATAGCCTTTTAGTCCCTGATCAAGTCAGATTATCCATGTGCCTCCTACACTTTTGAGGTTGTGGAAATCCTTGTTTCCCTTTCAGAGGTGTTCACCTCCTTTATGTCACATCCTTATGTATCCTTACCGAAGAATATTGTTGAGGCTTGGGCTAGACATATCCGGAGGATGGTTTCGATTTGAGCCATGGCTGAATCAGGTGGTATTCCTCCACATATTTTACATACATCAATAAAGAAGCTCTTTCCCATTCCTGATGTCATGATATTTAATTCTTTTATACATGTTATGATATAATTATATTTGATTTCATGTTATTTTCTATAAGCTCATATGATCTAACCACTAACATCTAGAACATGATTTCAATTACTACTATTTTGTGTGATTTTCTTGAATGAGTTGCAGGTTTTGAAGCATGTGGAGAGGTGGAGGGTTTGAACTATGTGGGAATGACCTTAAACGTAGGACCTACGGGTAAGGACACTTCTCCCAATTTTAATAGTTCAATAATTACGACCATTAATTTGCTTGCTTCTTGTTGTTGTATGCCTCTTATACACTAAGACCGTAGGATAATTCATCCCATAACACTAAGCCTGAAGGAGTGTGATCTAATAGGGTGCAGTTTCTCCTCTCGAAGGAGTGTGCTCAACTTAAGCACAAGTGCATTTCAGTATGAAGTGCGCTTTTTCCCAAGGATGGCACAGTTTCATCCTCTATTGGCTCTTATAATTTATGTGTTAAAAGAATGATATTTTCTTATGAAATATGTGCCTTTTCCACTTTTTTTGTGTGTGGTGCATGTTGGAAAAAGTTGGTAGCTAACTCAATAAAAACTATGTCTCCTCCTATCCTTGGATAAGATAAAAAAAGGGCCTAAAGGTACTAAGGCGATGACACTTAGAAAATTTCACTTAGGAGGAGGTGAAACTTAGGGATAACACAAGGATAGTCAAGAAAATATCATGGTGACACTAGGAAGCTTGAAACAATAGTTCACGTGGGCTCCAAAAGTTAGACTAGGCTTAAATTTTGGAGGGTCGTTGTCACAACGACAACATGTTGATAGTTATATGCATTGTTGAGCAAAGAGATTGTGTTGGATTGTTGTTGAGTGTGATGAGTTGGAAGATAGGTTTATGTTTTTGTATTGATACTAAGAAAAGGTGGATCGAGACTGAAAATGTATGAAATAGATGTCCACAATATATTGAAGGTTGGCACCTTTAGGAAAATTGGTGGCTTGCTATTCAGGGAGCAGTGGCTTCCTTTAGGTGGATGCCTAAGAAATTATTTGGGGATTGATGGCTCTAGTAGATGGGTTTCTACATATATTTGTGAAAGTGGGTGATTCAATTAGGTCCTATTTTTAGGAGATGTAGAAGGGGGTTTCATAAGTAGGATCAAATTTCACTAGATTAGTCATCTCTGTTTTAGTCAAATTTTTTTTATTGGCCTAAATTGAGTGGATGCTCACAAATCACAAGTTGGTGCTTGAATAATGGTGGGTGCGAGTATATGATGTAAAGAAGATTTTATATAAGAAGAAGAATAAGAGGACAAGCACTCAATGATTTTTCTCCCAAAAGGATTTCCACCTAATATATAATGTCCATGTGCTCCTGATGCGTGATGTGTTTCTCTCATGTTTGTTTTCATGTTTTATATTCTTCTCATGGTTTATGAATGTGTTAATATATTATGATATATTTTGTACTTCTGTTTATATTTGGTATTGCTAATTAATCATTCAAATAATTGTTGTAAAGGAAAGGTAAAATTTGTAATTGGTTATCCATTGAGCACAATACTAATCCACCCCCCTCTCATTATTGTTAACCTCCCGAAAAATTGTGAATATGGGGGGTATGTTTTGAATTATGCCCATGATGGAATGATCCTATGAATTTTTTAGCCATCAAATTATACAATAAATATTAACAAATGGGAAATTATGTATATAGGTTCCTTGAAAATAAGCTTCTTTATATGTGTATCTAGATGGTGATTATAAAATTCATTTACTATAATATTTGGCTTCCTTGAAATAGAGAAATCTTCCAACACCTTCCACTCACTCTAAAACAAGTAGCAACTTGAGCTAAATAATTATTGGTAGAACATTGCAAACAAAAAGTGTTCTAGCATAAAAAAAAGAAGTGGGAGGAATATGAAGATGGATGGTCAAAGCCATTCGATTTGGAACCCCACAATGCTAAGGCACAAACCGAGAGACATAAATCAAGTTGTGGTAGCTTTTCATTTCTTCTTAGGAATTCCAGACCTTTTTTACCAAACAAAATTCCTTTCTTATATTTTCCAATGGAGCCTTAGAAGGATGGCCCAGGGAGATAGGTACATGAAGGTCTATTTATAACCGAGGGGGGAAATAGCTACACTTTTGAATGGAGTTTTGGAATAATTACCAACAATCAAGTAGAAGCATATGCACATTTATAGGAAATGAAGTGGCTATCAATATATAGGTTAGAAAGCTAAATATTCTACTGGATGGTAGCTTCATCGTAAAAAATATGGTCTCTAATGTTTGCATTTTAAATATAAAGCTTTCCTACATCCTAAAAATAATATTTCACAGTTAGGGCTTGGTGAAAATCTGAATTTGGGTTACACTTTTTGCCTTTTTTTCAGAAAAAAATATCATTTGTTTTCTGTTCTTCCACTTTCTGCAAGCCAAAACAAATTTTTTGTTTAGAATTTCATTTTACAATAAGAATAAAAGCTGTTACAAAATTTTATTAGCTTTCTATTACTTATTTTTAGGAATTTTTTTTATACACATTTGATATGTCAACTGAACATTTCTTTGAGTGTGTGTTCTTTAACAATCAAAGGATTCATAAAAAGTCATGTTCAAACACGTTGGTGTATTCTTTCAAAATTTTGTGCTTTTGAGAAACAAAATGTGTTACAACAATCTAGATAGAGTCTACTTTGGTTTTGTTATATTTACGAAACCAAATGATGCATATCATAATTAATAGAATATTTTGAACTGATCCAATATGAAAAAAATTCAGGAATTTGTCACATTTTATACTAACTCTAAATATTAGAAAGGGCGCGATGGCTCCTAGGGTTTTTCTTGACCTAAGCTCCCATGCCGCTGCTTTGCCCACGCTTGGCCCTGCCTGCTCTTTCAGATGGGGAATGCCGAATGCTTCAGCCAGCGCTGATCCTCAGGTTTCCTATGCCCCTCTGGGCGCTAACTTTCCCCTGCATCGCTCTTCTCAGGAAAACGATGAAGCCAGATCTCGTCCCTCTGCAGCCGCGATTTGGAATCGCCGCCCCCTTTAGGTAAAGATCGATCGGGTTATGAACAACAATACAGCAAATACATTGTCTTCTCCTCAGGCTGCGGCTCTAGGGACGAATGCCTGCGCGCAGAAAGGCCGCTCAACCACTTTTGAACCACGTCTGCTCTCCCAAAATCGTCGAACCTCTGCCTTTCAGATCCAAAATGCTTTGAGTTACCTGGATCTGCCTGATGGGCACGCAAGGGAGTTCTTACGGGTGAGAAAAAATAACCATCTCTATCGCTATTTGCCTCACTCCACAACTTCTCTCAAACCCCAACAGCAAGTTCTTGAAAAGATGGATTACCAGAGTACCAGTTTGCTCTCATCTCAGATATGTAGAGGCAAGCAGAAGTCTGGTGATCACTCTGCTTATTATCAGATCCAGATCTTGCTCCTTTCTGGAAAAACTATGCTGCAATGGGTGAGCTCCTCGGATCTGGTGCAGGACCTCAAGCAAGTCCTTGAATATAGGCTGGGGATTCCATACACATCACAGAGACTCCTCCACGAAGGTAAACAACTTGAGGATCTTTATCCCCTCTCTTTTTACAGTTTTAAAAGAAATGCATCTATTGTTTTCACCCTTCGTCTGAGAGGGGGCACAGTTGGACAGTCATCTATAGCTCCGGCTTTTTCCTACAAAGATGCTATCCATGCTCAGATACCCAAGAAATCAGTTCCACCAACTCAGGCTCCCAAGCCTTTTTTGGTGGAAAAACTAGAGGAAATCCCCTCCATTGAAATATCGCATCCAACACTGGATGAGCAAGCCCAAAAGTATGCAGAGCATGCCATTATTTACAGATTTAATGGTCTATGGCCATGCACGACAGATCTCTACCAATGGATTCACTCCAACTGGACCAAAAATTGCAAGGTTTTATTTTTCTCAAAGCGCTTCTTCTTTGTAGTGTTTGCTTTCAGTGAAGACTACCAAAAAGCTCTTACAGAAGGCCCATGGTTTTGGGGCACAACAGGTTTATTCCTCACCCCCTGGTTCCCAAATTTCGATCCATCTACAACAGTGATCACCAAGCTCCCCATTTGGGTCAGACTTCCTAATCTTACGGAGCATCTATGGCACTTCGTTGTCTTCCAAGGGATTGGAAATACTCTAGGGCGTTTTCTTGCCATAGACACCTCGAGGGGGGAAAAGGGCATATACACCTTTGGCAGTATCTGTGCAGAAATAGATATGAGCGAAGGTCTACTCGATCAAATCAATCTCAAAATTGGAGACTTCCATTGGACTTAGACCCTGGACTACGAGAACACAGCCTTTTGCTGTTGGCATTGCCATCAAATAGGGCACCTTCAGAGCTCTTGCCCCTCGATTCCTGCCCAAAAGAAGAAATTCAATCATAAGCCAAAATCCAAAAGCTGGAAACCTCATGATCCTCCCCGCATGGATGATATGGACTTCAGCTCGGATGAAGAGGAAGGGGAAGCAGAAGGGGATGACGCAAAAAAGCCACAGGATCCACCTTCGGCAAGCCCTGAGGAATCGAATGTTCCACCAAACTCACAGAAAATAACTCATGAATCTTCTCCCTCGGATTCAGAAAAGGAGACCTCTCCGACAGCCTAGCTCAGTCTGCAAATTGTTCCAGCTCAGCCGCATCATCTTGGCTGGGTCAAAGTTGGTAAAAAGAAAGGGAAAAAATGTCGAATGGTTGATTCGACCCATGCTGGGTAGAATCCCTTGTTCAGCTCTTGTTACTTTGTTATTTCTTGTCCCTTTTTGCTCATTGCAATGCTCTCTTCATGGTTTCTCTTAGGGGCCGAGGTGGATAGTTTATCCTTTCTGGCTTCTCATTTTCTTGCTTCTCTTGATTGTAACTTCATATTGTACCATATGCTCTCTTAATAGAATTAGTTTTACGGAGAAAAAAAAAATATGAAAAGAATTCATATTTTGAATATGTTTCAGCTCGCACAAAATTTCTCAACATATAAGTTATAAACTAAAAATCTAAAAACTGCCCATTAGAGATGATGGACCAATGTAATGCACCATAATTTTTTCAATTTTTTTACACTGTATTGATGTCACTGAATCATATTGTCCTTCAGAAATTGTTTGCACGCATTTTATTACAAAAAAATTAAAATTAGTAAATATTTATGAAATTCCATAAAAGTTATATTTCCTGAAAGTAGATTGAATTCTGCAAATTCTTGTCCTGGTTCCGACAGTTAATTCATAAATTTTCATGGAGTTTAATCAGTCTGAATATGAAGAAATGTGTTCAGAGTTGAGTTGTTGCGTAGTTGCAGACATGTTAGTTCAGCCCAAATTTTAAAAAAGTTCGGCCGAATTGTTTTTTGTCCCGACGGCCTGTCAATTCTAATGACCCAAAAGTTCAGCCAAAATTTTCACAAAAGTTTGGTCGGAAGATTCGATGAAGCCCCTCCAAAAAAACATTTCGCGGCTATATCAATAGCTGGAAACGGAAGCATTATTTTCGCATAATTTCACACATTTCTTCATTTAGGCTAATTCTGCAAAGAACTTCTTTTGGGCTTAATTTCCAAAGGACTCTTTTTGACTTAATATTCAAAGCACATTTTTTGGAGGTATGTGATATTATTTTAATAATTTTTGGGCTTAATTTTCAAAGGACATTTTTTTGGAGGTATTTTGTTTTTAGAGGTTTTTGGCCTTAGTTTTCAAAATACATTTTTTGGGCTTAATTTCCTGAGGACTCTTTTTAGGCTTAATATTCAAAGGATATTTTTTGGAGGTATTGCTTAAAGTGATATTTTTTTAGACGCTTTTTGGGCTTAATTTTCAAAGGACATTGTTTGAAGGTATTTTGTTCTTAGAGACATTTTGTAAGATGTTTTTGGGTTTAATTTTCAAAGGACAATTTTTGGAGGTATTTTTTAAATTGACATTTTCTAAGAGGTTGGGCTTAATTTTGAATGGACATTTTTTGGAGGTATTTTTTGAAGTGACATTTTTTTAGAGTACCTGTTATGAGTTGAAGTAAATATTTTATAATGATTTTTTAAAATGATTTTTTGTATAACTTTTTAAATGAATTTTTTTTGCAAGAATTGGAAGGAAATATTTTGAACTTCATTTCATTTTTAGAAGACATTTTTTTCTTGGATTGTTTAAAGTAAGTGTTTTGGATTGAAGTATGTCTTTTGTGAAAAAACTTTAAAATGATATTTTTTTTTTTTTTTTTTTTTTTTAATTAAATCTTTTGTGATGCTTTTTTTAATTGGTTTTTTGTCTAAATTTTTGAAGGATTTTTTTTTAGCCTCATACTCAATTATCATGGGAAATCGAAGGAATTGCAAGAGAAAATATGATCGAACAAGAGACCTAGAGTAACGTAGAGAACAAGGTAGAGAATATTGCAATAAAAATAGAGAAGTATGCTCAAATATTGAAAGGGAAAATCAACCTCAACTAGAATTTGAAGTAGGTATGTAAATGTAAATATTTAAATTTTTTCTAGTGTAAATTGTGAAACTTAATTTTTATTTGATGAACTAATTTGAAAAATATTTTGCAATGTCAACAGAGAGAGATATTCCTCAAAACATTGATGATGAGATAAAAAATTTTGAAAGAGAAAGTAAAAAAGATATTGAACCAATGACTGAAGATGGTGAAAATGTTGAAACAAAATTCAAGTGAAGAAATTGAATCACCAGGTATATATATATACATATATACATATACATATAAATACACACACACACACATATATATATGCATGTGTATTATTGAAATTACACATATTTATTAATTGAGTTATTTATTGAATATGTAAAATTATTATGTACATTTAATTCTAATATGTACAGATGAAATCCATATCGATGATGAGATGTTAGAAAATTTTGACACTGACACATATGGAGATAAAAAAGTTTACCATGTTATACGATATCGTGTTTATCACATTATTGATTCATTCTCCAAAAATGAAACTGTGGCAGTTGAAGCCCAATTGTTGAAAAGTCTCTTAACATCAAGGAAATTAAAATAAGCTATGACTTTATTGGATATTCAAAAATAAACAAAAAATAAAAAAAATGAAGGAAAATGTGATACAAAATATAAATAGTGCTCTAGATTCAATTAGAAGATATAGAAAGAAAAGTGTTTCAGATGCATGTAGAGCAATGCATATGGAAGTGGTTTCATCAAGTACTAAAGATAATTTCTTGGTAAAATCTATGGCATGAGCATTAGGAACCTCACCAAAAAATTTGCACAAAAATCAGAAATTTCGGTTGCAAATAGATGTAAATGATGAACTCGCTTGTTGGACAGCTATTTGTAGGCAACCATACAAAGATAGACCTGGAGAAAATGTTAAGAAAATATATTGGATGAAAATTTCATGTGTTTCACCAAAGGAAAGGGATGTGATGCGAAGAAGAATAACACTAAATCAGTAAGAAAAACATCCAAAACATTTCTTGGACACCACTCAGATAGAGTTGTTCAACAATTTCAAAGAAGAGAATCATGAGATTGATGTCTCAATTAGTGGTTTTGTGCAAAAAAAACCATGGTATGTAAAACATATAACTGTATGCGACACTTGTTTTTGTCGTTATCATGTGGAATTTTGGTTATATGATGACACATTCCTTAATTTTGGTAATTTTTTTTGGAAAGATTCACCTCGTCCTTCCACTATTCATGATTTCATATCTGAAATTATCTGTGGAAGAGAAAGCCATGAATTATTTTACCAAAAGAAATGTGTTGGTGGTAAAAATTGCGATGATTGTGGAAATTTGACTAAATTTCAAAAAAAATATCATATTGATATAAGTGATCAATCATTGTCCAACATGAAAGTGAAATGGAAGAGATATTAATATATCCATACATTGATTCAAGGTTCAAGTGCTAAAAGAATTGATTTACCAGAAGAAGAAATTTTTGTGATAGATTTTTTAAGAAAGTTTGAGGCAGCAATTTATAAATACACCAAGCATTCCCATAGAGCTCGATGGCAGGACTTGCAATTCAAAAAATCCTGTGAAATTTTTCCACCAGGGACCATTTTGTCAGTAGTTGATTTTGTATTAAACTAGACATTTGTTCCAAAAAAAAAAATCAGAGTGATATTATCGTTCTAACCAAATCTCCATGCTTGTCCATATTCTATATAGATATGGTGAAAAAAATGTTGATAATATATAAAGCACCACCGAAAATTGGCACTATATTAAAGAATATCACTTTTATATCAGTGACGATCGTACACATTATACATATATTGTACAAAACTATTTTGAAAATATTTATGACTTCTTGAAAAGTCGTGGAATAAAATTCAATGAACATTGGATATGGTCAGATGGATGTGCAATTCAATTAAAATATTCATGATCATTCTTTTGGTTGTGTCATCTTCATATGAAAACCTGAATTAAACATTGTTGGAATTTCTTTGAGACTAGTCATGGAAAAGGAGAACATGACGGTGTAGGGGCATGCCTAAAACGAGCACTTTGAAGATATCAAATGGACCACTCTAGAAAATGACTAGTCTCAGTTGAACAGGTTATTCAATGGTGCATCACTGCACTAAGCCATGAGACTAACCTATCAAGGTAAGTACAAAGGTACATTAAATCTTTCTTGAACATCATTAGAAATGATTTGAACAAACATTATTATTAACTTTTATAAAAATTTAATTAATTAATTAATTAGAATGGAATAACCATATTATTAACGTTTACACAAATATCAACAATTAATCAACTATTTATTTAATTTTTTATAAAAAAATTTAAGTCAGCCTCACTTGTTTCCCCACTCATCATCCATCACTATCCTATTTATACCTTACATGTGAGATTAGTCTTACCCATGGATATTTTCCTGAAGATGAACCTCGTTGGCTGGGTTAGAAATGTCAAAATTACCAAGAATGGATGCGATTAATCCAGAAAACTTCTCTACACAATTTAATTTCTATTGGATTTCTAATTTTAAACAATACATTTATCACAATGATTATATTTGATGGTATTTTGATATCATATTTATATTCTTATTTGAATTTTCCATATAGGTTTTTTTGGCATATTAGGGTCCAGATGTAGATAGATCGATTAGAGATGACGTTGAAACAATAAAAGGGACTCAAAAATTGCATTCAATTAAAACAATGTAGCCCACAAATGTGTTTGAATTTGATAAAATAAAATATTCTTGTTTTGTCATGTTTGCATAGACAACACATAATCCAATGATGTTTGTGAAAACAAAATGTATGTAAAATATTGGCAACATACATAACTAAATACAAAGGGGAAAATTTCCGTTGCATGCTTTGAAGAAATGCAGAGGAGACTACAATATCATTTGATGGAGATATATTTTATGATCTTGTTAGAGAAGGTAACATTTCAATTTCTTTCAAATGATAGAGATCTAGAAATATATAATAAAATCAAGTACACTTGTTAATTTTAAAGTTAATTTTTCATGTTAATTATGATCTAAATTTAAATACATAAGTTTATTTTATTGTGCAGGAGATGTTTTTGTTGTAGTTGCACCTACTATGAACGATAAAAATGTGAAGTATTATTTGATGTGTTGCACTGAACGCAAGATGAAATTATTAAAAAACTATGATGATCATGGGTTTTCATATGACAGAGGGTCTATTATACTGAAATGTTATTTTTTCCAACAAACTAATCAAAGTGGGGATTTTGTTTACTTTCAATACTATGAACCTGATGTCATAAGTTGTCAATATAGTCACTTGGTGTGAGAAACAGGCATAAAGTTGATAGAAGTTCAATCAATGAAAAAAGAAAAATTAAGAAATGGAAAATTTCAAAAGCCAATCATGAATGGATCATTGAAGATGGCATTTAATTGGAATTTTTTTGATTGAATTGCCAAAACTCAATTAAAAATTGAACTACCTTTTTATGTTATGTGTACAAGTGTCTACACATGTACATTTTTTTGGTACATGCACACGAGTAATTTATACATGTGTACACATACACATGTCTAGATTATCTGGTCTAAATGATTTCATACATTCTCTGGTGCAATTTTTCATAATGTCATTGTTGAAAAATGTACATATTCGTGTCTCTAGCATAGTTGATATAATGCAAATTTAATGTTGTGATTTTGTTTTAGACGCGTGTCTATTAAAATTAAATTATAATATTCATTCTTGAATGAAAAATGGGTGATACATGTTTTGTAATTTCAAGTTTACTATCAACTGAAATTTTCTTTTTTATGTACATTAATGAAAAATGTTGTGTACTGGATATATATGTTCTAATAAAATTTTAAAATTTTATGATTGTTTCACACATCTAAGAACACCTAGAATTTTATGATTGTTTTTAGATATATACATAGATATGTATTGTACTTCAATAGTTTTAACATATATTCAAACATGTACTTCAATCATTTTTATGTACATATATTCATGTGAATTTTTTCTTTTTTGTAGCTTGGGCTAAACTATATTAAAAGCATGAAAAATTGTACAGAGGCAATGGGAAGAGATGGCAAGCAGTGCTTAGCCTATCCATGCCTTGGTAGTGTTAAAAATAAACAAAGTTTGGGACTGACTCAAAGGAGTAAACTAGCCCCCTAAGACTGTCATCCAGTATTATAATACAAAATATTCAGTGGCCCATATAAAAACAAAAGAGTTGAAGTATATTTTGAAGTGACAATCATGGATTTCATTCATCTTTGTCCGTCTCCTAGTCCTCTTCCTCTATCAGGCACTCGTATTCTCTAGTAATGGCTTTCTCCTCGGCTATGGGAATTCGATGAGGCTTTGGAGGGTTCGCATAGATGATGGGAGTGACTGGGTACTCTACATCGAAATGTCTGGTCCAAACACCATTCGAGTCCATAACCTAAACACCTATCTCCTCCATTGTGGGCTCATAACTTGGAAGCGGGTTGGTTTTCCTAGGTAAATGCTGCATAGATTGCAGAATAGTGGATTTCCTACCTCTTCTACCCTTGGGATTCTCCGGAGGCAAAAAAATCTCCCCATGAATGTTATCAAGAGCTTGAGGAGCCAGCACCTCATGGATATCTAATGCAAAGCCCTCGGTGGATTCCAATCGTTAGTCATTGCAACGGTGACAACAGTTTGAAAACGCACCTCTATAGCTACCTCTGATGGGTTTCTGATGCTGGCGCGAGGCCATGCTATGGCTTCTGACTTGTACATTTTATGATTATTTTTAGGTTTTAAAAAATCAATATGTATTGTACTTAAATATCACCTAAATAATAGATGTACATCCTAAAATTATATAACATTCACACAAATGTTCAAATGCATGACATACATACCAATGTATGTATGTCTTAATTGTAATTTGAAATTTCCATCTAGATTCATTTTATATTTAACAAATAAAATGAAAACTTGAGTTTTAAGAACAAAACATTATATCACAACATGTGAGCACATGCCAAATGTAGTTCAACTATCCAAAACATACACATTTATGTTTGAATTGTAATTTGAAATTTCTATCTAGATTCATTTTATATTTAACAAATATAATGCCAACATCATTTTATATTTAACAAATATAGTGACAACTTGAGTTTTAAAAACAAAAACTTATATCACAACATGTGATCACATGCAAAATGTAGTTCAACTATCCAAAATATACACATCTATACATGGTTTGTAATTCTAAATTTCCATCTAGAGAGATTCATTTTATATTTTTTATAAAATGACAAATTTTTAAAAACAAAACATTATATGACAATCACATGCCAAATGTAGTTCAACCATCCAAAATATACATATTGTGGAAATGTATTTTGAAATTTCCATCTAGAGATTCATTTTATATTTAACAAATAAAATGAAAACTTGATTTTTAAAAACAAAACATTATATCACAACATGAGAACACATGGCCAATGTAGTTGAAATATCCAATTTAAAAAAAAAAACATTCTATCACAACACGAGATCACATGCCAAATGTAGTTGAACTATCCAAAATATACACGTGTTTTGTAATTTGAAATTTCCATATAGATTTGAATTTTATATTTAACAAATAAAATGACAACTTGAGTTTTAAAAACAAAACATTATATCACAACATGTGATCACAAGCCAAATGTAGTTCAGCTATCCAAAATTTACACATGTACATGTGTTTTATAATCTGAAATTTCCATCTACATTCATTTTATATTTAAAAAATAAAATGAAAACTTGAGTTAAAAAAAAAAAAACATTATATATCACAACTTGTGATCACATGACAAATGTAACTATCCAAAATTTTAAAATCATTCTTGATAAAAGTAAATGTAGTTTAAAAGTATATCCAAATAGTAAAATATGTCCAAAATTTGTATCTCACATGAAAAATAAAAGTGAATATATATCTAGTTCAATGTATAGTGTTACAAGTATCAAGTTATATAGAAAAGTAAATATGACTGCATAGATAAGACTACATATAAAAAATAAAATTTGAGATTAGATCTATCAAATATAATTTTTCACACATGTGCATCATCTATCAAATACAGATGGATCTAATGTCTCTGTCAGTAAATTCCTAATCCTCGTGCTATCTTGTGACGAATGGGGAACCTGTACACAATGTTTACAAACATTGAAATTTAATATTTTAAAATTGAATGAGAATATAGAACTTCATGTAAACAAAAAAATGAAAAAATAAAATCATGCAATACCTCATGTGGCTCCCTCTCCATTGTGTTTTATTGCTCGTCCATTAATTTATCCTCCACAGTAACACCTTCCATAGTAAACTTGTATAATATACATGTACAAGTATATATATATATTTCAAATGAAAATGCATATAAACTATTTTTCAACAATATTAAAAAAAAAATTAGACAACTTGTTCAAATGGTGTGGATGTTCCTATCTCCATCATACACTCCATCGCTAGAGTCTGTGGAGAACGGAAATCATCTCCAAAAACCTAAAATTCAAAAATTTTAAAAGTATAAAATAACTCAAGATCTAGATCTCATTTTTTAACTTTTGAAATTCAATTTATAACTTATAAATGAAACGTATAAGTGAAAAATTGAATACTAGTGATGGTGTATTGGGCACATTTCCTAAGGGTGGATCCGAAAGAAAATCTCCAGAAACCTAAAATTCAAAAAATTTAAAACTGTAAAATAGCTCAAGATCTAGATGTCATTTTTTAATGGAACTTTTGAGCTGCAATATATAACTTAAAAACATATTCAAGTGAAATAATGTTCATAATTGTGATGTTGGATTTGGCACATTTCCCAGGGAAGAATAAGGTACCTCCATCCAAAAAACATCATATGGAATCAGAATCTATTACCATTTAATTATATACATGTACATGTGTGCACAATTATTTATTTTAAACATATGTCATCATGTTTCAATATATATAATAATAGATAAAAAAAAAATTGTACATCATCATGTTCACTTAAAAAACACTAACATGTGCCAACACATCATCTTGATGGTGAGAACCATCTTGATTGTGTGAACTGGAGGCTTTGACCATGATATTAACATCTTCATTCATCAAGCGTGAGAACTGCAACTTGTGTTAACATATATGATACATTTTTGTTACATTAATGTATATAAATAAATTTATGTATATATGTATTTATTACAACTTGTACATGTGTTAAAATAATCACACTAACCATTAACACATACCGATCCCATGCCCTCTTGCTCATGAATAATTAGGTCCTACCAACCATTGAGAAAATTCTTTGCATATGTTATGAGATCTTCAACACTCATGTTGTATATCTCATCATATGTATAATAAACAAAATTAACACGTGCATTCTCTCATGCTCTTTATCAATTCAGACAAACATCAACTCCACCCAATCCACTCTGAACATTGTCAATGATGGCATCCCTTGCTTCTCGACTAATTTGAGAAATGGAATATATCTCTAACCGCAAAGTTTCGACACGAAGTGGTCGAGTAACTGATGGTGGCTCAGGGTGAGGCAGCTCGGCATCATGCTTAGTGCCCCTATGATCACATAATCAACCTTTACCAAGACCAAAAAATTCAGAGGGAAGATCATTATAATTAGGTTTCATTCCCAAAAATAATTACGCATAAAATAATTTTGCAAAATAAAGTGGAACCTCGTCGTTCCATGGGAGTCTTCCATAGGCAGCAATGTGCCTATCATACAAATGGACAACTATATCAGTGTGCTTTAAATATTGCACCTTCAGCTTATTTATTTTCAGCCCTTATTTAAAATTAAACATAGACTTGGCCATTTATGTTGTAACTCTTTTTTTAACAACCTCCCATATATCCAGACCCATCACTATTTCCTTTATTTTTCTCATCACTTCTACAAAATTATCAGTGGTTGGCCCAACCCTTAGGTACACATCCACTAGTTCCCTTAAAGAGTGAGTAACTATTTCTAGGATTTCTCGACTCTCAGCAAGGAGTTTCAAAGATACAATATCTCTCTTCAATTTTGAATGAAGATGTTGACATCTTTGTAACGTGCATTGTTGCATGTTTGATTCCCAAGGTGTATCATAAATGTCATACGGATAAGTCGTGGCTAGTGTACAACCTTCTTCTTCAATAACGCGTTATGTCCTACATCTTTTTGGAGCAACATTTTCACTCTGTGCATCAATATATAAAAATTTGTATAAATAAAAAAAACATGAAAACAAATTTGTAAAAATTGAATTAAAATAATAGTTATATTGATGACCACCTCGACATGGTTGGCCAACATCATGCCCACCCTGAGACTGTTTAGAACCAAAACGACCACCGATTGGTTGAGAACTAACATGACCATCCATTGATTGGCTTCCAAGGGAATGCATATCACCACCCTCACGCAATTGGCCACCACCTATTGATGGGCCTCCAGGGGAATGTGTACCACCACCAACCTGACGCGACAAGAGGGAAGCTTCATAAAAAAAATGAATTTATAATCAATTCAAAAATACATTCATACATATAAATACATGTACATATGATTGATTAAATTTCGTGAACCATACCATGATTGTGTGAGCCATGGCCATGCTCCATTGATCAAGTAGACACCCTTGTCTTCCTAACTCCTAAAAAATAAAAAATGAAACTTATTAAAAACTAATTTAACTAACAAAATTGATAAAAAATCAATTCCATATGTATACATGTATGTACATGGGGATAAAATTATATATATATTCAATAAAAAAATTAATTCGACATGTATACACACATGTATGTATGGATATAAGATTATATAAATACCATGAACATCCCTCGATCCATGATCCCCCTCTCTCATAGAGGCATGTGATTCAATTGGTCTTCACCTTTCATCCTCCATGATATATATGGATATATCTATAGTGGACATTTAAAATGATTTTTAAATTACAATTTAAAATGAATTCAAAATATTTCAAAAAATTAATGTAACTTAGTACAAAAATTATGTAAAACACAACTTTCAAATCACTAATTGATGTGTGAAACTCAATTTAAACAAAAATTTGTTGAAGTCCTCACATTTTAATTTTATAAAAATGAGAAGTTCACCAAGTTTCGTTTTGCATGGTGGGAGCACACTTGGTATATAATTAAAAAAACACATGGTCATTAAAAATGACACATTTATAAGTAAAAAACACACACATATCAAATATATGTTACAATTTCCATCAATAAATTTTGAAGGAGAGCATCTCAACACTAATTCATCTTTGAGATATGAATCTTCAATTGGCATTGCCCTGTATAATACTAATTTGTCTATTAATTCATATTTGACAGATGAATCTTGAATTGGCATTGCCCCACACAATATATCACTAGACATCTTATTAACATTTGCATAATGTCTAATACTAAAAAATTGAAATTGTCTAACACTATTGTTTTCTTTTCCATGTAGTTTTTTTAGCCTCTCCTTCTTAACTTGGTACATGCCTTTCATCTGGTTGCACAAAAATTCGGAAGTGGTGAAAAATACAATTCCATTTGATCCATACTCCCTAGTTGTTCTCAAGCCTTCTATCAATGCAATATAATATGCCTCGTTGTGTGTTGTTCTTCCCGGTATATTGATTTTCCTTTAGAGGAACTTTTTAGTCACAATATTACAAAGCACAAATGTAATCGCTAATTTCCCTATATTGGGATAGAAAGAAACATCTATGCATAATGCCCATTTTTCAACCATATTTAGTGGGTTTTTTTATCCCTGAAAAAAAAAATCAGTAAAATATATTAAATTAACATCTATTGCAAATACACGGGAGAAATGACATGTACATGGTTTTCCTTAAAGTTTATGGGAGAAATGATGTAGAAATGACATGCCTTCAATTTTTCCTTAAAGTTTATGGGAAAAATGACACGTGTATGGGAGAAATGACACATGTACATGGTTTTCCTTAATGTTTTTCTTAAAGTTTATGGGAGAAATGACATAGAAATGACATGTACATGGTTCCAAAAACACTAGCAAATGCATTAAATTTTATGGGAGAAATGGCATGTACATAAGTGGATATTAGAATGAAGAATTTTTATTTAGAAAAGTTGTAGAGATTGACTGTAGGGGCATTTACTAGATATGTCACCTTTGAGGAAGGATGTGATCCAGAGGCTACCTGGCCCTTTATAGACTCTACCTTTAGAACTTGTAGAAGTTAAAACTCAATAGACAAACTCAAATCCTATGGAAGTTTAGCCACTTTAGGTTCTCACCAAATTTTTTAGGCCTTAAAGTTTGCCTTGAGTTTATGGGAGAAATGACATGTGAATGATTTTCCTTAAAGTTTGCCTTAATGTTTATTGGAGAAATCACATCTAGAAATGACATGCCTTAAATGTTTCCTTGCCTAAAGTTTAAGGGAGAAATGACATGTACATGGTTTTTCTTAAAGTTTGCCTTATATTTTATGGGAGAAATGACATAGAAATGACGTGCCTTAAAGTTTATCATAGAAATGACACATGTACATAGTTTTCCTTAAATTTTATGGGAGAAATGACATAGAACTGACATGTACATGGTTAAGAAAACACTAGAAAATGCTAGAAATGACATGTACATGGTTCAGAGAACACTAGAAAATGCTAGAAATGACATGTACATGGTTATCCATAAAGTTTTCTTTGAGTTTATGGGAGAAATGGGAGAAATGAAATGTATGTACACGGTTTTCCTTAAATTTTACCTTAAATTTTATGGGATAAATGACATAGAAATTCCATGTACATGGTTCCAAAAACACTAGAAAATTCCTTAAAGTTTATCAGAGAAATGACATGTACAGAAATGGATATTACATTGAAGAACTTCTATTTAGATCTTTTCCAGATATTGAATGTAGGGGTATTTACTGGATATGCCACCTTTGAGAAAGAATGAGATCCAGAGGCTACCGGGCCCTTTACAGACTCTGCCTTTAGAACCTGTAGAAGTTAACACTCAATATAGTGACTCAAATCCTATGGAAGTTCAGCCACTTTAGGTTCTCACCAACATTTTTAGGCCTTAAAATTTTCCTTGAGTTTATGGGAGAAAGCCTTGAGTTTGCGGGAGATACGACATGTGCATGATTTGTCTTAAAATTTGGCTTAACATTTATTGGAGAAATCACATATAGAAATGACATGCCTTAAATTTTGTCTTGCCTAGAGTTTAAGGGAGAAATGAAATGTACATGGTTTGCCTTAAAGTTTTCTTTATAGTTTATGGGAGAAATGACATAGAAATGACATATAAATGACATAATAATGACATGCCTTAAATCTTATTGGAGAAATGACATATATATGACAAGTAAATAGTTCCAAAAACACTAGCAAATGCTAGAAATGAAATCTACATGGTTATCCTCAAAGTTTGCCTTGAGTTTATGGGAGAAATAGGAGAAATGGCATGTATGCACATGGTTTGCCTTAAAGTTTTCCTTAAAGTTTATGGGAGGAATGGCATAGAAATGACATGTACATGGTTCCAAAAACACTAGAAAATTCCTTAAATTTTATCGAAGAAGTGGCATGTATGGAAATGAATATTACAATGAAGAACTTCTATTTAGATCTGTTGCAGAGATTGATTGTAGGGGCATTTACTAGAGGCTTCCTGGCCCTTTACATACTCTTCATTTAGAGCTTGTAGAAGTTAACACTTAACAGAGTGACTCAAATCCTATGGAAGTTTAGGCACTTTAGGTTCTCACCAAGGTTTTTAGGCCTTAAAGTTTGCCTTGAGTTTGTGGGAGAAATGACATGTGCATGGTTTTACTTAAAGTTTTACTTAAATTTTATGGGAGAAATAACATCTAGAAATGACATGCCTTAAATTTTTCCTAGCCTAGAGCTTAAGGGAGAAATGACGTGTACATGGTTTGCCTTAATGTTTGCCTTATAGTTTATGGGAGAAATGACATAGAAATGATACAGAAATGACATATAAATGACATGTTTTAAAGTTTTCCTTAAATTTTATGGGATAAATATCACGTGTACATGTTTTTCCATAAATTCTATGGGATAAATGACATAGATATGACATGTACAAGGTTCCAAAACACTAGAAAATGCTGGAAATGACATGTAAATGGTTATCCTTAAATTTTTCCTTGATTTTATGGGAGAAATGGGAGAAATGACATGTATGTACATGGTTTTTCTTAAATTCCTCTTATATTTTATGGGATAAATGACATAAAAATGACATGTACATGGTTCCAAAAACACTAGAAAATGCCTTAAATTTTATCAGAGAAATTGCATGTATAGAAATGGATATTACAATGAATAACTTCTATTTAGATATGTTCCAGAGATTGACTGTAGGGGAATTTACTAGATATGTCACCTTTAAGAATGGATGAGATCAAGAGGCTACCTAGCCCTTTACAGACTCTACCTTTAGAACTTGTAGAAGTTAAACCTCAACAAAGTGACTCAAGTCCTATGGAATTTCGACCACTTTCAGTCCTCGCCAAGGTTTTTATGCCTTAAATTTTGCCTTGATTTTATGGGATAAAGCCTTGAGTTTGTGGGAGAAATGAAATGTATATGGTTTTCCTTAAATTTTATGGGAGAAACCACATCTAGAAATGATATGCCTTAAAGTTTGCCTTGCCTAGAGTTTAAGGGAGAAATTACATGTACATGGTTTTCCATAAAGTTTTCCTTATATTTTATGGGATAAATGACAGAGAAATGACATAGAAATGACATCCCTTAAATTTTTCCTTAAATTTTATGAGAGAAATGAAACATGTACAAGATTTTCCTTAAATTTTTCCTTAAAGTTTATGGGATAAATGAAATAGAAATGACATGTACATGGTTCGAAAAACATTAGAAAATTCATTAAAGTTTAAATTTTATGGGAGAAATGACATAGAAATGACATGTACATGGTTCCAAAAGCACTAGATAATGCCATAAATTTTATCGGAGAAATGACATGTACATGGTTATCCTTAAAGTTTGCCTTGAGTTTATGGGAGAAATTACATTTATGTACATGGTTTGCCTTAAAGTTTGCCTTAAATGTTATGGGAGGTATGACATAGAAATGACATGTACATGGTTCCAAAAAAACTAGCAAATTACTTAAAGTTTATCGGGGAAGTGACATGTACATGGTTATCCTTAAAGTTTTCCTTGATTTTATGGGAGAAATGGGAGAAACGACATGTATGTACATGGTTATCCTTAAATTTTTCCTTAAATTTTCTGGGATAAATGACATAGAAATGACATGTACATGGTTATCCTTAAATTTTTCCTTGAGTTTATGGGAGAAATGGGAGAAATGACATGTATGTACATGGTTATCCTTAAAGTTTGTCTTAAAGTTTATGGGATAAATGGCATAGAAATGACATGTACATAGTTTTCCTTAAATTTTGAAAAAATATTTTATGAACTTACTAAAACAACTAGTGGTAGTGGTTGATGAAGTTATGTCAAAAGTCACACGTTGATGGGTTTGTAGGAGAAATGACATGTACATGGTTTGCAAAATTATTTTATGCACTTACAAAAAAAAAACTAGTGGTAGTGGTTGATGAAGTTATGTCAACAGTCACACGTTGATGAGTTTGTGGTAGAAATGACATGTAGATGCTTTGCCTTAAATTTTATGGGAGAAATCACATCTAGAAACCTTTACTTTGACATCTATAAATAGGATAGGAACATTAAAAAATAATTTTCAACTTGCATTAGTTGTGTCCTTAATAAGAAGTATGATTTAGCACCTAACAGATTGTCTAATAATATAATAATGTAATTTTTGGCTTGTACTATCATTCATCCTTGATATGTACGATAATTTTACAGCTTGAACATCAACCTACACACTATCATCATATCACTGTACACAATCTAGATTAGTAATATTGATTACATCTTAAAAAACTCCACTTTTAACATTTGACATGATTAAAAAAGTAAATGTACATAATCTAGATTAGTAATATACATTACATCATAAAACACTCTACTTTTAACATTTTACAAGATTAGAAAAGTAAATGACAACACTAGGAGAGGAAGCATCATGGAAGGTGTAAATTTAGGTACATTAATAAAAAATAGTTAGCATTAACATAAATATGAATACAGTGGAAAACCTATAGTAGCATTATGGTAAGAAGCCAAGGGTCTTCATTACTTGAGTAAACTTTTTCTATCAATCGTTCCTATTAACATCATGCCTCCAAATGCATAAAATGATAAACTATAGTCAACATGCATTTCAACTTTTTCATAAAATACCATTCAATTTCACTTCATATTTATTTCCAGTATTCATTTTTCCAACCACTATCAAATGTATCCAATGTAATTATATCAAATTATAAGGAACCAATCTTTTTTCACTTCTATAAAAACATACAAAAAAATTTGTGTGTATGTACTATAGGAAATAAACAATAAGGAAGCTATAAGAATCCATCCTATAACACATTATTTTCAATTATTTGAGGAAAAGTGATATCTAAGAATCAAACAAGCTCTTATGTACACATGAATCAAACATATTTAGCCATTTCAATCCATTGTACACATGAATCAACCATATTTAGCCATTTCAATCCATTGTACACAAGGAAATCAATTGTTATAAGATTTTGTAAGTTACAGAAATTCGTGTGCATCTACTATAGGAAATAGACAATAAGGAAGCTATAAGAATCCATCCTATAACACATTGTTCTCAACTCTTTGAGGAAAAGTGATATCTAAGACTCAAACAAGCTCTTATGCACACATGAATAAACCATATTTTTCCATTTAAATCCAATATACAAAATTATTTACACATGAATCTACCATATTTATCCATTTCAATATATTGTACACCAGGAAATCAATTTCCAAATTGCTAAAAATCCAATTGCTATCTTATGAAATTCCACGTTTTCACCTAAAATACATAACTCTGAGACATATAAAATTTTTTTGATTCAAAAACACTTCATAAAAACCATGAATAAACCAATTTAAATGCATAAGAGTCCAAAAAAATGAAAAGTATCACTAAACCAATGTTTGGTTAATTTTTTTAACATGGCGAACCTCAATCCTAGTAATTTAATCATCTCAATTACAATAAAAACACCACATAATCTAGTGAGGTGGGCCTATAATCTACACATAGAAACTTATGATGTTAGGTCTCCATATTACTAGTGTAGTCCCTTATTTTTATTAGTGTAGCCCCCTTATTGTTTATTTTGTGCCCCTGTAATCCCTATATTGTCATTATTGTTCCCTTACATTATTATTGTTAGGTTGGCTAAGATTATATTGTGATCCCATGAACCACTATATATAGAAGGGGGTTTTTTCATTTGTATCATCCAACAATTGTTCATTTATTTAATGTATTGGAGGTTTCCCCCTTGAATGGCTGATTTCTAAGGTGTTGATCTCTCATCCCTTCTATTTTTGGAGCTGGTTTCATAACATTTCGTATCAAAGCTTTGGATTCTATGGTTTCAATGCTCCAAATAGGTCATTATGGAATTTTCTCTATAACTATTTTTCTACGAAGTTTCAGAAGTTGAAATGTTTAGCTAAGGAATGTCTTGGAAAAATTTCAGATCTTGGTTCATAATATTTTTGGAGATATGATTTGTGGAAGTTAGGGCTTTTTGCAAGCTCCTAAATTTAACCTAAACATGTCATTTTGGAATTTTCGTAATAACGTTTTTTCTACGAGGGTTCACAAACTGAAATTTTTACATAGCGAAGCCAAAATCCTGACGAAAGGCATGGAAAAATTTTAGAGCTTTATTCACAATATTTTCGGGGATATGATCTATGGAAATTAGTGTTGTTTCTAGCTTTTGAATTTCATCTCAAAGAGGTGACCCTGGGAAAATCATCATAAGTCTCACTCTGAGCATCGGATTGGAATTTTGTAAAAAGTGGCCAAAAGTAAAAGGAATTTAGTTTCCTTTGCATTACTTTCAAATCCGAAGGAGGAAACAGTGACACATGGTATGCCATACAATTTCTCTCTACCGAACCAATCAATGATTAGGTCATTGTGGGAGATTGGGCATAACTTTGTCTTGAAGAATCCAAATCAGGTGAAAATTATGGAAATTAAAAGAATCTTCAGAGGGCTACTGCAGGTTGAATTTTAGATATTGAAGATCTGAAATCATAGAGATAATTTAGTTTCAATATCGAGCTCGTCAAAATCAATAAAAAGGTGTGTATTTTTTTTTCCGAATTGCATAAGTCTTGTGTGAAAAATCAGTTTGAATTGATTCCAAGGGCATATTGTAGAATATATATCAGTATTCGATTATAAAATGCCTCCTAAAAGGAATTCAACACCCATTAAGCCTTTAGAAGGCTCTACTATGACTCATGAAGATGGAGAATTGCAACATGACATATCAAAATTACAAGAGCAAGTGCACCAAATTTCGCTCTTGCAAAGAGCAATAAAAAATGAAATGGAAGCTTTGAAGAAAGTTGTGGAAGCTAAGATGGATGGCATGAAAGCTGGCATGGAAGCTAAGATGGATGACATGAAAGACAACATGGAAAACATGAAGAATGATCTAAATGTAGACATGTAAGGTTTGACAAAGTTGATACAAGAAATTTTTCGTAATGCCGAAATGATAGTAGAGGAAACTCATGATGAGAAAAAAATAAATGTTAATTATGATTTCATAAACTCTAATGTTCGGTGGAAGAACCAGCATATTACAAAAATGGATATGAGGAAGTTTGATGGCAAGGATCTCGTAACATGGATACTATAGATGGAGCAATATTTCGATCTCAATAATGTGCAAAACACACAAAAGGTACGCATTGCAACTTTGCATTTAGAAAAAAATAAATTAGTATGATATTGATGGCTTTTCTCCCATCAAAAAATTTTCATTTGGTCAATTTTTACAAAGGAAATGATAGCACATTATGAGGATAAAAAGAGCAACACCTTCTTTAGCCAATTGATAAATTTCAAAGAAAAGTGTTTAGTGGTGTAGCACATTGAGGACTTCCAAAAATTGAATATAAGGGTCACTGATATTCTAGAGGAACATAGGATTGATGCCTTCATAGGGAATTTAAAGGATAAAATCCAACATGAAGTTCGTGTTTGGGAACTTGATTCATTGGAGAAGGCATTTAGGTTGGCAAGAAAAATTGAATGTAAAATTATGGCGACAAGGAAACCTACCACTCACATCTATAAAGACGGAAATATTGCTACTCCTAGACTTCCACAACCTACAAGGTTGACACCACAACAATTGGAAGAAAAAGGAGCAAAAGGACTTTTCTATAGTTGTGATAGAAAATACACTAAAGGTCATAAGTGTGCTGAGAAGAAATTATTTTACATAGATTGTGAAGAGGAGGAAGAAAATGAACAAGAAACTTCAAAAGAAGAGGATATACACCAAGAACCAACCCTAGAAGAAGAAGAAATGAGTCTGACCATATCGTGTAATGCATTGGCAGGAATGACCACTCCTCAAAATCTCAAGATATTGGTACATATCAAGAAGAAAAAGGTAATATTATTGATTGATTCAAGTAGCACCCATAATTTTATTCATTGTAAGGTAGCCAAGGAATTGAATTGTTTCCTAGACCCAGCACCAGAATGTCAAGTCATGGTTGCAAATGGAGGAACTATAAATTGGTCTAGAAAATGCCATAATATCAAGCTAACCATGGGGGAATCTGTATTGAATAGTTTGGTGCTTTCCATTCCAATGGGAGGTGTTGATGTTGTACTAGGAGTACAATGATTACAATCTTTCGGGATGGTAGCTTTTAATTTTCAAGAACTTTTCTTGAATTTTTTTTCAAAAGGAAAGGAAATCAAATTACGGGTATTGCAAGGAAGACAGGAAAGATAATAAGCTCTAATGTCATGACTAAGATTCTGAAGAAAGAACAATGAGGTTTAATTGCACAATTATGCTCACTAGAAATTCCAACATCAAAATCATCATTTCTCCATGTCTCCAAAAAGTCTTGGAAAATCATTCCAAGGTGTTTGATACTCCTAAAGGACTTCCACCTATTTTTGATCATGATCATGATATTCATTTGATTCCAAGAAGAGTTCCTCCAAACATCAGGCCTTACATATATCCTTATGTCCAAAAGAGTGAAATTGAACATATGATTGCTGAAATGTTAGACGCTGGTATAATTCAACCTAGTCAAAGTTCTTTCTTTGCTGGATGGATCATGGCGGATGTATTGGTGCACAAGAAGGATGGATCATGGCAGATGTGTCCGGATTATAGGGAGCTCAATAATCTCACTATTAAAGATAAAGTTCCCATTTGTGTGATTGATGAATTATTGGATGAATTACATGACGCTATTTATTTTACGAAGTTGTCATTCGGGATATCATCAAATTAGAATGAAGAATGAAGATATTCTGAAAACAACATTTCAAACTCATGAGGGTCATTATGAATTTTTTGTCATGCCTTTTGGCCTTACCAATTCACCTTCTACATTTCAAGGGTTGATGAATTCCATTTTCAAACCCTTTCTTAGAAAAATTTTGCTAATATTTTTTGATGACATACTAATCTACAACAGGTCTTGGAAGGATCATGTTCAACATGTTGACAGTGTGCTCAAACTATTGGAGGAGAAACAATTTTATGCAAAAACATCCAAATGTTTCTTTGGAGTACAAGAAGTGGAATATCTGGGTCATATTATATCTGACGAGGGTGTTAAGGTAGACCCTAACAAAATTAAATCCATTAAGGAATGGAAAGTCCGCACAACCATAAAGCAGTTGCGAGGATTTCTCGAGTTAATAGGGTATTATCACAAGTTTGTTAAGAATTATGGTAGAATAGAAGCACCTCTAACAACATTATTAAATAAATATGCATTTTATGGGACTCCTAAGAAAACTACAGCCTTTGAACACATTAAAGAGGAAATGTGCCTAGCATTGGTCTTAGCTATGCCAGACTTCACAAATTTTTTTATTGTGGAATGTGATTCCTCAGGAAATGGAATTGGTGTTGTGTTAATGCAAGAAGGAAGATCCATTTCTTTTGAAAGTCGTTCAATCAAAGGAAAGTATTTACAAAAAGATATTTATTAGAAGGAAATGTTGGCAATACTACATGCACTAAAGAAATGGCAACCTTACCTAATGGGAAGGCACTTCAAGGTAAAAACTAATCATGATAGTCTTAAACACTTTTTGGAACAAAGAATATCTTCAGAAGAGAAGCAAAAATGGGTCACAAAGATGTTGGGTTATGACTTTAAAATCATCTAAAAAAAATCGAAGCTAAATGTTGTTGCAGATGCACTCTCAAGAAAGGATGAATAAGTGGAAGAATTTCTTTGTGCAATTTCTATTATCCAACCAAATTGGATAACCGAAGCAAGAGATGAATGGAAGAAAGACGAAGAAGTGTGGAAACTCATTCAAAATTTGAAGTAAGATCCTAGTACATCTGATACATTTAGTTGAAAAAATGATTCCTTATGGTACAAAGATCACTTATATCTTTGTAAGAATTCCCAAATAAAACAAAAGATTCTTTTGGAATTGCACACTTCTCCTTTAGGACGACACTCGAGATTTTTAAAAACTTACCATGGGGTGAAGAAAGAAATTTTTTGGGATGGCCTTAAATATGATATTCAAAATTTTGTGGCAGAATGTTTGGTTTGCCAACAAAATAAAGTTGAGACAATTAAGACCCCGGGTCTTCTACAACCTTTATCCATTCCAAGTCAACATTGGGAGGAGATTTCAATGGATTTTATCACAGGTTTACCTAAGTCCAAAGGAAATAATGTCATCATGGTGGTAGTTGATAGACTTACCAAGTATGCACACTTTTGTGCATTATCTCATCCATTTAAATCAAGTACAGTTGCTACTGCATTTATGGAACAATTCAAAAGCTACATGGAAACCCAAAGATTATGGTAAGCATCATAGATCCATTTTTACTGGAATTTTTTGGATGGAATTATTTTCTTCTTTGAGTACTCAACTAGCTCATAGCTCATCCTATCATCTTGAATCTAATGTTCAAACTAAGATAGTGAAATTTTTTTCGGAAGGATATCTTTGTTGTTTTGTATCTAATAAAGAAACACAATGGGTCAAGTGGTTACCTTTGGTGGAATGGTGGTATAATACTTTCTTCCATACTGCAGCAAAAATGACCCCATTTATGGAACTTTATGGATATCATCCACCATCCATCACATCATTTTTAAGAGAAAATTTTAAGGTGAAAGCAGTGGAAGATCACATCGAGCATCAACAACAAGTTCTCCAACTCTTAAAGGATAACCTCAATTTGGCACAAAATTGAATGAAACAACAAGCAAATCAACATCACAGGGAGAGAAGTTTTGATGTAGGAGACTGGGTATTTTTATGGCTACAACCATACAAACAAATGTCCCTCAAGCAATCTAAGCAGGATAATAAATTAGCGCCCAAATACTATGGTCCTTACAAGGTGTTGCAGAAGATTGGTACTATGGCATACAAATTGGAGCTTCCTTCTTCTTCCCGAGTGCATCCAATTTTCCATGTTTCATGCTTAAATAAGGTTATAGGTGACAAAATTCCAGTTCAAACAATACTTATAGAACTTAATGAGGAAGTAAAAATCATACTCGAACATGAAACAATCACAGAAACAAGAACTCGACGGCTACGAAATCGATCAATTTCAGATTATCTCATAAAGTGGAAAAACATACCCACTGAAGATTCTACATGGGAGGATGAGAATTTTATACAGAAGCATCAAGAGCTAGTCAAGTGTTTAGGACAACATTTTTTTGAAGGAGAGGGGCATGTTAGGTCCCCATATTACTAGTGTAGTCCCTTATTTTTATTAGTGTAGCCCCCTTATTGTTATTGTTGTGCCTCTGTAACCCCCATATTATTATTATTGTTCCCTTACATTATTATTCTTAGGTTGGCTAGGATTATATTGTGATCCCATGGACCCCTATATATAGAAGGAGGTTTTCTC
Organism: Pinus albicaulis; assembly: GCA_034641835.2. Lineage (NCBI taxonomy): Eukaryota > Viridiplantae > Streptophyta > Pinopsida > Pinales > Pinaceae > Pinus > Pinus albicaulis. The sequence continues at coordinate 1,367,788,452 of CM076578.1, forward strand.
ATTTGTATCATCCAAGAATTGTTCATTTATGTAATGTGTTGGAGGTTGGCCCCTCGAAGTGGCTGATTTCTAAGGCGTTGATCTCTCTTCTCTTCTATTTTTGGAGCTAGTTTCATAACATATGATTGAAGTAATAAGTGGAAAGGGGTGCAAAATTGTTTTATACACTTACTTAAAGAACTATTGGTAGTGGTTGATGAAGTTATGCCAAAATTCACACATACAACTCTACTCTTTGAGGCATTAGAAAGCTAGCTAGATTAGGAAGCTTCAGTTCAGGAATAAGAAAGAAAGAAAACAAACCTGCCTAATTGAACTGATTCTACTCAACCAATCAAACAACCATCTAAGCTAGCTACCCTTACTAGCCATAAAACCAGGCTAGTTACCCCCAGACCCATCAATCCAAACCCCATGACTATGAATACTCTAATATGATACCATAATTGTGTCACAACCTTACTGTGATTGAT